>VXAK01019111.1:0-17351 GCA_013399435.1 Arenaria interpres
CCCGGGGCGGCGGGAACGCTGTGAGGCCGGGAGGGGGGTGCCCCGAGCAGCGGCAGGGCCGAGGGGGGGCGGGCAGCCTGTGGTACGGGGGTTGAGGGGGACACCCCGCCTCGTGAGGAGAAACGTTGGAAGGGGAACCCCGAGGACAAACGTTGGAAGGGGGAACCTGAAACCTTACCATCAACGTTAACGCCGTTAAACCTGGGCGTTTTGTCCAGTATGTCTTGCGTCCAGGCAGACAGCATCCTCAAGAAAATCATTCGCAAAATCGGCCAAGAATGCACTGCCCGGGGACAAACCGTTTCTGAAACCTTGGTGGCATTCATGGTAAGCACAAATGAAATGTTTTGGGGGGGGTGGGGGTGTTAATTATTATTTAGTTAGATTGTTTTTCTAATAAAGTTCAAATTCTGTTGCAATCCATAAAATATTAAAACAAATATGTATTGATAGAATCACAGAATTATGGAATGGTTCAAGTTGGAAGGGACCTGAAAGATCCCCTAGTTCCACCCCCCCTGCCCTGGGCAGGGACACCTCCCACCAGACCAGGTTGCTCCAAGCCCCATCCAGCCTGGCCTTGAACGCCTCCAGGGATGGGGCAGCCACAGCTTCTCTGGGCAACCTGGGCCAGGCTCTCACCACCCTCACAGTCAAGAATTTCTTCCTGAGATCTCATCTAAATCTCCCCTCTTTCAGTTTAAAATTGTTACCCCTCGTCCTATGGCTCCATTCCCTGATCAAGAGTCCCTCCCCATCTCTCCTGTAGCCCCCTTCAGGTACTGGAAGGGGCTCTAAGCTCTCCCTGGAGCCTTCTCCAGGCTGAACAACCCCAACTCCCTCAGCCTGTCTTCATAGGAGAGGTGCTCCAGCCCTGTCTAGCATACAGATCAGGAGTTTGAAACCTGGATGCCCGTAGCTTGGCAGTTGAAACTGGTTGTAAGGCTTTTGTGAGGCAGAGGCTTCGTTTTAGACATGGTGAATAGTTCCCCCAAAGTCATTGACTGACACTGCTTAGGATGAATAATGGGAAGCGGGGACATCAATCATTCCTTTAGTCTTAAAAGTCAATAAACTTCCCTGCCCAGACTGGGACAGCGGCAGCCGAGGCTTTCAGGGGTGACTTGAACTTTGAAATATGTCGGTTTCTGATTGCCCACATTGAGAAGTTTTAAAGGGTCATTCAGTGATACTCGATAGAGCGTTCTAAAAACGTCAAAAAGAATTTCATTCCTCTGAAATGCTATCTATGTGAATGTGAGACCCTGAACAGGCTGCAGGCCCTGAGTCCTGGGAACTCTTTGAACCCCGACTCAGAGTTCTTCCTCAGTTTTCTTCTACAAGCAGATAAAGTGAAAAAGAGAAGTGTTCCCAAGTTTTAATAACATTTCTTCCCACTCTCATAAATGAACAAAAGGGCATGACGCATAAGTGAATGTTTATTGCAGCAGCTATATTTATTCTTTGATGTTTACTTTGTCCCTCTATTGTGATGGATTCTTTCGTTTGTTTTTCTCTTTAGGCAGGGCCAGGTAGTATAAATGGGCTGAATATTTGAAAGAGTAGGCTTGGATCCCACTTAAACTCAAAATGAAATGGAATCAATCTCAGTGTTGTCCTTGGTAGGCAACTATAAGTATCCTATTATTCTATCCTATTATATCCTATAATATAGTCTGAATGCATCTGCAAAGCTGTGTCTGAAGAAAGATGGAGCTCGGTTCTTTCTTTATTGATGGTGTAAGAACGGAAGCAGCTCTTGATAAATCTGTATGTGAATGTAAATGATTCACAGCAGTACGGTTAGTCTGCCTTTTTTTTTTTTCCTGAAGGTGACACTGGTTTTATAAAATACATTGGGCTCAAAAGCGGTATTAATTAAGTAAGCTTGGAAATTTTAATGAGTAAAAAACTTGCACAAGTAGGTGGCAAGATACCCAGCCTGCATACCGGTTGCAAACATGCATATATTTCCCTGTATGCAGAACACCACAATTTTTTTAATCCAAATGGTAAACGTTTATACTGATGCATATAACAGCCACTGAGAAGTTTATAACCAACCATGATGAATTTTTATAAAATTTTACTTAAAAAAGTTTTTTTTCCGGGAAATTTCTAAAGGAGCTGAATTTAATTATTTCTCTGCAAAGTTTGCATCACAAATAGATATTTTTTTTCCTCTAAAGTCCAAGAACTGACATTGAAACTGGCAACACATGAACTCAACTATCTTTGTTTCGTTATCAAAGATTGAAATGGAAAAAAAGAATAGTAAAGAAATCTTGACTGCATCTGAGATTTTTCAGAAAATAAAAGGTTAGTTGCAAATAGTCTATGTTGAGATGTAACTTAATAGCTTACTTTGGGCAATCTCTAGGTGAAAGCTGTTGCTTTAGATCCAAGAAATGACTTTAATGTGGATCAAGCCGTTATAAGAAAAGATGTGCAAAATCTTATCCAGGTAATTCTGACATGATATTGAGAGTCAATACTTAGCTAAGCATTATTTGCTACCTGTTCCTGTAACTAAAATGCCATTTTATTTTCATATGAATACTTTCAAAATTTAGTGCTACTTTATTCTCTTGGTTCTATGAACTCTGTGTTTCCTGGTGTAAATAAATGCCTTATACTTACAAACGCCTCATATGTATAAATGCCTTGTATAGAGAGAAGGGTAGCGAGGGGGCTCTGCTGCTATTGTGAAACCTGCAGCACAGTCACTGTCAGTTCAGACGTTTCCCCAGCGATGAGAAAGAACTCACTTCTCTCTCTCTCTTCCTAGCTCTGTGTTACCAGACTGCTTGACACAACAAACCCATCCCTCAGCACAATTAAGATGCAAGTTTTCTTTGATATGAACTATGCAAACCGAGGTAATTTCAAATATATTTTCATAGAAGAAGTTGATGCCGAGTTTAGGATTTAATATCTCTCTCTCTGTAGGGCTAATAATGATTCCTGTTAAATGACTGCTGGCAGTGAAGCAAAATAAAAATCCCTGGAGAAATGTACTATATAGGAGTATGGTGTGTCACTATTGATATATTAGGGAAAAAAATGTACATTAGATTTGAGAGTACACTCATCTTTTCCTGTCTGAGAGATTTACTGAATGTACTGTATTAGATGGCTTGAGAGCAATTATGCTTTCAGGTGCAGTGGTAGCTGCCTTCAGCAAGAAAAACTCGCACCGCACCTGTGTGTCTGAAAGAGAACCGGTACCCAGAACTGCACTCGTGTATCTGAAAGAGAACTTGATGTTTTATCAATATCCCTAATTGAGAGATATGAGCAGTTTTGAACAATCAGTTACAGTTTTAACCAAGTATGTTTTGGTCTCATCAGTGGTAACTTCATATGTTCTGAGAATGGGAATGTGGAAGAAAAATGAGATGGGGAAAATGTCTCTGCTGTAACTCACTTCAGATCTCAACGGGACAGTGAAGACTGGCTGGGACACAGAAGACACAGAACAAGAGCAGACAAAAAATAAACATTTCTGTATGAGGAGGTCATGAAAATGGTTTCTTGTTAGCAAGGGTTAAAACCAAAAATTAGCAAGACTACGAAGCTGCTCCAAAGTCTTCTTGACTCAATTAGCTCAGTAAACTCAAGAAGTCCAGTAAGATTCTGATTCAGAATTTGGGCATGTAACTTCAGGTGTGTATGAAATGTGTGTGTGTGTGTGTGTGTTAGGTCCTACTGCACTCAGAGGAGTCCAGATATCCACAGACTTGCTGCTTAATTTGGCCTGAATAGTTCTACGGGTTCTACTGACAAATGTTAATCATGCTAATTGCTGTAGTTAATTACAGTGGTATGGTACCTTGAACATCTCTTCCACATTATCTGTGCTTTAGAAACATTAAGTTGGTGCTCTGACTGGGGAAATGAATTGCTCCCTCTGTAAAAGCCAATTTCCAAAGAATTTAGATAGCGCTTTCTAACTGTTCTTCTTTCCCAGCTGAATTACTCAGTGAGCAGCACCGTGTTCTGGAGGGAAAGCTGGCTCCTGCGGTCAGAGATATCACAGACAGTCGTCCTCGTGTACAAGAATTGCAGAGTATGTACCGAAAGATTGTGAGCTACGTGCTGCTGAGCTCTGGCCTGGGACCCCCAACAGATATTGAGGCTGTCAGGGAAGTAACAGGTCAGTGAACTCCCAGCTGTGAAACTGGGTTTTTCTTATTGGAAAATAAAATTTCACCTTCTCTTTGCTGATCTTTAAATACAGATGTGGTAAACTATGATGAATGCTTACTACTCAAACTGTCTCCAATCAGCCTTGAAGTCTACATTTGCCATGGGTTTCCTACTTTTTGCAGTTGTTCAGGAGAGGGTATTTTTGCTTGTTTTATGATTTTCTTTTCTGTTCCCTCATATTGAGGGTTTTCTCACCCTTTGTAATGTTTATAGCTGGCCTGCAGAGTGTATTCCCCCAGAGAGAAATGATTACTTTCATCTTACTCAGTAAGAAGAACAAAGAGCAACAGCTGAAAAATCTTGCCAAGCTGGTCACAGGAATTCGTTTGTACAACAAGGAATGCGGGAAAGGAGGAAGCAGCATTGATGACTGTAAGTAGACAACTGTGTTTGGGCTGTGTATTCCCAATTAATTCTTGTGGCCGCCTTCACCGGAGGAGCTCCAGTAATATCCCATCTCTCTGGATAAACAGCTTTGACTCAGGGGCTGTAAACCTGAAGGAAAAGTACATATTTGATATTTAATTACGGGTTTCCATGTAGGCTACTACGTTTTAGCTAAGAGGGAGCCCTGTGTAGTTGATGTGGAAGGATCATTGTTAATACATCGTATGTATTAACTTAATGCACTGATTTACCTCGTGATAACTTTTTCCCTGATCCCTTGCCATTAAGTGAATTAAATATGTAATGTTTACCTTTAAAAGCATTTAATTAAAATCTTGAAAGGACACTGTCAATCCAATTACAATTTTCTGTTGCGTATGTGTAACGCGAAGTGATAAAGTTTGCTGGTGCATTATCTGTATTCTGATAATTTAGAGTAACCTCTCCTGATTCTTAACATGTTCTCGAAAATTTTGCATTTTAAATCCTTGTCAGCAGAAATGTTTTTGTGAATATTCATGGAGTATAGGAGCTCTTCTTTGTAAGAAAGGTCTGCCAGCCCAGTTTGGGAGGAAACTGGTAACTGAAAATTGTACAGATTGCCTAAAGTCTCTCAGGAAGCCCACGTCAGTAGTATCAACTGAACTGCATCTACTATAAAGCAAGTTTTCTCACAGTCTTTGACTCAAGTGTGACATTCCCTCATCTATAAATCTGGCTATTTATTAGATGATCTTTAAGGTCCCTTCCAACTCTAACCACTCCGTGAATCTACGTGGAACCACTTGACTAGTAAGATACAGTGGTTGAATCTAGCATGGAAGCACCTGGAAGTGCACGAATATAAAGACAAAATTTAGACATTTTATTGGAAGTCTATTTTGCTCGAATACTGCACTGTAATCTTTTGCTAATGATTGAAATATTTATTTTTATATGTCTTCTGTATAAACAGTGCCAGCCATTCTGAATGAATCCATTCCGTCAGCTACACAGACTGTGGATGAAAGGCTTAATGCTTGCCACAGGCTGGCCCACCAGTACACGGCTCTGTTGGAATCCTCCCGGGAAGACCAACACAGATATGCACGGCTTAGTTCTTTTAAATTAAAAGAAGCGCTGTTCAATGTCAGACAATACGAGGCCTTCCTTTGCATCCTTCTGGTGAGATACCATCATGTTATATCCTGTGGGTTTTTATTGCAGATGGAATGTATTCAAGTTACCTACTTGTGCAGGACAGAAATAGAAGAAAAATGATTCAGAAATAAATGAAATAAATTTAATCTCAATATATGAGGACCTACATCATCTGTCACGCTGAACTTTGTACCTAACTGGCTGGGATTGGTTACTGTCAGGTAAAAGACAAAATGGATTAATTGTTGGCTTCAATGTGACTGTGCTTCCATTTCATTTCTAGAGGTTTCTTTTTGTGGTTAAGTTCATTAACAAAGGGCTGAAAAAGCAGGACTTTTTTCTTGTTTCCTTACTGCTCCTCACTCTGCCCCAAAAAGCATGAGAGAAAATCAATCCATACATCATCTCAATTTTCGTCTGCAGACATCCCCAACACGTATGGAGTCATCAGAAGTCTTTGAAAAATACAATTTAAATTCTTGAAACTTGTTTTGTTTATGAAGACCTTTTCATTTGTATGTTGAAAAACCGTGGGGTTTTATTAGTTTTTGCTGTATATCATAAAGCTTGGAAAAATATTTCTCCTTTACCTTTTTTTCAGTTCTCTTCATTGTTAAAAACGTAGAGGTTTTCTATAAAAATTACTAGTATATGTTTGAGAGAAGCACCTTGTTTTTAGACCTGAACACTTAGGAAAAAATGTAATTTGTGGAGAGTTAGGGTGCATTTTGTTCCTTAAAACAGTTGTCTGAAAATAGTTGAATGAAGAGGCCCAAATAAATACTTATTACTGAATACTAAATACTAAATAAATTGATTTTTTAACTGTCATATTTCTTACCCGAAGTAAGTTCTCTTTGCAGTCTGATGCAATTACAAGTGCTCAAGAGGTTGAAAAGATAAATGTGCAGTTTGCAGCAACAATGGAGCAGTTGAAAAACACAGTGCAGAATAAGGTTTCCATAGATGCCAAAGAAGTTTTTGTAAGTATTTTGAATGGAAAACCTATTTCTTCTTAATTATAAAAAAATACTGAAGTATTACAAAATACTTTGCCTGTGTATTTTTGCATAGTTTGTGTTAAGAAAAAGGCTACGTTATTTTCTATTATAACAGCATCTGTGATTTTTGAAGGGGCAACTAAACTACAAGACTTGATCTCAAGTTAAAAGAAAAGGAAGGTACAAAAAGGGAGAGAAAAAAATAATTAGTATTTTGCTATAAGTGTCTCAAGTCATTTGTCAGTATTTGTAGATTTACAGTGATATTTTCCTGTTTTGCGTAAATGGTCTCTCCTGTTCCTTGCAGAAATACTAAGAACACAGTGATGACAGATAACAGCACATCAGAGCGTGATTCTTTTAAAGTCCCTTCAAAAAGCAATTCCTGTAATTACAGTACGGCTCCTTGATAGAATTTTTCTAAAGAAATCAGGTTTCTGTGATAGAGGTTTCATCCTCTTTGCCCCTCCCAATAATTGGGAGGGCCAATTCCCTCCCAATTGGCCAGTTGGCCAGTTCCAGTCCAATTTGTCAGGCTGGAGATCTCAAAATATGTTATTTTCTGCAATTTTTGTGAAGAAACCCCAAAATCAAGCAACTAGAGAGACACAGTTAGAGCCCTTCTAAGATGAAGTGTGAAATGGGAATGCCACAGTTACCTGCTGGTTTGTGTGCTGGTTGCCCGGTGAGCGGCCACGTCCCTCTGCGCAGCCGAGCTGGGAGCTACAGGACACGGGAGGAAGGTGCTGGAGGAAGTGGGAATGAGTGATGCAAACTGCAGGTATTGAGAAGGAGGGTGCTTGGTGACCCTGTGAAAACCTGGGATGATTATGACGGCACGGTGTAAAGGAAATGGGAGATAAATGTGTCCCAAACCAGCTTCATTTAATTTGCTTCTCATGGAAGAGCTCGTTATTTTGTGTGATATGTCTATCGTTTTACTTCCTTGTAGCTAGCTGCTGAACTAGCCTGCAGTTCATACCTATGTTAGCTTATATTTCATCCTTCTAACCAAATAATTAGAAAGCAAAATAAAGTCTATTATGGAGGAGGGGAAGGAAGATCATGCCCCCACAACCCACACAGGAGTATTTTTTACACTTCCTGTAAGGACATCTGAGCTGGAGATTCATGGGGACAGTACTTTGACCGAGGTGCATCTCAGGTGTGATCTGTCACATCGGTTTCTGTGTGCTTGTGATTTTATAAGCCAGATGTTCTCACAGAATCACAGAATGATATGGGGTTGGAAGGGGTCTCTGGCGATCATCTAGTCTAACCCCCTGCCAGAGCAGGTCCACCCAGAGCAAGTCCCACAGGAACGTGTCCAGGGGGGTTTGGAATGTCTCCAGAGAAGGAGACTCCACCGCCTCTCTGGGCAGCCTCTTCCAGGGCTCTGCCACCCTCACAGGAAAGAAGTTCCTCCTCATGTTTAGGTGGAACTTCCTATATACAATTTTGTGCCCATTTTCTCTTGTCCTGTCCCTGAGCACCACTGAAAAAAGACCGTTCTCATTTGGAGAACATTTCCCCCTCTCTTCCAGTGGCTCAAAGCAGTTTTTTTTCTTCTTTATGGGGCTTAAGTGACTGATAGACATGTTACCCTTTTCCCTAGAAGCTGTCAGCTGTTCTCTGCTTCTCTCCTATGTTTTCTTCTCTCTTTGGGTTGCTTAGTTGTTTTTCCTTCTCTGCTGAAGACAGAATATGTAATGTCTTCTGATTCAAGGTCTTTTGCAGGTAGAGATTTCCCTATTACAGCCCCATTTAAACAGTTCTTGATTTTGGCTAGTTGTTGAGAAGCTGGATCTTGCAGGAACGTAGAGAAGCAGGACATTCTGCTGTCTAAAAAGTACAGGAGGAGGCCTATATATGTCGTAAACATTTGTTTTAGGAACCATAGTAGATTTCATTAATATTCTTTGTTTATTCTAGTAAGAATGATTTTGATCTTGCTGCCTTTCCTTTAGTTTCTCCCATTTTTGTAACCATAACATTTCCACAGCGTTAGCGATGCAGGTGAATTCCAGAGCTGACTCTGTTGGCTGTTCTTATAATAATGTTGTTAACATGCATAAAATATAATGTTGTTAACCTACGTTTCAGGTTTGTTGAATCTCTTCCCATAAATGCTTGGTGTGTTTAGATGTAACAGGGTACATTTTATGTCACTGTTATTATAATCAAGCATTTATACTCAAAGCTCATAGGCTGCTTCTGTCTTGTGGTTAGAAGAAGCTTAACTGAAAAGTTAAATTACTGAAAAGAAAATTGGTTCTGTTTTACCTCAAAGCAGGACATTCTGTATGTGTGTACACCTGTATGTCAGCATCGCTGCAGGGAACAGCAGCTTCCAGCGTCATCCTGAACCCCTGCTGCTCTGAAGACACTTGCACAGCATTAATATGACAAGCATGATGGCCTGGGGGCTGTGGTAGCAAGTCACTCTGGAAGCAGGGCAGCCAAAATAACAAAATCTGATAGTTTGTGCGTATAGGTGTGGTTTTAATTCATTGGGTAGTTAAACAGGTGCATTTCTTGTGGCCCTGTTATTCCTGTACACCCTATTTTCAGTTAAAAAGCTGTATTGTCAGTGAAGTGCTCATGTCCAAGGATGGTCTCAGAGCAACACATTTGGGAAGGGTTTTGGAGTAAAATGTAGAAAAGTACCATCCTGATACCAACCAATCCTGGATTTCAGATAATTTTCTTTATTTTCTAGCCTCTCTTTATTGCGCTTTCTAACCTGTGGAGCGGCTTTCAGGATGAGGTACTACTGCTAAGCTTCCTCACAAATATGACTAACAGTCTGCAGCAGTTCTCGGAAATCCAATCACGGCTTTTTCCGGAGGAATTGCTGGCATCTCTTCTGGAAGGAGTGACTGTGAAAAGTGATGAGGAAAGGATAAGAGAAACCATGGGTACTGGAAGTCATTACTTTTCTGGTTTCCTTCATTTCCCAAGATTTTGTGGTATGAATTTTATTTACAGAAGGTGCTACACATCGATTTTTTAATAATCAGAATTTACACAGTAAATTAAAATGAGTCGTGTAGCATGTGGATTTATTTGTCATGTAGCACAGTTTGGGTTTTTATACATAAAATATAGCAACTAGATACAAACATACCTCATGAAAATGGCAGAATGATCAGAGAAGAATATTTCTACATTATTTCTTTTACGTTTCTTAAGTTTGTTTATGTCTTTTTATACCTTTCAGAGCTTCTGAAATGGAAGTGGGGGGATAAAAAAGCTAATTTAGTGATGCTTTGGCTCCCAGAAGTATTTGTTTGTAAGAAGGTATCCGTAGTAACCAAGTTGTACTCCAGGGGATTTGTAATGCATGAGTGGGTGAAAACCAAATAGAAGAATAAGATATTACCTTCCTCTTCTTGCCCTCTGTTTCCAAAGAAAACTAATGCTACTAAAGAAGGACTGATTTTTCAGTAGGATCTCTCCCAAGGCAGGGCTAAAGTTTGGGTTTTGGGATCTTGGCACTGCAGGTCATCGTGCGAAGACCACAGTAATGCGGTCATCCTGTAACGTTATTGTATTTTAAACATCTGATGTTCTGTTACTGAAATCCTTCCTTTGTTAAACCTTTTCTTAGGAACCAGAGTGAATGTTTCTGATTTCAAGAACCGGGAATGGCTTTTTCCAGAGACTACTGATGATTTTGATCAGTTGCTGATCCAGTACCACAGTTTCTGTGCACATGCAATCGGTGTGAAAGGCCTCACCCTCCCAGGTACGCTTTGCAGTTAGGGCTTTTCCTTACTTTATCTGTAGGCAAGTACTAGTGAAAATGTAAAGAACATCTTCTGAATGCATCCTCTTATGTCAAAGCTGGAGTACTGTATTTTCACATTTGTAATTTTCACCCCAGAATTTTCCCCTGTTAAAGTCTTTTTCTTTTAAAAATACCCAAATAAACTGCCCTAAAGAGAAGGTAGAAGGGTTTCAAGAGAAATCCGGCGCGAGCAAGCAGAGGCAGAAACAAGCTGGGATGGATTAATGTTTCCTCCGTGTCTATGTGTGTCTCTATAACCTACACTGCAGCTAAAGGCAGGCTTATTTATTGTTGTTAATGTCTTTTCATACAGGCATAGGAAAATGGTTGTTCCTTCTGTTTTGTGTATCTGTCTGTTGCAAACACACCCATTCGTGACTACATCATATGTATTTTTAAACAGTGGTTATAAAGTACCAAAAATCTTCTCTGAAAAGAATGCAAAAGTGCACTTGATTAAGTCAACTAATCATAGGAAATTTTTTGGTCTCTTCTAAGGTCATTTGTCTTGAAAACCTTATTTCAGCTATCCCATCAGTTCATGTTTTCTGTCTCCCTATCCTTTATAGAACCTATCAATATAGATTTAATTTTTAAAACCTACAGGAGGTCAGAAGAAAAATATTGCCATTACTTGGCAGTATTAAAAAATAGATATTTTAATGGCAATGTAAATTCCTTACACTTATTTAGTATTGCATATGAGAACAGCTGCCTTGGGTTGGACTGAAGGTCTCTCTAGCCCTGTATCCAATTTCTGGATGTGGTCAGTCATGAACACTTGAAGATAATGAGAAATCAAGGAGGAATGGTCCTTCCTTAATTATATCCTTCCCTGTTCTAGCAGTCAGTGGTTGTGGATTTCCTCAGATAAATATTGTGTCTGTACCCTCCTGTTGAATAATCCTTGATAGAGGTTTTTCATTTATCTAATTGCTTTTTGAATCCACTTAGAGTTTGCTGTGGGATATTCTTACTGTCAAGAGTCCCACAATTATAATTATATATGCTATGAAAAGGTACCTCTTTTTGAGATGGTTTTAAGCTCTGGCTTGATAATTTCATCAAAGACCCGATAGTCTGATAGTCTTCCTATTAGGAAAATTAGCAAATAGTAATTTTATATTGCACACAATTTTTGGTTTTATAACCCCATATCGTATTATTTCTCTTCAATTGCTTCTTTTTAATGCTGAAGAGGCCTCTTTCTTTAACCCCTCCTTCTGTGAAAGGTATTCCAAGCCTCTGATCACTCCCAGTTCCCTTCGTTTTATTTTTTCTTATTCTTTTGGGTTGGAACCCAAATGTAGAGTTTTGTATTATAAAGGTTGTTATAATTTTGGGTTTCTTCTCCCTCTCTGTTTGCATCCAAATAATTCCAGACATCCTTTTTGCTTTTTTGATTGCCACTGAGTAGTGCCATTTGATATTTTCAAGGCACTGTCTATGATGATTCTAGGTCTTTCCTAGGCAGCGAGCCCTGAAGCAGAGCCTGCCTCTTTGAGCTGAAGTTGTGTTTTCCTGTATAAGTTATTTGGCCTTTACTGACATTTCATTTTCTCGATTAATTCGTTGTCCAGCTTCTCAACTGTTTCATCTGCTTCTTCAGTTAATTTCAGTGTTATGCCCTTTGATAGAAACGAACTGCTGACCTGCAATCAAATGTTTGCTGGAGATTATAGGGGAAACATTTGTGGGTATGGGCTGTTTTCTTATGCCGGTGCTATAGGTGTTTTATCTCTTTAACAAAAGAGACTTTTCTGTATTTAGAAAGCTCACTTTCAGGGATTTATTCTGATTTCAGAAAAACAGGAAATGAAACTGACTTGAGGGAAACACAGAATCTTGATTACAAATGTCTTTTGTGCTGGATATCATACTGGTCGGTATTTCATTTTGTGGGGTTTGTTTTGATTTGTTTCTATTCTTTAGGAAATCCTGCTATTGGAATTTTAAAGCACAAGGAGAGATGTTATGTTTTCAGTTCCAAAGAAGCTGCATACACCTTTGCTCAAGATCCAGATAAGTTCATTCAACTGAACATAGAAAAAGCAAAAGAACACGCAGAGCTAATTCTGCTGCTTGAGCTTTGTCATCAGTTTGAATACTTTGCTCCATTTGAACCCGTACGCGTTGAAGAGTTGCTGGGTCACTGGTTGGTCTGTCCTTTCTAGAACATAAAGGGAACAGATGATACTCAGCTTTAGAAAATAAGTCTAATCATCTGCCTATCGTACAGAGTGTCTGAAAGTCCATCTTTTCCAGGTCTTCAGGGTGTTGATAAGAAACATTTTCCCTTAATGTTGTTCTCACCTTATCTCTTCGTAGCAGAGCGTGTAGAGCCAAAGGATTGTGGCAGTGATAAAAGCTGTTTGTCCTTAGTCTAGAAAGATCCCATGTCTGATGCTTCTTTCCCTCATTTTTGCAAAAGTAGCTTCAGGAGACAGTAAATAAATGCAATAGAAGACAAGCCCAGGTACCATATTAACCGGAGCTTTAGCTCAGCAGTTCGTCAGTATGTGCTGGGTGAAGGTGTAGTGATATCTGGGGACAGGAATTATGGAATATATTACAAAAGGAAAGGGGACCCATTAATAATGAATATGATAGTGCTACCATGTGAAATCCAAAGACCTGATTTGGATTCATAGACATTCTCTCTGCTACACTGTGAATTCTAGTCCCTAGCGATGGAAAGAAGGTAGCCTTGAACTGGCCCTTGGTGAGAGAGGTGTAGTTTATATCCTGGCACCGGCAGAGATGTAACCACTTCTCCCGGTTATGATTTGTGATTTTTAGTCCGTTCATAAAGATAAACTGAAGTGCCTGCATCATAAAATACTGGTGGTGATGGTGGGATCCCTTTGACCAAATTCCAATGACTAAGCATTCACTTGGGATATGAGTCTGAAATTCAACCGTGGCCTCTGCCCAAAGTGTTTTGTGTCAGAAATTAAATCCATCAAATACTTACTGGTTTCTTCTTTTGAGCAGGGAGAGGGGGAACAAAACTATTGCTGAATGTAAAAATCATTATCCATTTGTGGTTTGCAGGTTTCTATTTGCTTTTAAAAAATAAGCTATTTTTCTTAGATGTCTGTATTCTTCTCATTAACGCCCTGCTTGGTTTTGTTGTGGTTTTTAATTCATCCAGGCCAGAAATGCAGGCAAACGTTGGATAAAACCAACCACGCAATGTGACAGTAGCACTCAAACTGATACTCACATCTTGCCTCCGACTATTGTGACATCCTATGAGTGGAACGAATGGGAACTGAGAAGAAAAGCCATAAAACTGGTTTGTGTTCTTATTACCGTATTTTCCTTGCTGGGTAACAAAGTTCAGAATAAATTATAGTAAACTTTTGTTCCTTGCAACAGAAATCTAATGTTATTCAACGATGCACACTTCCATTACAACTGGCTCAATATTTTTTTTCAGGTATTTTCTCTCCTTATTTCTAGACTTTCTTATTCTCCCACTTTTCCATATTTTCCCCTATTTTTTAAGCACTGCTTCCACTTGCCTTCTTTAAGTAATAAGAGTTTGTTAATTGGCACTGAATTTTAAAGTTGTTTCTCTACACTGAAATAAACGTAAAAGGTAGAAGATACTGCTATATACTTTCTTTGTAAAAATAAAAATAAAAAAAGGTTGCAGAATGATTTGTGCCAGGCAAAACTTTTTTGCAAGTTGAGCAGTTTATATTAATATTCATCCCCACCAAGTGATGATGTCCAAGTGTAATGCCCGCCTGCCATCTCATTCATGGAATCATAGAATTGTCGAGGTTGGAAGAGACCTTTAAGATCATTGAGTCCAACCATCAACCTAACTCTGATAAAACCCATCACTAAACCATGTCACCAAGCACTATGTCAACCCGTCTTTTAAATACCTCCACGGATGGTGCCTCAACCACTCCCCTGGGCAGCCCATTCCAATGCTTGATAACCCTTTCCATGTAAAAATGTTTCCCAATATCCAATCTGAACCTCCCCTGGTGCAACTTGAGGCCATTTCCTCTTGTCCTATTGCCTGTGACTTGGGAGAAGAGACCGACCCTCCTTTCAGGGAGTTGTAGAGAGTGAGAAGGTCTCCCCTCAGCCCCCTTTTCTCCAGGCTGAACACCCCCAGCTCCCTCAGCCGCTCCTCCAAGACTTGTTTTCCAGACCCCTCACCAGCTCCGTTGCCCTTCTCTGGACCCGCTCCAGCCCCTCAATGTCTTTTTTGTGGGAAGGGGCCCAACGTGTGGTAAGGCACCCAAAATTCAGATTGCTTGAAATTAGTTTAAAGCACTGGAAGAGCTAACCATGAAAATGCCATTTTATTCTAACAAAGGCTTCAGCATTGAAACAAAATTTTGCTTAGTCTGATGCTGTTTGTGTCTTTAGGCCAATTTGCGCCGCAAACTGACTCACGCCGTGCAGACTGATCTCAGCCACATGAGAAGAGAGAACTCCACCCAAGTCTACCTGCCAAAAGACGGCAGCACCCAGACCAAGCGTGACAACTCAAGCAACGTGCCCAGACCACAGATGTTCTTGAAAGGTCTCCGAGGAGGATCGTCACCCGCTACTCATATGGTCAAAGTAGACTTAACAAGACCAGTAGATGAAAACTAAGTGAAAGTGAGAAACCTAAAGATATATTGAATGTATATATAAAAATCCCTGCGTATATCTGAATTGAGATATGAAAGATCTTACTGTGTCTGTTGATTCCAGGAGCAGGAATTTCTTTCATTTACTTTATCTGTCTGGGCTGCTGACTGGCATTCAGTGACAGAAATTCTAACCCTGAAACACCCAGATTTTAAACAGCGATTTAGAATCAAGGTGTCCCCAAAGACTTTAATTTAAACTGACATTTAAATGTGTAGTGTGTGTTCTGGGATTTTCTTGAGGTTTAAATACAATGATTGTTTGCTGAAACACCGTCCTTAAGAGCCGTGTCTTTGGTAGGTGAAAAGAATAATGTAAGACAAATAGAATCACGGAATGGTTTGGGTTGGAAGGGACCTTCAAGATCATCCAGTTCCAACGCCCTGCCCTGGGCAGGGACACCTCCCACCAGAACAGGTTGCTCCAAGCCCCATCCAGCCTGGCCTTGAACCCCTCCAGGGATGGGGCAGCCACAGCTTCTCTGGGCAAATCGCTTTTATGAGACGTGGCCGATGCTGCAGCTCCTCCGGAGGCGTCATTCCCAGTGGTGTGAAATAAAACTGACCCCAGGAGCGTCACCCGAATGTCACGGCAGAATCCTCAAGAAGGTAAAACTGGTGGGGACTCTGGGAACTGCAGGAACTTGACTTGAGGACACCTTTTTGAAAGCTCTGTTTTACTTGTGTTTGAAAAACTAAAGCACAACAGGAAAAAGGTTTTTAGCTTTATTTCCTTGCGGCAGGGAAATAGGTGCCAGGTCTGACCGAGGCAACCTGACCCATTTGAGCTTTAAGATGAAACATCTTCTCAAACGGAATTAGGGAGTACTTTAAAACAGAGACACTTTTCACAACAATGATGATCTCCATTGAGAACTCCATGAGTTCTTATCAGCAGAACGTCCCGATCACGCACGGTGTGCTACGCTCTCTGAGTCTCTCTTATTTTTGGCCAGATGCAGCGTGGTTCCCTGGGTCATTGTCACACAAACGTGTGATAACGAAGCTTGAAGAGTCTGGCCGCTGGGTGATTTTTCTGTGGCGTTGTGCAGGGTGACGTTCTCTTTCCGTTTGGCTTCCTCCACGGTTCACTTTTTATTTCAACAACTGGGACAAATCCACGAGGCGTTACACAATCCAAGGGCCAGGAGAGGAGCGCAGACAGAAAGTCAGCGCAAGTAGTTTCCACTTGGTGATTTTCTTTTCTGTAAAAAAAAATAAGCAGCAGCAGCCAGGTGTGCTGCTCCTCCGTGGTTTTCGGTGACGAGCTGGCACCGATTTTTAGATTTATTAATTAAAAAATGAATGCTGTTACCAGCTGCAGTGGTTTTTATTCAGAGAAAACACCCTGTTGCTGCTTAATGAAACACCTTCTGTTGCTGCCGTCTCCGTGCGTTTTTATCATCGTTTGCTTTGAACCGACAAAGCGGTATTTTAAGAACACATAAACACATCTATTTAAAAGAAAACTGATGAGTGACAATCCCTTTTATCCCACTTACTCTTCTCTTTTCCATCTGGAGAAGCTTCCGCAGTGTTGTAAAATACCGGGGAACACAAGTGTGATGTACAGCTCGGTTTTGGCCCGGCAGGAACACGTCGGTACCGAAGAGCTTGCTCCTGGCAAGGAGGAATACAAGCGTGAGGTTCCTGCGTGCTTCCTACCAATAAAATAGTGCAGAAAAAAAACCAACCCCAAAACCTGTTCTAAAATGGCTTTATTAATGTGAAAAGGGAGACAACCTTCAGTTGACGCCCATTGGAACTTGAGTTTTAGTTTATTTGACCCTGGTTCTCCTGCTCCGCGTGAGCGTCCTTGTGACGGCCAGACCACGCGACAGCCAACGGCGGGGTAACCGCCTCCAGCGCTTGTGATTCTCAGGCTGTAGGGTTGTTCGAAGGGTGGCCGGTTGTAGCACAGCCCCCTCCTTTGCCTTCACAGCTGGTTCGGGGGTTTTTCTCCTCTTTAGATTCTGCAGGGCGGGTACGCAGACGGCAGGAGAGAAGCATTTCACAGGAATTCCTTAAGCTTTCCGCAGGGGTGCAGGCACTACAACCCCCCGCTGGCTGTATGACTCTTGCTGCGTTGATTTATCAACCACCGCTCCGTCCCCAAACCCTCACCACCCCCTCAGCCCGGCCCTTCACACCCTCCCCCCC
>VXAK01019111.1:18069-61521 GCA_013399435.1 Arenaria interpres
GTGTTCAGCCTGGAGAAAAGGAGGCTGAGGGGAGGCCTTCTCGCTCTCTGCAACTCCCCGAAAGGAGGGTGTAGAGAGGTGGGGGTCGGTCTCTTCTCCCAAGGAACAAATGATGGGACAAGAGGAAATGGCCTCAAGTTGTGCCAGAAGAGGTTCAGATTGGATATTGGGAAGTGTTTCTTCACAGAAGGGGTTATCAAGCATTGGAATGGGCTGCCCAGGGAAGTGCTGGACTCACCATCCCTGGAGGTATTCAAAAGACGGGCAGACGTGGTGCTGAGGGACATGATTTAGTGATGGTTTTTATCAGAGTTGGGTTGATGGTTGGACTCGATGATCTTAGAGGTCCCTTCCCTCCTCAACAATTCTATGATTCTAAGGTGACACCTGTCCCCCCCGCAGGCCCTGCTGGGCTCTGGGCCGCAGGCTGGGTGGGGAGGAGGAGGAGAGGGATCCCCAGGAGGAGAAGGGGCAGGAGCTGGGGCCCTCAGCCTGTGTAGGGCTGGGTGTGGGGTGCCTGGCGCTCGGGCAGGCTCCGGGCTGGACTTCGAGTGACAGGCTTGGCCTTGGGCTGCCATTGAGGAGCCCTGGTGGGGCGGTGGGATGAGCTGAGGAGAGGTGTGGGAGGCCCACGTTTGTACCCCGAGGCTTTTGGCCCATCTGCTCCCTTTAGGCTGGAAATGGTTTCATTACTGAAGCCAGCAGAAAAAACTCTGGGAGAGAAAGAACAGCTTTTCTTCAGCTCTTTTTTTTTTTTTAAAGGCTTTTTTTTTCCTTTTTTTTTTTTAAATCAGGCTAATCAGCAGAAGGTATGGGTGCCCCAGCTATGCTTCCCCTCTGCCCCCAGTGCTGCACTGGGACTGATGCAGACACGTGGGCCAGGCTGGGGAAGTATTCTGGCTGAAGACGAACCGCAAATAGCTTTTAACATAAGGCTGGGACTATGTAGTATAGTTACTCAATTCCCTATCCTGTCCTGCTGCCTTTGATTTACCCAAGTTTGCCAACTGTTGCCAAATTGAAGCATTTCACAGAATCACAGAATGATGTGGGGTTGGAAGGGACCTCTGGAGATCATCTAGTCCGACCCCCGGTTTATTTATTATTTTTTTAAGAGTAGTCAGTAAAGGCAAGTGTTAAATTTAGTTTTAGTTCGGCAGCACGTAGACTTAAAAATCTTAACGTGTAAAAGCAAATTGTTAACGATAATTTAGTGCCGACAGAAACGATACAAGGAATAAACTTCTGTAGAAGTTATAAAACTGGGCTGGGTTATTTTTATTTCCTGGTTGTTATGCCCTTGGGTTCCCACCGCCCCTCCCCTCCCCACAATCCGAACTTAATTTCAAAATGGATTACAGTTTGTAAGTCTCTTTTAAGTATTGTTAGTCCAAAAACTAATTGGCTCTACCTTTTAAAAGTGGTTACTGACGTGGGTGAGATTTTTATCTGCAAGGAAGCAGCTAATTTAAATGATTAGAGCAGCAGGAGGTATTAACCGTACCTCGCAGAAATGTTATGCAATAGAAGACGTCGCTGCCTTGGAAGAAAAATGAACCAAAACATCGGTCGAACTGGATTCAGCAACTCGTTCCCGTATTAAATGAACAAAGTTATTACAGATCTGCCCGGAGCTTATCTCTCAGCTCATTCCCTCATCAGCAGAGGAACATAAACTTATACCAATTAAAGAACGTTTCTTTAGGATGTTCAGAACGCGAGCGATAATGGCCCGAGAGATGCTGCTGAGTGACCAGCACCCCCCCGGCAGACGCCGTGCGTAACCAAGAATAGTTCACCGGTTTGAAAAACTCCCAAATTATACAGGACGGTAGTTAGTCCGGGGCAAAACTGTTACAAGAATCGCTACTGTTGTAGGAGGACAGGGGCAGGGAATTCAGAGGGGGTAACACAGATGATGCATAGTCCTTCCCTGGTTTGATTTATGGAATAGCCATAACCTTAGTGTTTCCTACGGAGAATTATTTTTCGAGAAAGCCCTTACTGTGACGTGCCTTCACCGTTCTAAGCAAAACTCTCTTCTCTTCCTAACTTAGATGGAAAATAAGGGTGAAGGAAATGCTGCATTATTTATTAAGCTGTGATACAGTGATGCCCTTCTTTGCTGATACTGAACTTTTCCTCTCTCCCTTTGCCTTATTAGTGTGCCATCGCGGTGTCAGACCCCAGTGCTCTACCTGGAGAGGATCAGCCGCTGTTTCGGAGCAGGCACTTACTGTCAGCTAAAGAGCAGGAGAGCACAGAAGGACCTTTTGATTACTATTAGATAAATATTAAGCCTATGATTAGTTTTTCTAGAATGAAGGGTGGTTATAAAGGCAAGAGGACTTCCCATTTTCAAACACCTGGGGGTCCAATACAGGTTTCTTTGAGAAGAGTCTTAAAAATTTAACTTTAACTTCTTACAGTGATCATTTCACAACATCGTATGCTGCCAGGGTGGTATTTGATACAGCCCTCCGGCTGTATCAGGACACCCTGCTTCAGTTCTTAAATTACAATGAAGGGTGCGCTGAGTCCTCTCTCCTCCTCTTTGTTTTCTTGCAGAAAATGTCAGCTTACCCTTCAAGTTGTACTGCCTGACGGTGATGACCCTGGTTGCCGCCACGTACACGGTGGCGTTGCGGTACACAAGGACAGTGGAGACAGAGCTCTACTTCTCGACCACGGCTGTGTGCATCACGGAAGTCATCAAGTTGTTCTTGAGCGTGGGCATCTTGGCTAAGTGAGTACGGAATGCGAAGCGGTATTTTGAAAATGAATCCCAGCTTCGGACCTCGGAGTCAGAAGAGAGATCTGGAGCACTGTGTCCAGTTCTGGGCTCTCCAGTTCCAGAAGGACAGGGAACTGCTGGAGAGGGGACAGCAGAGGGCTACAAAGATGATGAGGGGCCTGGAGCATCTCGCTGACGAGGAGAGGCTGAGGGACGTGGGTCTTTTTAGCCTGGAGAAGAGAAGGCTGAGGGGGAATCTGATCAACACCTGTAAATACTTAAAGATGGGTGTCAGGAGGATGGGGCCAGTCTCTTTTCAGTGGTGCCCAGGGACAGGACAAGAGGGAAGGGGCACAAACTTGAACATAAGAAGTTCCATCTAAACGTGAGGAGGAACTTCTTTACTTGAGGGTGGCAGAGCCCTGGAAGAGGCTGCCCAGAGAGGTGGTGGAGTCTCCTTCTCTGGAGACATTCCAAACCCCCCTGGACACGTTCCTGTGGGACCTGCTCTGGGTGTATCTGCTCTGGCAGGGGGTTGGACTAGATGATCTCCAGAGGTTCCTTCCAACCCCAGATCATTCTGTCATTCTGAGGGTCTGAGACGCTGAAGCACAGAGACACTGAGCGCGGGTTACAGCTTGTGAGTCCTCCTCAACTGAAACTGCTTTGTAAACACCACAATGTTCAGGTGTGTCCTTTCTACGTATTTTCTGGTTTTGTGTGCTTTGGAATAGGTTCAAAATGCCAGCGTGGATTATTTGCGATGCTTTGGGTCTTCACAATAGTGGTGCGGATGCAAGCTGGACTGTGAGCCACCTTCTGCTGAGTTACATAAAATTGTCGTGTTCCTACTCATAAATTTTCCCAAACAATGTTACAGACAGATGTTTTGTGGTCTCTGTTAACCCGGGAATCGAAGCTGAAAGGCTGTGTGTTCAGGAAATACTGAGTTTCTGTGATCCCAGACTGCTGCTAAGAGTTAGAACTTCAGTCCACGCGAGAACATCTGAAGTCGGGAGGCCATCAGTCTGTTGATTTTCCTTTCAGCTTCCCTGGGCTTCATCCTTCCTTGTAAGAATCTTTATATTCTGGACTTTTCCAAAGCCCAGTTCTTACTCTTGTGGTAGAATTCATTCTTTTAGGGTCTCTCTCTATCTCTCTGTGGCAACTGTTGTAAGTTTCTTTTTGAATATCACCTATGCTTGAGTGTAATTAGCAAAATTTGCTGATTTCCTAGTAATCTCCCACTTTAGATCACAGGTGAATACTCTGAACAGCAAAAATTCCAGCGTAGTTTTCTTCAGTGATTCCTTTAGAGCTTCTTCCAGTTTTAAAGTTCCAACCAATTTCACAGAATCATAGAATGGTTCGGGTTGGAAGGGACTTTCAAGATCATTCCTAGTTCCCACCCCCTGCCCTGGGCAGGGACACCTCCCACCAGACCAGGTTGCTCCAAGCCCCATCCAGCCTGGCCTTGAACCCCTCCAGGGATGGGGCAGCCACAGCTTCTCTGGGCAACCTGGGCCAGGCTCTCACCACCCTCACAGGAAAGAATTTCTTTTTAGTATCTAATCTAAATCTCCCCTCTTTTTAGAATTTGTTTGCTTCCACATTCTTAGGCTGTGCCTTCCCTGTGTTTACTTTTAACGTTTCTTTTGGAAGGGGCACTGAATGGATGAATGCTGAAAGATTGTCTTTCAAAAGAGGAGTTTATGATAGTTTAAGCTGTGCTAATTGTTTACTCAACTGTGCTCTCAACATCTCATATTTATTTAAAGTCCAGTTCGCCGCCTGGTAAGTACGTTGTCTGCGTTGTTAGATGGTACATAATTACTTGGCAACGGATGAAGAAAAATAGAGCTGATTTGCACACTCCAGGTTTAACATCAGCTTTTCTAACAAATGCATGTTTCTGTGGCAGAACTGGATGTTATTAGTATCACCTGTTCAGACCTTTGAAGAAAACACCATGGTTTTTTTAAGTCAAATCTAGGCCAACATCAAGAATTCAAGCTAGATGAAATTTTATTTTCCGATTTGGCTTTGGAGTGTGGATCTTGGGGCACCTTATTGTCCGTTCTCAGCTGTACGCAGAGACTTGCTCGAGGAGCGGCCTTGAGTGAGCAGGAAATGTCAGATTGATGTAGAAATGAGAAGGGAGGACTAGCAATGCAGAGGTCAGCTGTGAGGAAGGGGACCATAAAAGGGGACACACACGCGTGACGACAGCCTTCTGTCCCCCTGCCTGTACACTTAGTAACTCGTTCCACTGTTTACAGCGTTCGCGGTTGTTTTTTAACCTGTTACACGTTCATGCATCTCACCTCCTGATTCCAGAATGTCTTCTTCGCCTTCAGGGGTTTCGACTTGTTGATAACCTCACTGGTTTTTCCCCAGTTCATTTTCCTTCAGCGAGCAGAAGGTGCAAATGAGCGTGGAGAACGAATTTTCAGCCATTCAAAGGATTCATTGATTTGATTTCCGTTTCCAAATAAGAGAGAGCCCTCGGTTATAGGACTGTTTTGTTTTGCAGAGAAACTGGAAGTCTGGCAAGCTTAATGACATCTTTAAAAGAAAATGTATTCGGAAGTCCTAAAGAATTGCTGAAATTAAGTGTCCCATCTTTGGTGTATGCTGTCCAAAACAACATGGCGTTTGTGGCTCTTAGCAACCTGGATGCAGCAGTCTACCAGGTAGTACGGGGGTTTGTCAGTGACCGAGCTGTAAATGCATTTCTCTTTACTGCTCCCTGAGTCCCGTGCTGGGTGTGTGTCTGCCCGGCGCGCGGTGCTCTCGTTAGCCTCGGTGTTAAAAGCCTAATGATGCTTTCTATATGTTATCAGGGGGGTTGGAACTCGATGATCTTTAAGTTCCCTTCCAACCCGAACTGTTGTGTGATTCTGTGATACTCAGAGCGTACAGTCTGTCACAGAGCTCTGGTTTTCTGAGCTAACCTGCTCACTGCTGGAGGTGCTTCACCTTCTCTTTGCTGTAGTCGGCGACGGTACAAAAGCCCAAGGCTCTGTAGGAAACCAACGAGGATAAATTTTTGTCATTCTGTATTTGAATTCTCTGTTTTATTTTCTGTTTTCGGAGGAGTTTATAAAACCACATCCTCTGTGCTTCTGTGCCCTTCTCCTTTAGGTGACGTACCAGCTGAAGATCCCTTGCACAGCTTTATGTACAGTCCTCATGCTGAACCGCAGCCTCAGCAAGCTGCAGTGGTTCTCTGTCTTCATGCTGTGTGGTGGTGTCACCCTTGTCCAGTGGAAGCCTGCTCAGGCTACCAAAGTACAGGTAAGAGTTTACATTTTGCCACTTCACAATGAAGAATAAAGTGCCTTGTACTTTGTATTTCACTCGACAGCAGAATGAATCACAGAATGATCTGGGGCTGGAAGGGACCTCTGGAGATCAGCTAGTCCAACCCCCTGCCAGAGCAGGTCCACCCAGAGCAGGTCGCACAGGAACGTGTCCAGGGGGGTTTGGAATGTCTCCAGAGAAGGAGACTCCACCACCTCTCTGGGCAGCCTCTTCCAGGGCTCTGCCACCCTCAAAGTCAAAAAGTTCCTCCTCATGTTTAGGTGGAACTTCTTATGTTCAAGTTTGTGCCCGTTCCCTTGACCTGCTGGTCACACTCTTCCTGATGCCCTCCAGGATGTCACTGGCCTTCTTGGCCACAAGGGCCCATTGCTGGCTCATGGCCATCCTGTTGTCCACCAGGACTTTTTCCTCAGAGCTGCTCTCCAGCAGGTCAGCCCCCAACCCATACTGGTGCAGGGGGCTGTTCCTCCCCAGGTGCAGCACCCCAGCCCCACAGCAGGCAATGTCTCTGGTGTTCTGTACAGCAGTGCCCGTTTTCTGTTTCCAGACGCTTCATCTCCAGCATGAACACTGGTTTGATCGTTCACTCTCACATTTATCGCGTACCAGTTCAGGCAGGCTTGCGGTATTGCCTCGCTTGGTGGAAAGGCACTTGATTGCTACAATTAGTATTAACTACCACAGACTAACGCACCATCGCAGGAGTATCTGAGCAATATATTGTTTCCAGCAGTTGGCCCTGGTGTCGTTGTAATTGTTGGAAGCGGAGAACTTGGAATCCAAGCACTTGGTGGAATTAGGAGTGAAACTCCAGTGCCTTGTGGGTGTGGGTACGTCGCTTAAGCACACCCTTCGGAGGCGCTGGCCTAATCCTGTGCTTGGAGGAAACAAGTGGCTTCTGTTCCTTAGGTCTTCGGTGCTGCTCAGGGGCGTTAGTGGGAAGGGCAGGTCGTGCAACTGGGAATACTGGCCACAGCTGGGCGGACGGTGCCTCTGAGCACCACAGGGGTTGGGAGGAGACACATGGAAGGCGGAAGCTACAGCGAGCCCACCTGAAAGGCAGCTCTTGCTCAGCAAGTACACTTTATACCGTAATAAAATGCTAATAATTCTGCTGTACTTAAGGAGGTATCTCTGGAATTGATTATTGGAAATGACTGAAGTGTTGCTTCCTTTTTAAAGTAAGGGTTGGTGTTGCAGGTGGAGCAGAATCCGTGGCTGGGGTTTGGAGCCATCGCTGCTGCTGTGCTGTGTTCAGGATTTGCAGGTAGGGTGTTCTTTCCGCACGCGGGTCACATCTGAAGGACTGGAGAACTCGTGATGTTTAATACAGAACATTCTATCTTAGTTAGCTGTCTTTGTTGATTATAAGATCAAAAAAGGACTTCATCTCCTCTGCCCATAATTACCTGCTACTCACAGTGATGATGGGAGATTCATGACATGGTTCCTCCGCCTGACAAGCCGATGGCTGGGAGCACGTACTATTGGTTTTATTGGTTTTATTTCCATGATGCAACTTAGAAGGCTGGTTTGCAACTGGGAGTGTCTTTCAAATGCTCAGAATAATATTGTGGGGAGCATCCAGAACGACTCACTCAGTACAATTAATTAATAGACATTGGTGTTATAAAGTTGGCTTTACAGTGAATAGCTCCCGTAACTCTTGCGCAGGCTCAGCCCCGAAATACAAATTACCATAGTCCTGTAGGTGGTAAATCGAACTGAGATGCGGAGGGAGCATGAGGAAGGCAGAGAGGAGGATGAGGAGCAGGAAGCCTTGATTAAACTCTGAAGGATTTTCGGTAATGGGGGTGTTTTTTGGAGGCGTTTTGTTGTTGTTTTGGTGGGTTTTTTTGGTTTGTTTTTTTGTACAAACAGCATTTCCCTGCAGAGTAGTTTTTCTCTGGCTTCTGCAGCAGGAGACCAGAACTGGAGGAGAAGCGAGCTGGTGCTAAAAAATAAGGAAATGCAGCTTAGTACTTAATTTGAAATTTGGCTCACGGCGGCCTATTTTCCTGCCTGTAAACTGGATTCTTCCCCCTCCCTCTGTAAGAAAACAAGGCACTATCACTCGCCCCTCGCACCGTACAATCCTGCAGGAATAATCTTGTGCTGGGCGTTCTCACTTGGCGCTCTTGGAAAACGTTCTGGCTGGCAGGAGGGAAAAGGAAGGGGGTGTCGTTCTTGTTCGGTGTCTTTTCAGTGAAAAGGGCGCTTTGAAGCAGAACTACTAAATAAAGATTGCGTAGAGCTCAGTCGGCTTGTCCTGGGAGGTTAGAAATTTACTCATTTCAACAGATGCTCCCAAGCCACGAGACGAAGCAGAGCATCCACAGCCAAGCCTTCCGTCTCCTAAAGCTCTCCAGCTCTTTGAGATAACGCGAGGAGATCGCCGTGCTTCTAACGGTCTGCAAACTGGGCGCGTGCAAAGCGTTGAGTCAGGCGGCTCGAGAGGGTTTAGACACACAGGGCTTGTTTCTCCCGCAGGAGGATTGCAGCCGGGGTGATCCCTCGCTGCCAGCCGGGAGGACAGAGCGTTTCATCCCTGGAGCTCCTTGAGCTTTACGTGTCAAAAACATAAGTCCTGTTCAAACTTCTTCCTCCCCCCGCCCGCACGAAGAAGTTGTTTTGGCATTAAACCTTCAGCTGCTGGACTGACCACGTTAAGTGTTTTATATTTTTCCAGCAAAGTCAAAAAAATGACGTGGTCTTGTTCCTCAGAGTTGGAAAAAGTTTTTTTTCTTCAAAGTATCCGAGGGCCCAACAACCCTTATAAATATATAATGGCAGATTCTTTGTGACTCGAAACAGTACTGAAGAATAATTTCTCCTAAAGAGCACCCATTCTTTCCTTCAGCCTGCCTAGTGGAGTGATTTTTGTGCATTTTCAGGAATCTGAAAGCGTAATTTTATTGGCTTACTCGGTTTATCGAGTTCTAGTTCATAAAACTGAGAAGTCGGCTTTATGCTTGAGCCACGTTTCTGGGAGGTTGGTTCCATCTGGCTGTGCTCTGTGGGTCTTCTCAGCGGGCAGAAAATTAGAGAGGGTTCTTTTAATTACTGCCGTCGTCAACAAGACTGGGGTTTTGTTGATGTTGTTGTTTAGACTTTAAAAAGGTATATTGGTATGAGATAAAATCAAGCAAGGAAATTCAACTTATTATTCAAGCCCCTGAGATATAAATCTCTCCTCTGATTTATTCACCATAAATATTCCATATGCTGTATTAAATTATAAATTGCGTTTTTCATGAATGAAAGAGTAGCAAAGACTTTTCCTTGAAGCCAACGCTGGGATTTGAGGAGGAGGAGCATGTCCTTTGGTCTTCTGCCCCGCAGGTCTTCTCTCTGTGCCATCTGTGTCAGCTCCATATAGTTTTCTCTTATGGGATGAGACATCTTGGGTGCCGTTAACCAGCAACAAGCGCTCAGTCAGTAGGACTCGCACCAAGAAGTCATAGAAGGGGCTGAGAAGATCCGAGTCCTTCAAAGCGTTGTCTGTGTTTTGAAATGGGGAGGAAATGCCGGGGATTAGCAGAGTCCTGGCGTGGGAGAGATGGTTAGAAAGGCAGGGATGGCCTTGTCCGATGTTGGCCCTTTCCAGCCCGACACGCACCTCCCGAGTAGAGTAACGAAGAAGTATTTGGGGGATTTTAGTAATGCAAGGCATAAAAGTGTAACGCTCGTCAGCGTGGCGCTGGGAACGAGAGCTTCGGATTAAAATGAATTCCACTTCCTCAAATGCGCTCTGGAGTTTGAGTTAGCAGAAGGCACGGGTTTTGATGTGCTCTTGTAATCCCCTGGAGCTGTGGTTTGAGAACGTCGTTGCTCTGCCAAGTACTCTGCTTCCGAGGAATTTTCAGTCTCAGTCTGAGGTAATATAGTTCCCACCCCTGTTTTTTATTTTGTACTGCTCAGTATCCCAGTGGAGGGGGGGAAAAAGGTTTACATCATATTAACATACATAAATACTGCCCTGGGGATAAAATACCAGGTGCCAAGGGGAGAGGACTGAAGCCGGTCGAATCAAACGGAAACGAGGAGTAGTTTCAACTGTGAATAAGGTTCATTGTTAAAACAACTGTAAAGAGAAATAAAATGTTTTTTTGATGTCCTGGAAGACAGGCGTTACCAGGATGTGGGTTTTGGGTCTTCTGCAGTTAGAACTTCTGTGAAACGAACCAGTCTGTAGGACAAGATGATCCCAGTAGCCTTGTCTGGCTTTAAAACACTGTAAACCATGAGTCGTTAAGGGCGACACCTCATCTCACTGAAACCTTTCTGGTTTTTATTTTTTTAGGAGTTTATTTTGAGAAGGTCTTAAAGAGTTCGGATACTTCCTTGTGGGTGAGGAACATTCAGATGTACTTATCTGGGATTGTGGTGACTTTATTTGGCGTGTACATGTCAGACGGAGCCCAAGTTCTGGAGAAAGGGTTTTTCTACGGCTACACACACTACGTCTGGTTTGTCATCTGTAAGTATCTTGTGAAGGCTTCTAGGGTCTTGTTACACGGGTTTGCTTTTTTAACTATGATATAACTGACGGCATGACGCTACAAATTCACCCTGACCCACTCTTCCTTACTGTGTTTTGAGGGATTTTATTTTAAAGTATCATTATCTTGGAAATTATTCATAAAATCATAGCATGGTTTGGGTTGGAAGGTACCTTCAAGATCATCCAGTTCCAACCCCCTGCCCTGGGCAGGGACACCTCCCACCAGACCAGGTTGCTCAAAGCCCCATCCAGCCTGGCCTTGAACCCCTCCAGGGATGGGGCAGCCACAGCTTCTCTGGGCAACCTGTTCCAGTGTCTCACCGCCCTCACAGCAAAGAATTTCTTCCTGAGATCTCATCTAAATCTCCCCTCTTTCAGTTTAAAACCCTTCCCCCTCGTCCTATGGCTCCCCTCCCTGATCAAGAGTCCCTCCCCATCTCTCCTGGAGCCCCCTTTAGGGACTGGAAGTGGCTCTAAGGTCTCCCCGGAGCCTTCTCTTCTCCAGGCTGAACAACCCCAACTCTCTCAACCTGTCCTCACAGCAGAGGGGCTCCAGCCCTCTGAGCATCTTCGTGGCCTCCTCTGGACCCACTCTGACAGCTCCACGTCTTTATGTTGGGGGGCTCCAGAGCTGGACACAGTACTCCAGGTGGGGGTTTCACAAGAAGAGAGGGGCAGTTCAGTTGCTCAATTGGAAACTGTGCTGAAACAGCAGCGTAAATGACTGATTAGTGAGTAGATTATCGTTAGATGCATCCTGGCTAATCTACCTGAGGCCGCGTAGACATCCCATTTTGCTGAATGTCACATGAAATCACCACTGGGGATGACGTAGCCCAAACAAGGAGGACACCAGTGGAGTAAAACGTGTCATTTCAGGAGTAACCGACTGCATGTTCTCTGCTTTCCAGTTCTGGCCAGCGTAGGCGGCCTCTACACCTCGGTGGTTGTTAAGTACACAGATAACATCATGAAAGGCTTTTCTGCGGCGGCAGCCATTGTTCTTTCTACTGTGGCCTCGGTCATCCTCTTTGGCCTCCAGATAAGTAAGTGCCTTTTTTTTCTTTCCCCTTTGATTTGACCGTCCACACGCGTTCCCCCCTGGCTGTACCCACTCCATGCCAAAGCCATCACTTAGGTCTCCTGTGAAGTTTTCCTGGAGTTTTAACTCCCGGACTCCTGCGCACTAACGCGTCGTCCCTCTTGCGCTACACAAGGAGCCCGATGATCCTCTGCTTTCAGAGGCGTTTGCAGGCTGTTCTTTCAGAGACACCCTCCAGCCTCGAACGGGAGGGTTCTTTGCCATCTAAACAGCGTAGGAGTTAGCACAGCTTCGGGCGTGAACCCCTTTCTGATGCGGGTTTAGCGTGTGATGCAGCAGTTTACCTGAGGCTGCTGCTGAGAAGTTACCGTTTCGTGTTGGTTTTGGTACAGCCGGTGCCAGATTAATCCCTCGCCTATTTCTGCAAGGGCTTTACGTGTCCCTGCAGCTGTCTGGACTTCTACCTTCCCTGTTTGCGGTGGCCAACACCACAGGAGAGCGAGTCCAACAGCGGGGGGGCCGTGACTGATGCGGTGAAGGTTTCTGGGAGGAAACGGCGGATCCCTTTGGGCTGTCCAACGGCAAAGGACTCAGTTCTGGGTCTGATACTGCGCCCAGGAGCTCCTGCTCGGTCCTTCACTGTTCAGTCTGGGGTATTTTTTTACTTTCCTGCCATAATCCAAAGATGGGATGGTGTGATGGTGGAAAAACGAGCTTTTTGGTGTGGCGTTAGTGAGATGAAACTTAAAGAGGAGGAAATCATCAGCGCTTGGCTGAAAAACAGCACCTTACAGCAAGCGATTGAAAAAATCACAGCTAGTTTAAAAACTCGCTCACAAGAAGTGTTCTGGGCAGAAGATTTTCTTGGTGCTTGACACAAATCAAACCCAAACTGGTGATCTTTCTGTGAAAGCCTCGTTAATAGCTTTTCTTAACCCCGCCTAGAAGCGGCAAGGCAAACAAAGTGTGTCACTGTGGGCTGCTTTATCCCATCCACGGTGCCGTTATCGTTAAGTCCGTTGTAGAACAGGCCCGTCGGGTGGCATCTGGAACTCCAGGAGACGTTTCACACTTGCTTTTCTGACCACGTTCTTGCTGATATGAGACTAATTGAAACGGTGCGGGGATTGTAAACGCTCAAGAGTTTTCTCAGTGACAGAGGACGTCTAGATCCTGTGAATTATTAACAGCTTCTTGTCCTCTTTAGTTTCGAGTAGCTTTAATACCATCATTCAGGTATCACCGTAACTTACAAGGCTTAGTCTTCTGGAGGTTTCTTCTTCTACAGAGGTCTTTATTTAAACTGTTTTGTCTCCTTTCAGCTGTTACCTTCTTCCTGGGTGCTCTCCTGGTGTGTGTTTCTATTTACCTCTATGGGTTACCTCGACAAGACACCACAAAAATCCAGCCAGCAGAGACGAAGAGCTCAAAAGAGAGACTTGCTACGGTGTGACGCTGTCGGTCAAAATGGACCTTAAAATAAACAAATGCATTTTTTTAAAAATTAGCCTTAAGCTAGTGATGAAGCGGTTTAAGTGGGATAGACTAAAAGCAGAAGTTAGTCCTGTTTGTACACGTGGAGTTTCCGGTGGCTGACGCTGAGGCTACGTTACGGCCGAGGAGCCGGACGGGCATTTTATTGAAGGTTTTCTTCGTTCACATCGGACAACGAAGAGCCCCTTACACAAGGGAAGCAGAATGAAGGAACTGAACACTCAGTTGTATATAATGTACATAACGGAGGGGGAAATTGGTTCTTTGTGTACTTGATAAACTGTCTTGCCCTTTGAGGGCAGAAATGCCCAAAAGCTTCATAAAAATACATTCAAAAGAGCAATTACTGCCAGCATTTTCTCTTAAGCTAGTTAGCAACTGCAGTTCGAGCAACGACAGGAAAAGTTTCTCTTCTAGGTGATATATAGGAGATGACAGAGTCCTTCTCTAGTGTTTTTACGATGAATTAATAGTATTTTTTTCCCTCCATGTTATCAAGCCTTGCGTGTCCGGACACAACTCCACCAGGAGCATGGGGGCTTCAGGCATCACTTACCCGGAAGCGATTAGAAGCAGCACTTGCTCTTTGGTTTAAAAAGTCAGGATGGGGAGACTGGTGTTTCTCTGTGTTGCAGATTTCACTTTTCAAATGTTTTTTATACCTGCTGTAGCTGGTAGAGGACTCTTTTGTTCTATTCTATTCAGTTGTACGGGGGGGTGGGGAAGGTTCACGTGTCATCTTGTATCTCTGCCTTAAGGACGTACGAGTCAACGCAAAGTGTCGGATGAGAAGATTTTTATCTGTACGTTTTATCTCTAAAAACTTTTGTGCATAAGAGGGTGATGCTTGAAAAGAGTTCCTGTAACGCTTTTTAGGCTTTCATTTCATTTACGAGCGCCAACTGTATTATTTCAACCTTCTCCCTCATTTTCTAAGGCCTCGCTCAGTTCAGCCCTTCTAGAAACTGCAGCTCTGCATTGAGGGAAAACTGGCTTTGGTGCTTTGGGCAACTCGTTTACATTCAAAGTGGAGTCAAAAACATGCCTGAGTTTGTCTCCTGGTTAGATTCCTTTAGATGTGAATTAACCAGCTGGGTTTTACTTGGAAGTGGGGCACGTTAAACACAGCAGTAACGATGTCCCACCTCTCCGCAGCTGTGTGATGGCTCAGGGGAGCCCGACACTCCCTGCCACGTCTGATGTTCCTGTCCCACGGAAAAAAAAGCAAACCCTCTTCTCCCCCGTCACCACGCCGGCGTGAGGGAGGAACGGGCGAGGAACAGGATGTGATGGCGTTGGCAGCTGGCCTTGGCTAGTACAGTACAACACACAGGGGGAAAAAACAACCTCTCTGGCGTGGTCTGACTGGGATCGTTACAGCCTCCAGCCCACCTGTAGCTGTTGCGCCATTAGGGCCTAAGCACACGATGGCAACCAGAGAAGGGGAGAACTGTGATCATTCAGGGCAGTTAACACCGCTTCCTCTGCCAAAAGGAGGTTGTATTTACAAAGGTAAATAGAGAGGGGTTCCCTTTTATGGGAAGACACTAATCTACCTGGTATTTAAGTACGTTGTTCCTACCAAGTGCCTGGGAGCAAGCGATTGGCCTCCCCCAGTGGCTGTGCCGTGCGTGCCCTTCTGCGGTGGGCGTGAGGGAGCGTACAAACCTCCCAGGAGTCCCCGGCCTGCATCAGCCACCGCACGCAGGAGAGTATTTAATTTCTCTTGGGGGGAAAAAAAAAAAGGTCCTTTTACAAAGAGCTGTGCCTTTACATCGCATACGGCCTCGTCACATTTGAGCTACAGGTGTAATGCCAAGGAGCTTCATGCCATTGGCCAGAACCGAGCGTGCGGCTTGGAAGAGACAGAGCCTCGCCTGGAAGAGAAGAAGAGCCATCGTCAGCTTACGGTACTGCACGGAATGGGGGTGGCTCTCGGGACCCCTCAAAGGTGGGAAACACCCTGCACATCCCCCCCTGTCCCGGACACACACAACGTGAGTATTGAGCCACACACCCGGTGCTGGCAGAACTCCCACCCGCTGTGTGACACCTATTGCAGCGTCACCAGAGGGACACTTGTGTCAAGGAAGGGAAGCTGGAAAGCCCAGTCTAGCGCCCTCAGGGCAGAGCGACCAGAGGAGACACCCAAAAGGGCTAGCAATGACTAAAAAGTGAAAGTCTTTCAGCACCACGGGCTGGAATCCCCCCTCTCTGCCTGCCTCAGGGGCTCTCAAACAACTAGGGGCTGCTTTGAAATTTTCACTCCTCCTTGTCAGTGTCGCACCGCTGGCTGTTCGGGAAGGGCTCTATCAGCCTCGCTCAGAGAAATGGTTCCTGGCACAGTTTAAGATATTTAGAATTACTTTTTTTTTTTTTTTTTTTTACAAGATGATGAACCAAACTTTTCCTTGTAGCTTGGGCTGTTGTTCTTCCCAAGAATGCATGGAACCATCTTCAAAGGCAGAAATACCTACTGCACCTAAGCTCGACTACTGAGTACGGCTCCAGCAGGTCCACTGAAATTTTTTCCCCCACAACACAGCTCAACAGGTAAATGGGATTTCCTCCCCAAATCAGACAGGTAACTGCTTTTGAGATGATAGATGAAAGAGAAAATAAGGCAGGCAGTGCAATTAGTGGATGGTTTAACTGAGCGGTTAAGGGGTCAAACACTGCCTGGGAGATCACTAGAAAATAATTTGCATTTATTTGGAACTGCTCATTAACAGCTGTCAGCCTCGGGGCTTTAGCTAGAAGGGCAGTACAGACAACCAGGGATAGGTAGGTGGCAAGGAGGAGAGAGGTTCAGTTACCTCCTCACTCTGTCTTCCCACGTGGCCGCTGATGGAGACCATCAGAAATCAACCGGCAAGTTAAATGCTCAAATATTTACTTTTAAAAAAAGTTGGGAAGGAAAGGCAACGAGAAGGAAAAGAGGTTTGACTGGAGTTGGAGCATTTGTCCTTACGGGGCATCCTGTGCCGGGTAAGCTCAGGCAGAGCTGCCTTTCCCTGCCATCCCGGAGCGGTGGCTCGTTACATTCTCTATCTAATTGTCTGTATTCCCCCCAGTGTTACACCCCGGTTGGATTGGCAAAGCCCCGGTGGATGGTCCCCCTGGGCCACCCTACCCAGCCTCCAGCCACCCACCGACCCCGTGTCCTACCTGGGCTACTTCAGGGGCGCTGCCTTTCACAGGGAGAGTTTTGTGTGCCACGGCTGCCAGGTGGCTGGAACGGAAAAGAGCGTGAGAAGGGTGAGGAGGAGCAGCACATCTCCCGACAAGAGCAGCGCTACGGGCTACGGAAAGCAGCAGAACTGGAAGAGCCACAACTGCAGCATCCCAGAGACTCGCTTCCAACAGCTTCTCCCACCCGGCTGAGGGAGAGCGTGGTTTTCTGGAGCCTGTGTGTTGTCAGGGCATGCCACCAACAACTTAATGCTCGTAAAAAAAACCAAAAACCAACAAACCCCAAACAAACACTCCCTCCCCCCACAAAAAACCCCAAAACCGGTCTGGAAAGATCCTTCAGAGCCTGCGCTGTCGTTCCCAGGGTACGTGATTCCTTGTACGATTTTCCTTAACTTGTTAAAGCCCTCCCTGCACAGGCTCTAGAGCTTCCCCCAGCAAGTCTACTCCAGTGCTTCCCCAAGCTGTCAAATGGGAGAGGTCCCCACGGGGACCTTCCCTGTGGAGGTCACATATACAGTATGACTTACAGTCGGAATGGGCTTTGTCCATCTCAACACTTAGGCTGAGATCGGTGGTTAGAAGGGGTTTGGACAAAATTTCCCAGCTGAAATTTTGAGATTTGAGAGCATAAATCTGCTCTTCAAGATATGATTAGTCCAGCAGGATTTTTGGGTTCAGACACTGAACCAGCCGAGTGATTCCTTTTTTCTTGAAAGCACTTTGTTTCTGAGGCGGCTTCTGGCCCCTCTCTTCCTGCTTCCAACCTCCATCTCTACTATTTATTATATTATTTACTATCCTACTTTTATACCTTTCCCGCTCCAGAGAAACCATCCCACAAATTTACATCTTCCTGCTGTTTTTACTCTTCAAAGCAGAGCAGGTGGGAGGGCTGCAGAGCCAGCTCAGGAAGACCTGTCCTTACCAGAGATGGAGGCCAGTATCAGCAATCACCTTACCTAAGCGTGAGGAGGTAGCTGACGATGTGCTTGGGCTGCAGATCCTGAGAAGATCTATACAGGACCTCATCATACCTGTGAAGAAAGAGCAACACCCAGGGATTGTTTGGTGTTAGAGCGGTAGGAAGGTGTGCTCAGACGTAGGGCTCATCAGAACAAACACAACCACAAGGGTGGAATTTACAAATACAATCTTCTGAACCAGACCCGAGCTGTGTAATTAGCACACAATTCATTATTTCTTCCTTGCCGACTTATTACTGAAGGAGATTTCTGCTCCTCATCACGCAAACGCTATAGATGGCAGAGCTCGGAGAGGCAGGACCACAAGAGCTGTGTCTGCTCCTGGAACATTACGTCTGGTTTTACATTTCACCACTAATTGTAAGCTCCTAGGAGCAAAAACCCCATGTATTAAATAACCGAGGCGGTCAAAATAGTCCCTTAGAGGATGTTGCCTTTCGTAAATGCAGCTTAGAATTTTAAGTAGCTAAAGGGAATCTTGTAACATTCAAAAAGACAAAAACAAAGTGGGTTTACATAATCCTGGAATAAAATCAGCTGATGTAAAGCGGTATTAATTAAAGCGGGTAATACAGGCAGAGGCACGGAGAGCCATGTTTTTTCGCCGTCTGTTCTGCTGCCCGCTTGTGCACATCCTCTTTTTCACAGCCTCCAAGAAGTGACCGACACCTCCAGGGCTGAAGAGATTGCAAATTCCAAGTGGGGAGCGGAATTCCTGATCTTTGCTCAGCCCCCAGGCCCATTCCCAGCAGCGTGCCCAGGCTGCACTTCCCCGGGCCACCATCAAACAACCATTAATGAAGCAACAAAGTTGGTATCAAACGAAGGGGCCCCTCTTCTGATACCAGCTTTTTTGCTTCATGAAGTCGCCATTTCAGTGTTGACCTATGACAACTCGTTAGATTATTTTATCGTTAAATAACTCCATTTTTGCAGGGATATTCACAGAATCACAGAATGGTTGGAGTTGGAAGGGGCCTTAAAGATCATCCAGTTCCAACCTCCTGCCCTGGGCAGGGTCATCTCCCACCAGACCAGGTTGCTCCAAGCCCCATCCAGCCTGGCCTTGAACCCCTCCAGGACTTCTCTGGGCAGAAGAGATGCTGCTTTCAATCTACTATTCATGAATCTGGAAAGTTAATAGTATTCAGAACGGGTCGGCTAATTTTTAGGGCAGATGTTTGGGAGCTTTTCAAAGAGCAGAAGCAGAGCCCCGGGAACTGGGTGTCTGGCAACTCTGGAGTGTTCATCACGGAAACCTTTCCAGAAGCATCTACTCACGGCAACTCACAGGACGGGCTGACCACTAATTGTTACTCCTGAAATCATGAGATATTTAAACGTGAATTTTTTAGCCACCGAGCGCCTGGTCTAATGGATAACCAAACCGCTGTTTTCTGCTGGAAGTAAAGGCCCCGGGAGACGTTTCATACAAATTCTATACGGTGTTTGGGCAGACTCAAAGGTCTTTCCAAAAAGCAGACCTGAGGCCCTGTGAAAATAAGAGCCCTGCAGCGCAGCAACAACCTCTGTTTGAAAAGGGACAGGTCTGGGATGCAGGGATCCCTGCCAACCAACCCGAAATAGGTGAACCCTGCCAGCTTTCACACACAAGACAAGCAGCTACACGCTCATCTGATCAAAAGCAAGAAACAACCCAGGAGGTTTCTGTGAAATACAATTGCACCGGATAAATAAGACACTACTGGTCTTTATTTAGAGCCCTGGCTGGGCTGGCTGTGCCTTGGGAGAGCCTGCAGCACACGGTAAATGGCAGGCAGCTCTTGAGGTAATTACAGTTAACGATAGGGCTCTCCAACCTACAGTTGCAGGCTGGAAGGAGCCACCTGGGACTCTGACAGGACTTTTCAAAGTCCCAATTTTCCACACGTGCCCTCAAGAAGGCCTTAGCGTGGCCAAAGGAGTTAATTCTTTGGCACCGTGCGGCAGGCCATGCAGTACATAGGACCTCTCACTAGGAATTCTGGAAGCCTCCGTTTCTTCCAACTCCATCACAGGCTGTGCAGCAGGGACAACTCCGCTGCCTCTGTGTTTTAATTACACATCTATGAAATAACGAAAACAGAAGCTGCTCAATGTTAAGACTGAATTAATGAAGAACATTACTGCTATTAACAGGTACTAGTTGTGCACGTTCCATAGCTCTGAAGGGTGCTGAGCTACTGAACGTGCGTGCACATACTCTATTTCACCTCTCCCAAGAGAAATTCCTCTCTCCTTTCCCACACGACAAAAACAGAACAGGAGGGACTGTGGCAGAGTGCTCCCCCCGTCTCCAACCTGACCTTTCTCTCCCCTACCCCTGCCCATGCCATAACCACCTGTGGTGGTCATCATGGGTGCATCTCGTCACGAGCTTGAGTGATGCTGGTGCTGTGGCTGAAACGCAAATATGGCTATAAGTCAATCATCTTACCCCCATAAAAACTGAACAGCCCAAGAGCCCTTTGAGCTCTCCTGCACGGCAGCGGGCTGCACGCCAGCGTCTCCCTTTCAGCAGGGACATCCCTCGGGGTTACTTCTCAAGATTCAGAGATTCCTTGTCGCAACAGATCCTCGGTAAGTGGGTTATAGCCTGCTAAACTTTGAAATCTTAACGAAGTGTTATGAAGGATTGATTGCACACACATAATCCTTTAAACATAAAACGGCTGACCAAGTCTGGGACTAGGATTGGATCCAGCCAGACCCCTCTCTGAGAAGCAGATCGGAAAGCAAAGGGGTCCTTTCTGAACCTTGGCTCAAGGGGAAGGTCTCCCTGACAGTTCTGTCTGACCACATCCTCCATGCAGTGTACCTTGCCATCAAATCTTGTTAAAACACTGTGGCATTCACTACCAAACCTTGTTAAATCCTTGTTTTCTATCAATAAACGTATCGCTGCTTCTCTCCACGAGTGAAGGGCATCACTCCGTCCGCAAGAGGGACCAAGCAACTCTGCAGCTGCTATTTATACAGAGCTTAGCATATTTTTGCAAAGACAAGAAATGATTAAAAGGCTCACGTACACAGAGTATACTCCAAATACTGCTTTTTTTCCCCTCATATGGCTTCTAAAGTCCATGAAGACTTCAAACGACAGCTACTGTTGCAATCAGTATGACCCAACGGACAAGCCATGGCCTGAAGGAGCCATTTTCCCTCCTGTGATGGTGCAGTCTGTGCCTACTCACCAGGCCGGCAGCGAATCCCAAAGTTTATTTTAAGGGAACAGGTATTTGGAAAGAAAACTAGACAAACCTGAGAAGATGCTGAAGGACAGAGATGGCATCTGGCTCTTGCAAGCACGTCACATTAACGTCAGGCAGCTGCGCATTCCCATGCGTCTGCTCTAAACTAAAATGCAAGCAAGGGAAAAAAAAAAAGCTGAACAAGAAAAACAGTCATTTGTGGTTTTAAGAAAAAAGGGCAGGCTTTTTTATTCCGCCGAAGCTGAATGGAAGGCTGAGACAGACCAGCTGACTTCAACCCAAGGTAAAAAAAATAAAATTTGTGATAGCCATTCAGTATCAACAGGATTAGAGAAATGCATGGACAACAGGTCCAGAAGGTGACACTAAAAGGAGTAGGGAGGTAGCTAATACCCTCTTCATGGTACCCTGGAACCATCAATACCCAGATGATAAGGGAGTAGGAGAGGAACAGCCTGCAGAAAGGGCTCTGGCTTGCATGCTCTCCCTGAACACCATCTCCTATTACCATCGCCTCCGACAGAGTTCCAGGTTGTATGGACCTCTGGCCTGATCCAGGAAGGTATCTCACATGCTTTTATGAGAATACATATCCGTGTCTGCATTAAAAATTCTCTGAAAGATCACTAAACTGGGCTCTTCTAAAAATCTGGAAAGTCTCGGTGATTCCTACCACAAACTCACACCTCTGCTGAAAACGTGAACGTGTCCCCTATTTAGGGAAGGAGTTAACACTACTACTTAACAAAGCAGGAAGTTAATAAGGTTAAAATACACATCAAACAGTACTTGTGCATACAAACGTTCCTCTCACCTTTGGAGTCTGGCATGAGTGTACTGCAAGAACACGCCTGTATCTCCACGACTTTGGAGAGCTCGATCCCAGCTGAACTGATAATCAGATGACAGAAGGCCCCGGAAGTCCTGGAAAAATAAATTAATGTCACCTAAATACAGCTCTCCACCTCAATTTTTAACTTTTCACAGAAGATGCAAACACCTCAGGAGGCAGCTCAGACTCACCTGAATTATTAGGGCTGCAAGACCAACTTTCTCTGCAGTCTGCACAGGGTCTTCTATCTCTTTGGTTGCTGAAAAGAAACAGAGAAAAAGAAATCCTAAAACCATAATAGCATAACAACTCCCTTGCTCAAACTTGGAGATGCCAATCAAGATGCCAACAGATCCATGTCCTTCCTGTGCTGAGGGCTCCCGAGCTGGAGGCAGAACTTCAGGTGGGGTCTCACGAGAGCAGAGTAGAGGGGCAGAATTATGTCCCTTGACCTGCTGGCCACACTTAGAATCATAGAATTGTCAAGGTTGGAAGGGACCTTTAAGATCATCTAGTCCAACCATCAACCTAACTCTGATAAAACCCATCACTAAACCACGGCACACGCTTCTTTTGATGTAGCCCAGGATACAATTGGCTTTCAGGGCTGCAAGGACACATTGACAGCTCCTGGCCAATTTGTCATCCACCAGTACCCCCAAGGCCATCTCGGCAGGACTGCTCTCAATCCCTTCATCTCCAGCCTGCATTGATACCAGCAGTTGCCCTGACCCAGGTGCAGGGTGGAGGTTTTTATGTTGTTTTACATTATGGATATGTAATCTTCTGAATCTGCAGAGTTCAGCTTACGATTTGCTGATTCCCAGCTGATTTCTCAGCAGAACACGGAGAATCCAGCTGTTCTCTTAAGGCACCACCTAAGCTCAAACAGTTCTCCAGTATGGTTTTAGCACACTTAGATTTCCGTCTTTCGCCTTGCTATTTCTTCGTGCCAGGTCAGCAAAGCCAACTGAGACAACCTGGAGCAGTTCACACCACTCGTACCTTTGCTATTTACAAAACTCAGAAAGGATTAAGGTTGAAAAGGGTGGGCACGGTTCGTAGCAGCCAGTCTCAGACTGGCTATTCGTTCACAAAGACTTATGTTTAGATGACATGACTACATTTCATAACTGAGACTTGTTTCAGAACAAGCGTCTCAGAATTCAGGCTTTTGTTTAGATGCTTGATGAGACACTGACAAAGCTATGGAAGGGAGAGTAAAGCAGCAAAGAACTACTAGGCATTATAGAGAGGATTTATGTGGTCTGCAGGATTCATTGAGATCAGAAGAAAGAAAAAAGATGCCAATAATGGAAACTTAAATAGCAGAAAAAGCATGTACAGTTAAGAGCAAAGAAAGAGTTTATACAAAGGTATTTAACCAGATCGAGCTCCACACAGGCATGATTTTTAAAGCTAGCATTGGCTGCTAGATGCCCAGCTCCCAAAATCTTTCCAATGAGAGTGAAGCATTTTGATGCCACACACAAATTTGTGACATCTTCCCCTCCGTCTCCAAACACTTCTCAAACATTGAAGACATTGCGAAGAGTCGGGGATTTAAGATTTCTTATTTCAGAAAGGGGAAGCAAGGCGGGGATTCGAACACAAGGGGGAAAGTTTCTACAAGTACAGGTAGGATTTAGGATCTAACGGAGAAGCTCTGGGGAACGCTGCAGTGCCATCTGAACTCATTATTTCTTTTAACTGTTCTTCTGCCTATCGCCTGGTGCAACGGAACATGGGCCTGTACCTCTGCTGTGTCAGTGCTCTGCACCCAGCTGCGATACCGACCTTTAAACCGAAGCTCTAAGCTCCATTCCTCTCTTCGGTAAAACTGGTTTGAATCGAGGGTCACCCTTCTATCACCCTCCCTGCCCTCCCTTCTCCTCGTCCACTCTACAAGCAACATTATCTGGATTTAAAAAGCTGAGGAGGCAGAGCAAGGAAGATACACACTACTTAACCCGACCAGTTCCTCGATTCAATTCAGCATCTAAGACCAGAAAGCACAAGAGGGGGCAGCATTTCACCGGGAACTGCTTGAATCTGTACTGCGTCAAAAGGAAACTGCTCTAGAGCCACAGCCCGAGGTGCAGGCAAACACCCCCTTCAGCAGATTCTGCTGCAGAGCTGTGACCTCCTGGGGACTCCGGAAACAGTCGTGAGGCTGGGAGGATGACGAGGCAGCGGCTGCAGACGAGCTACAGTCAATCTCGCCAGAGAAAACTATCAGAGCTACCAAAAAATGAAAATGAAATCTGATGAAACCTGCCCCTTCCCCGAACTCCAGACTCAACCCCTGCTATTGACTAGTCTGTCCCTCCAGAAAAAAAAGCCACTGTCGTCCCCCAACGGCAGGCACTTCCTTCCCAGTGTAAAAGCACGATGAAGTAATTTCACTGAGTGTTAAAAATTTGCAAATCTGTAATTTAGGGAAGTTGACAGAGTTGCAAAGGATTATTTCACCATCGTTTATATTACGGGAGATAGAAAAATTACACAGATGAGGACACATCACTGTGATCAGTACGATGCAGGGAAAAACGAAGGGTAGAAAAGACGACACGTTTTTGATCAACACAGAACGTCAAAAGACATGAATAAGACCTGAAATAGCTCACTTTTTGCAGAAGCCATGTTTTGTAACATCCTTGAGCGAACTTCATTCAAAACATCTTCCAGGAAAATGACTTCTCCTCTCCGAGTCTTCATCCCTTGAACTAGACCAAAAGACACATGCTGGCACCTGCGTTGAAAAGCAGCAGGACCTAAAATTACATTTTAATCAAGAGAAATGTTTGCAGTGTTTGTTCAGAGCTGGATTCTTACCAGGAAACAGCAATAACAGCTGAATAAATAGTGCTCCAACGTGGGAAGCTCGGTGATATAATCAGTAACTCTCATTTCAGCAACCAAAGCTCCACACTTATTATATAATGGGAAAATTATGATCAGAATTATGATAACCTGGTCATTTGCCTGCTCCTGGGAACCTCTCTCGCTACCAGCTTTAGTACAGAGGACTCAGTGCAATAAATCGCAATAAATCGAGGAGAGGCAGGATCTAGACAGATCAAATTACTGCCGCAACACAGATTTGTTAATAACATTAGAAAGGGAGTCATAATAATTCTATTGTGGCCACATTAAACTAAAAGTCTAATCAGTCATTGCTAATAATAAAACAGTCATTGCTTCTGCTCACAGTAATCCCAAGCATTATTCTGGATCCATAACCTAAAGTAATTTTAGTGCAACTTCAAGCAGCGTGAAAGGAGGCAGACTAATATTCCTGATGGCTAAAATCCTATATTTAACCACAAAAGACACGCAGTCTGTCAGAGAGGAAGATGATTTAGTCTGCAGATCCATTACTGACCTTTGCTCAGACTGCTAACGAGATTGGTAATGAAAATGAGTAAGAGTGGGGATACACTGCCCTGCAATAGGTATTTCAAGCCTGAAGCACGAGTCAAACTTACGTTCAGGTCTCTGCTAAAATATCGTACTTCAAGAAGTTATCATTTCGTATGAGATCACTCAATATCCCAGAAGCTACGCCGTAAAGGCTCTGAAAGATTGGTTCCCTTTTTCCCATTTTTACATCAAGTAGCTATGAAAGACCCGTTAAATGAGAGACAGGGCTGTTTTTCACACCCTGAACACGTGGCCCTGCCTCCCTTCACAAATAAAGCAGGCCAGCAGGAGTGAACGTGCGGAGTGACACGGTTGGTGCCAAGGACCTGCGGCCTTGGCACACGTTTCTGAGGGTTTTGTTTTCTTAATTTTTCCTCCTTACTGGACTTGCATTAGTTGGGTCCTACAGGCCAAACGTCTGCCTGCACTCTGGAGCTCATCAGTTGCACACCAGCAGCACATATTGTAGCTTAGTTTCATCCAAAATGCCTACATGGTGTGTGCCACAGAGTGGCAGGTGGACACAATCAGGAGATTCTCTTCTAAAGAGCACTCCACTGAAATTCCAATGCACGTGTTACCCATTCTTTAACAACAACAACCGAAAAAAAAAGGTATATAATTAAGATTCGTAAATACGTACCTTTCTGCCCAGTCATAACCCATGAGCTTCAGTATTTGGAACAAATGTTGGAAGTGATTACTTTGGCTTTTGTCTGTCTAGGGAATAAAATTGGTGCTTGTCAGAAAACACTCCAAGTTTGATAAGGATTAGCTTTTAACACACAAACACACACCACCACAGGTTCTGTGCCAGTGAGTCACTGCAAGCAGAACTAGGAGCTATGAAGACAGGCAAGGCTTGAAAAAATGCAACATCACGAGTCTGTGGCACTGGGATTTTGCATCTTGTCAGAAAAAGTGATCCACCTTTTCAAAAATGATTATTCCTAGGTCATAAAGGCAAAGCCATGAAATGAAACTTTGACACTCTTTAGTTTCACATCATCTGCGAGCTGCCCATCAAACAAAATGTCTCTAGTCTCACTTCAGAACCTTGCTGCTCGTTATATTCCCATGTTTTACATCACCAAACTTTAAGGTTCCTTTGGCTTAGAAACAGAACACCTCTTTAAGTTCGCTGTCTCCAGAATCCACTAGTTTCTTGTGTCTCCAGTGTGACTTGTGGAGCTTTATTTAAAAAAAAAGTATACATGACCACATTTTCATACTAATAATGTATCTTGTGCTTTCCTCCACTTCCAACTACTCTCTCCTATGACTTAAGACAACTTCTGACGGAAGTTTCTTTATGTCTAATGATGACCTTCATTTGTGTTCCTAGCTACAGCTGCTGCTACGAAGTTCCTTCCTACCTAGTTGTTTGACTACATCACTCAAAGACTCCTTAACCCCTCCTTCAAAAACACTGCAGCGATAACCAACCAACCACTATTTCCGTATTTGTTTGGTGTCCAAGACAGGGAGTGAAGTGCTTATCTGCAGGTTTTTTTTCTTACTAAAAGATCTCACAATAAACTTTACAAAGTTGAGGTTAAGGCCGGCTCACTGCACTGGCCAATGCTGCCTCACTGTTTCCTCTACATCTGAATTCATCTCTATTCTCCTGTTTTATGAGAGATTATGCATTCTATGACAGAAACTGGTTTTATTTTGTGTGCACAACAGCATGTCCCTCACTACCTGGGCCGCAATCACAGCATTTAAAAGCCTCTTTGAAGGACTGCTGCCTTTTGTGAGTAAATATTGTGACAAATCATGACAATACTCGCTGACAAAAGACCCCAATCCTTCCGAACCTTATTGCTTCTTTGTGACTGTTCACCGAGCAGAATTTTCAGCTAAAACTAAACTAAAAGCAGACTTAATTTTGTAATTACTTGTCTTGACCAGTGCATATAGAAAGACAATTACTTGTCTTGACCAGTGCAAATACACACAGAGCATTTAAAATCATTAACAGAAAATAATCTAATAATAATCTAATAGCTTTTTAAAAATAATCCTTTAAACTCCCATGGAGGTAAGAACATGAAAGGAGAGGCTAAGATAAGCACACCTATCAGACAGCACAAGCTGAATTCCAGGTGTCAGCTGCCCACCTGAACTCTGAACAGTCAGTAGAGGAACCTCCCCCCAAAAACCACAATGAAAAAGCCCTGTTCTGTGATGACCTGTTGGAATGACAAGTCAGTGGAAACTTCCTGAAGAAGGAGGAATGTGACTGAACTAAAAATCGGACTTTAAACGATCTGGGTATTTAATTTTATGCTTACTGATTCCTCCCCTGAATCATGGTATTTGTAACTTTATATGGGCTTTTGAAAGAGTTGCGCCGGAGAAGATTTATGGGCCTTACCAAACACACCATAAAGAACGTGCCAGAAACCTACAGATTTTTTTCCATGGGTCATTAATTGACTTCACATGATAGAACATGGTTTTAAAAATGTTTTTTTTTTTCCTACATCTGGGAGGAAGAAAATTTAAAAGCATCTCGTGATATGTCCTTGGTAATACTAAAGCAAAAAAAGTTTCACACAAGTGAGATAATCCTGCTGTTCATTATGGATACGGCTGGAATTGTTAGAGAGCAAAAAAATCAAATCAAGAAACAATAAAAAGATTCCCTGTCCACAACTGCTCGAGATGGATTAAGCAGTGCTTTATGTGCGATTTCTACATAATGAAACCGAGGCACTGTTCAAAGCCATAAAAATTTACATTTCAGATAAGATATCAGGACTTTAGAGCAGACTTAGATTCATTTCAGAACATTAATTTCTAAATTAACATTTCACAACCCCTTATAACACTAACAGCTTTTTCTGACTTGTTTAAATATTAATTACAACATTTATATAGAAAATACAATGTCAATTGAGTAGAAGTTCATTTAAAATTAATTGTAATGAATTTTTTAAAAAGAGAATAACACCAGAGCTGATTTTTCAACTGTTCTGTGGGTCACGAACTGAAACAAACCCAAGAAACACCGCCATGTTGAGGCACAGTCGCTGGGCAGAAATGGCATTATTTTACTGCCAAAAATACCATCTCCCAAAATCATATTGGGAGCAAGAGGCCCCCTGGATTCCTGGCGAGAGTCGGGCTCTAGAGGGTTTGGTGAAGTCTAGAATGACTTACCACATAAATCATGGTGTCCCAGCTATGCTTATTCATTCGGTCTATAGCAGCAGCAAGATCTCTGAAAGAGATAATGAGAAACTATTTGGACTTTCACTCAAACATACCTCATTATTTGCCTCTTGGGAAAATAAAACTACTCTTGTGGAGGGAGGAGAACTGCCAGATTAGAGGGATCCATGTATGTCTTACACAAAACAGAGGACGTGTCTACTTTGTCCATGACATATTTGAAATGTTTTTTTAAACCACCGGCTATGAAAATTACTGAGGAAACAGTTCTTAACGCACAGAGTAAGTCTGGTTTCTGTCAGCCTACTGGGACAATCCATCAACTGGGAGATCTGAGAGAAACAACCCTCTCCTGGAAAACTAACCCAGTTCTCAGCGCTAAGTTGTGTGATGAAAAGCTCATCTTCACACACGACAAAGCAGTACAGAAAAACAACTTGTCAGAGTCCCTCCCAGGGCTGTCACAGCAAAGCCACCAGCCCCATGTCCCCAGTCTGAAACCCACCTCAGGGGTCAGCAGGAACAACTCTCCGGACCACCTTCCGACTGAGGGAGGCTACTGCCTAAGGGACATGGGATGCAAGGGGAAAAGGATTTTGCAATTGCACAAGACTGATTATGAGGTGCTTAGGGAAGGAACCAAAGATGGGAAAAGAGAGGGAGATGATGATGAAATCAGCCGATTGCTGATTACTATGTTTGACCGGTCGTGCCCTGCACCTGATCAGCACAATCTGTCCTGTCTTCTCATTAAACTCCATTTCAAACTTCTCCTGGGTGAGGGCATCTCTCTCCTGCGTGCACGTGTGTTCGGAGGTCTAAGTAGCAGTAACTGGAGTTGGGGACTACAGCTCATACAGGCCATGCGTCTGTGGTGCCAGCAAGTGAAGGGACTGGAGGTAAGTTAAATTAACTGACAGCAACTGGAGTCTGACCATGGGTCACAGGGACCAAAGTGCCTCTGCTGCCAACAACTGGAATGAGGGCAACACGCGTCCACCTGTGACTGACAGCAAATATGAAGCAATATGAAGCTGAACTAGCCAGGGAGTAGGTGAAGTGCCCTGGAAGCCAGGGAAGTGTGTGCCTTCAAAGATGAGGCACCCAGAGGAGTCTGTACTGGTGGCATCAGGGGCTCCAGGTCAACTGCTGGAGAGGCCTGGGGGTTGACTGAGAGACCTGTCCCCGTACACACATGTCACTATGGAGGAGGCAACAGGGGAGAGTGAGGATCCAGGGCCAGCTGCTGGAGAGACCGCATGTGTAAGCGCGCTCACCAGAGGGATGCTGTGTCTGTACCAGCAGCTGGAGTGGGGCTACGGGCCCTGGGGGCTCGCATAGTCATGTGCCAGCAACTGGGGAGACCTGGGGATCCAGGGGCCAGCTAACAGGGAGACTGAGTGTTGGAGCTCAGCTGCTGGAGAGGGATACACATTGTGCATACATATTCTGTACATAAAATACACGTACATGTTACTTACATAGATAATATATATCACATACACACGTGTGTGTATATATACTCACATACATACATGTATATTTCTTCAAACTAATAGATCTTCATCCTAATCCTCCAGAGGGGAAGAAAATGAGGCCATTTGTGCTGTCTGAGTGCCAAGTGCCTACTGGGAATAGCTGCTCAGGCTTCCCAGGGCCACAAGGATGATCAGGGGTTTGGAGCACCTCTGCTAGGAGGACAGGCTGATGGAGCTGGGGTTGTTCAGCCTGGAGAAGAGAAGGCTCTGGGGAGACCTAATAACAGCCTTCCCGTACCTGAAGGGGGCCTACAGGNAAGAGGTTGCCCAGGGAGGTGGTTGAGGCCCCTTCCCTGGAGATATTCAAGGTGAGGCTCGACGAGGCCCTGGGCAACCTGGTCTAGTTGGGGGTGTCCCTGCTGACTGCGGGGGGGTCGGACTAGATGACCTTTGGAGGTCCCTTCCGGCCTGGACAATTCTATGATTCCTACTGGTTGGACCTGCGGGCACGGAGCTGTGGCAGCCTTGCCTCTACCTGGCTACAGGGTTCAGCAGGTCCCTAACGCGTAGGATTGACTGACTGCAGCATCTCTCTAATAGTCTTGTCCTGAAAAGCTGTACACAGATTACCCTGAGGGCTAGACATCCGATTTATTTACATTACTGACACAAAGAAACCATTAAGGCTTCCATACTAAAATACCCAAGAAGAATTTTAGGATACTGATGAGAAAGCAGGAAAACAGTGACAAAATGCATGTCACAGTGCTGGTCGTCCACTGAGTCAACGAAGACATGGCTGAACGAGGCATTTTTTTCTGCATCACATTGTAAACAAACATTTTAAACAAAGGTCTTTCTAAAACCTTCATTATTTGGCAAGTGTTTACTAGATGAAGAGATCCTAGCTTTATTTTCAAAGTCATTAGCTGGAGAAAGTATTATGATTTATGGAAAGAGGAGATTTACTAGCAGACTTCCTAAGGGGAGGAAAAGTATTTAAAAGCAGTAGATTTTCCTGATCCACTTCCATCCCATCATAGTGACATTGCTAGTCCCAGTTACAATTACTCATTCATCAAGGTGTTCCATCCCAGAAATAAAAAGCTTCAATATCCGTACTATTACCTGGTATCTGTAACTATCAGTTACAAATGCACTCATGTCCAAAAGTTCACTGGCACAATAAATGGCATTAAACAGAGATGGGCTTACTTGCCTTGTTATATAAAGAGATGTCCCATCGCTACGCATGACAGTGGAAAACGATGAGAGGTCTTTCTTTTCTGAAAGATCCACAATTCCTGTCCCTTTTCTGTAAGTTGAGAGAAAACACTGCAAGTAACTGCAAGCCAGATCCAATATACAGGCACGTTCAGATAAGACAGAGGTCAGAAGCAAAAGAAAGGCCTCTTGCCATGGAATCCCCCCTCACTCTAGACAATCTCATTTTTTTCTTTGAATGACTGTCTCCTTAAGTCTTTTTGAAGACTGTTTCTCTTAAATTTGTTGTCACCACTGCTGATGCCAGGGAGCTGCCTGCTCACATTCTGGTGCATTCCATGACTACAGCTTCTGTCCCAGTTCAGCCACGCAGCTCCTTCATCAAGGCAAGGATCTCGTCTAACTTTGCTTATTAAACGGCACATGCAGCTACCAAACTAATTAAAAGCCTAAGAGGTCATTAGGAATTGAACACTGTCATTGTACCTAATTTGTCATGGCCCGGCTCTCTGCTAGCCGCAGAAAAGGTGAACTTAATTTTGAGCTGTGACTGCACAAATCCTGTTGGTCTTCAACTAGAAGAGCCACCAAAACCATCTAAAGAAAACTCTTCCCCTTTGATTACATACAAACCTCACTCATCATATCTCATTTGAAATGCAGCCGAGATGTTAAGTAAACTACACCAACAGATTGAATAATGAGTTCATACGTTGTTTTCTGAAGGAGTCCTTTATCCTCCAACATCTTTAGAACTTCCTGGGACTTCTCTTGGTAAAATGATTCTCCAGAATATTCATCAAAGTGCACTCCTAGACGCTGAAAAATTCCAAGAATGTCAAAGAAGGGTAACATTGTTAAGATTGAGGCTAATCACTTCTTCAAATTAAATCAGATGATAGGTCTGTGTCACAGGTCAGAGTGCAAAGATTAAATTTTATTCCAGGAAATGTCACTTCATTGCTAAAAAGAAAGGATGCCGGGATTTTGATTTAGTCGATTTCTACATTAGAATTAATCTCCCTGACTTGAATACAGTGTTGGATATAATAATATTCATAAGAAATTATGTGTAAACTGGATAGAGCAATTAGTACAAAAATTTTGAGGTAGGGTCTTGCTGTGCTGGAGGCAAAACCAGTGGACTGCAGAGAAGTTATGTGGACACGAAACCAATCCTATTTTAAAAGGATACTAAAAGAAATTCAAAAAAGCAGGAGCTGCTCACAAACATTGCTGAACACGCAGGAATCACCTGTACTAGGAAGGCTGAGGGTACACCTAGGAGAGACAGGAGGACCTTAACTGTCAGAACTGGGTGAAATGTAATAGTTTAAAACCTTGCCTTTTGTACTGAGGCCAACAAAGTTGTCAGTCCGTCAGCTCGATACTTAGTAGTTTGAAAAGGGATTGGGAGAGAAAAATGTAGCTGTACCAGTCGTTGTATGATCAATGAGGAGTGACCATCGTCACGCAGCTGCATGCACAGCCCAGCACCCACCTACCCAAACAGGGCAGCTTTCCACGCGAATTATCAAGGCTGTGTCTCACTTAGATCTTAAGAGTACTTGGCATGAATCCTGTGATGCATTTCAGGGAAGAAATTAAAGCACAGCCAGGTTATCTGGATTATTGAGGAAGGGACAGGCCGCTTCTAACTTAGCATGCTATCAGGGATGGAAGACGACATGACCAATTGCTGCACATACATCAAGAGGCAGGAGATGGAAAAGTGCAATTTTAAGTAAAGAATAATATTGGAAGAAGGAAGTGGCATAAAACGAGTCACAAATTCTTTGGTGCTGCAAATTACAAAAAAAAAAGTCTAATCCCATCAAAACTGGGCATCCATTCCAGAATTTCATTGCAAGGGTGTGGGAAAGAAAAACGCTAGCTGTTTTTCAGATGGACTCAGTTGGGTTTTGAGTAAGATTATACAGTATTAATGCCAAGAGACTGGATTCAGGGACAGGTGTATCTCACTCCTGATTCTCAAATTCGTAAGGTTCATTTTGTGGTCAGTGCCACAAACACCTCTCACAAAACAGTGGACGCTGGCTCCATTCTTGAGATTGCAGCATGCAAGAGGTGGCTGCATATTAGCCCAACTCAACCTGCAAGTACCTTCTGCACTGATTCCTGTTGTAAACTCCTGCTGCTATAATGTCTTACACTCCATTTAACATCCAACGTACGCATCTCTGCATTATACCATTAGATCAGAAACGTGAAAACAGAGTTATCTCCTAATAAAATTTATTACATGGAAACTGTTAAATTTAGCGGGTTGTTGCTGACTTCAAAGACAAGGCAAAACTGAACAATATTTATTTAATGCTGATTTGCTTCGTTGCTTAGCTCCATAGTCCTACCTTCAGGCCTTCTGAGAAGGGAGAATTAGTCAAAGGGCCAATTATATGGACTTCCTTAAATAAAACATACCTAGGGTGTCAGCAACTAAAGTGACAGTCTGCATGGGTGTTAAATCAACTACCGTACTTTTTCCAAACAGAATGGGGCACAACCCGACATGATGAGAAACATCTTCCCCACAACACTGTAAAGTTCACTGAAAAGGCAACGAATTGACAAAATTACAGCAACCTCTGTTCCTAAGTCAATTTAGCAGTCTCTTGGATGGAAAGGTGCTGCGCACTATCAATTAGATTGATGGAGCGACATAAAAAGAGACTATTTAACCAACAACACAGAAAAAGCAATGGATGATTTGTACCTTATAAATTCGGATGTATTCCTCAATACTCAAGTCTCTAAATTGTTTCCAAAGTGACAATGTCTGCTCATCATGTTCCTCCAGTTTTCTAAAGAAATCCTTAGCCAGCTCTTTCGTGTTTTCATCTTCTGCTGCTTTATTAATCTGCACATACACCTAAAATACAATGGTATAAAATACAATGCTGAAGAAGTCGATTCTCCTCCAATAAAAATAAGCAAAATTCTACAAGAACAAGACAAATACATTTAAAGGTGACATTTGTAATGTTAAAATTTAAAAGACATGCTAAAGGAACACATTTAAAGGATGAACGAGCAGTCCAAACTCCAACAGGAAAATGTGCAGCTTATCTTGAAACAAGACCGATGCCATAATTCCTTTCTGCTGCCGCTATCGTCCCCCTCGTAACCTTGAAACAATTGCAGCAGCAGAGTATGGAAAAACTAATTTATGCATTAAAGACAAACTATCACAAACTTCTAGAGACTTTTCTTCAGAGGACTACAAAGTTGACACATAATAATTGCACTGCCTAAAAAAACCATTGCAAACTCTTCTATTAGCCAAGTTTACCTACGTCCAGCTAATTTGGCTCTCCTGTTCATTAACATATTCCTTTGCATCTAAAGGCTAAATATTCACCCAGACAATGATTCCTTGCTTTCCACATGTAGCATCTTGAAAGCCCATGGAAGAATTATTAAAAAGTTAAAGTACTATGTAAAAAAAATTAGCTAGTGGTTATGGTACGTATTTAGACCCAAATAATTCAACTCAGTTGCTGGTGGGCACGGGGGGCAACCGAGAGGGCAACCTCCTGCAATGAAACAACCTTCCCTACTGCTGAAAGGCATTTCCTGAATGTCTGTCAGCAGAAAGGGCACCTTCTAATGCTCCTGGCTCTTCCACAGTCATGGAAGAAAGGAGAGCATTCTGCAGAGCCAGAACGGTATTCTGGAAAGTGACGGTCACTCACTGTGAGACACAAAGCACTTTGAAAACCCTTTTCCCCAACCGCGGTGAATTGTGTATTGAACAACAGAAATTAAATCTTACTTACTCTAAAAATACTAGCAACAAGAGGATTTTTACACCATACGTGTCACTTCTTCCCACAACTTTGGTAACCAACATACTCCAGCATCAGATGTGAGACTCCATTTCCACTGCACAGTGAGTTCAGTGGTCACCTACGCCCAGTTAAGATAGTTGATACTGGTCGAGCTGGCTCTGGTGGTAGCAGCAATCAATGCCATCTAAGTATCCATATGATTACCTCCCTTATGGGGTGTATTTTTCAGCCTAATGAAACCTGTCTCTGCCTCCATGGCCTAATGAAAACTGTCTCTGCTGCTATGGGCCAGGCTAGCACTGGTCCTTCAGGCCAGGTCATTTAAATCCAGCACGAGTCTCATCATGATCCTGCAGACACAGCACTCTGGACAAAATGCACAGCTAAGTCATGAACTGCTCTCTGAAGTCGCTATTTGGTCTTCTCTGAACTTACCTCAAAAAGGTGTTGTAAAGGACTGGTTTTTAGCTTTTCTTTGTTGCCAAAGCGCTGGAAACCAACACCCAATAAGCCTTGAATAACAATTAAATACAGAGTTAGACAATAGCCCAGAGTATATTGTTTTCTTTAGTTGTTTTCATAAGCAAGTCTCATCTTAACACTGTATGTAATAAAATAAATGCCTTACATTTTTAAGCAATATACTAATGCACGCTACAAAAACCAATCAAAAGCATAGCCTATTATTCCACTGCATGGAATAAAAAAAACCACAACAACAAAACAAAACTATAATAGCTATAAAGTAGTAAGAAATACTACGTTGATTTCTCAGTTCCTCATAAATGCAGTTTGTGGTTTTGGACTCACAGAGAAACTTATCTTTTACACAGCAACCAACTGTAAATGAGAAGCCACCCAGTGAAAACTGTCCAGCAACAGAGCACGCTCAAAACTCATTGATTGCTTCCTCCCTTAATAAAGGACAATAGAAGCTGGACACAAGATGGTATTTCACATACCACTCACGCAATGTTTTCAAGGCAACTTTTTGCTGCATGCTGAGAATATGCAGCTGCTTTTTTTTTTTTTTTTTTCCACATGTCCAATTTGGCTTCAGCACATTCCGAGTATCATCTGAAAGGGCAAGAAATCCAAACCCCAATCTTTTTGTCTAAATCAGAAGAGCCCATTAACTCCTTCACTAATCTAGAAATATTAACCCGGCAGCCTCTTAGATTTTCTGAGGCTCTTTTTAAGGCCACCTCATGCCTCTGAGCTGACAAGGCCCAGGACTGTTGTGAAGACAGCAGCTGAGGAACAGGGATAGAGATATCCCTTCGCAAAGCCCTCTCCAACTACACAAATTGCATTGTCTCCACAACTTCCCTCTTAGAACACTGAGTGCAATAGAAGCCATGGCAGGCTTAGGCAAGAAAAAGAAGTTAAAGTTTATGACATCAAATTAGTCTAATCCTACTGAAAGAGAGTTTCTTTAAGGACAGCTTGTTCTATGAGCAATCAGAGCTTGATTTCCTAATGATCCCTGTTAAATATTAGTGTACCTACACATTCCAATTTTCAATGCTGGCTTCACACTCCGACCTCCAACGAGGCTGTCAGTTTTTATTCAACCCAACTACATCCTTCCACACATTTCCATCTTCCCCAAACTATACCCAGCTCTTGTTACACTCACCAATTATTGGCAAGATCCAGTGTGTGTTGGGACTGATTCTGACTGAGATGTGCTGAATGGTTAGCCGGAAGGCTAAACACCAGTTAACCTTCTCTCCCCGAGGGCATTACATTGTATTTCTACCCGTACTTGGCTGCCAACTGTCACAGTATCAAAAGAAATTTGTTTTCTTGGAGACATTTTTCTTTGTCAGATCTGGCTGAAGTTGGCCAATGGCTTCAAAATTTATTAGGAGCAGAGTGACAGGAAGACAGATGGACAGACAGTATGACTGCATAAGCTCTGTTACCTTAGGAAACCTGCCCCAAAACCGCCTAAAGGTTGAGGACTTCTCTGCCATGTTTCAGCAAAATATGCTTTCAATTATGTTTCAGAGCCTCTGACAATAGCAGTTGTAATAGAAATGCTGACAGATCGTTAATTATAGCACTGCTTCTGGGAAAGGACCATTATAATAATATTCCTATGCTATAATTTTGTGAAGCACGACTATATTATTTGCTATAAGACCTGTCATACCAGGTCATACCAGAGCCAGCCCAAATAAAGAGGGGAGCACATATTTTGAGAGGAACAGTTGGAACGACCAGGTCAAAAGCACAACTCTAACAGCTGTGGGCTGAATAACAGGTATACACGGAAATAACAGGCAACGTCATCTTTGTATGTTCTGGAAACTTTGTATTAAAATACATCACATTCCTGATACTCAGACTCAGGAGTACAATTTAGTATCTTCAAAAACAGAGTGAATGAGGTCAGTTGAGAAGCCCTTTAACCACATTGCATTTCATTGCTTAATTGTCCTTGCCACATTTATTATACAATAACATAGTGATAAAATCATGTCTAAGGGCAAAAATGAATGAAATATGCAATGATGAAATGTATTGAATTTTAGGTGAACTCATTCCGTATTCAATTCCTATGAAACAAATCCTGAGTGAAGAAAAGCTCTGCTATAAACTGCTCTTTGATCAGAAACAGGATTAGGAAAGATGAGCTGCAGAGGAAATAATTTAACAAAAGAAAAGATACTCTCTTACTGTTCTCACAGTCACAAGAATGTTTTACTCAACTGTCTAAAACCCAGGAATTGACTCTAGAAGAAGAATGGGTAGAACTGAATACATTTTAATTACTACACTGCTGAATCCAAATACAGAAATGGAGGAAAAGTAGGGTATTTACACTAAGGCTTTAACACAGGTCTGTTCATAAAGTTGATTCATTAAGTCCCCATAAACAGTGGTACCAGTGGAACTGAAGGGGGCAGCATAAGGGCTGGAAGGAGCAAAAGTGACTGCTTCATAGACCTTGCACTTTGTGTTTGCCATTTAAAAGTAAATCTATGGAATATACATTCAAGAATATATGGTTTCAGAACGTACTGCAAAAGATGTGGGAGAGTTTTATAGCTTTCACAGATGTACCAGATTTCAAGGGTGAAGAAGTGGGCATGAATGTATTTTTTTAAATGCCTAAAAATACGTCAACATCAGATTTTGGGGGGGAAATTAGAAAAGGTGAGGAGAATATGGATCAATTTAAAATGCAAGACTAACAAGAGCAATAAACAAAGATGTAAATCCTATGGATGGGTCAACTGCCATTTACCGATCCATCAATTGGAGATAAATGATCTCTGGTCAAGTAATAAAAACCAACCCTTGCTCAGCTGCACACGGAGAGGATTTCTCAGCCCTCCCTTACCCATTGGGGGTTTCAGAAGAGGGAGGAGTGTATATGCCTGTGTGTGCAAATGCACACGCACGCAAGATGGATGGTCTTCTAGGGCCTACTCACTTGCACATTCTCCACCTCAACACTCCTTCTCTTTTGCTACATTTTAAAGGGTAACTGAATATTTTGGCAGAAGTGTTGGGATATCTTTAAAGATACAAACTCTCCGGGCCTCAACCTGCCAAAATGCAGTTGCTGTGGAAGTTAATTATGCTCTATGAATAATGAACTCATTTCCAGAGGGAAAAAAAAATAATAATAAAAACCAAAGAGATAAAGAAAAAGCCACAACACACACAAAGACAACCAACTACAAAATATACATTTTGGTACAATTACTGTATTGGTACGTACAAGTGTCACACAGGTGTTAGCAAGCTTATTCTTCCAACTGTTACACATGCAAAGCCTGAGTAAGGAAGACAGCATCCCAGCAGACACACAACAGCTACGGTAATATGTATGTATTTTGTCTGGAGGCAGCAACACAAGTCTCTTCAGCTATTTGAGCTCCACAGGTATAACCAGGACACTCAGAAAATATTTATATTATCCTTTAAAAATGACACATACATAATCTGAGAGGAGCTACTGACGGACAGAGGCACTGTTGGGTAAATTTTCTCCTGTAATTTCTTGTACAGTAGTACAGGTCACACTGCTGATGAATCAGTCTGGATTGTTTTGTTCATACATTAAGGAGATTAACTACACATCACACGCATGGAAACACAGTATTACTTTTTACGAGCCCAGAGTGAATCCAATGGGCCTGCAAAAAACTGAAGCTGGAAACTCAGGCCATATTATACAGTAGAAAAGGGAACAGGAGAAACAAATATCAAAACATACCAAACTGCATGCCCCAGTCACCAAGGTAGTTTATTCTTGTTACTTCATGTCCCAACGCAACTTTGAGATTTGCTATAAAATTCCCTGTTAAGTAAAAAAAAATAAAATAATGGTATTATTATTCAGTCGTTAAGTAGAGAACATCAAGTCCTGAATCTCTATACGTTGCTGGAGCTGTACTGAGCTCTGCACTTATCACTCTATGTGGCTGATACACTCCAAACTTACCATATCATATAAGCATGTCTTGGTTCTAACTGTTACTACAACAAAACCCCTTCATCTTTCTCCTGAGCTTAGCTACAACCATAGAATTACAAAAACTAAATACCTGCACCCCTTCCTCTACTTTCCTGTGCTTCAAGGGTACCTTTTAATTACTGACGTAAAAGGATGCAGAAAGCTTTCTCTTCTGCTGTTATTATAACACCATATTATAGCTTGCAATTTACAATTCATTCTCTTACTACTGGACAAACATGGATCTACAGAACTAGTTTTGAAAATGTGGTTTTTTCCTACAGCAAAGGTTCATGCAAAGAGCCAAAAATATGTAATTTCACTCAACTATCAGTCCATGAAGAGGCAGAATTATTAACTTTATGTAAATTAATAATTATACCCGATACATTAAATATAATTAAAAACTAATACATTATTAGCTGCACAGATGCTGTAGAATCTTCTGCTAATAACCCACTCGTTTTTATTGTGAGAGAGGGAAAGGAAGGAGAAAGAATGTTTTCCATTAGAGTACTGCACAATAAACTTATTAATTATGCCATTACAAATGACAGCTAGTGCGTTAGTAACACTGGCATAAAGTAATTAACATATAAAGGCAAGCTTTTTGCGAGACAGCCACCAAGACATAACGATCTGACTGCTCTGCAGTCCGGTGCAAATTGGAAATTTAAAATTCAAAGGACTCTCCTAACACCTCAATGAAAACTGCCCTGGGTGTCTTTGTCGAACAATTTAAAACTACTTTATTTAATGTTCGCAGCCATAAAACTGTATTAGGTGTGACTTAATAAATCTATCAGCAACACATCCCGCTCTTTTCTTCACTGCATAATGAGCAGAAGGTTTTTAATTAGCAAGTCAAACCTGACACAGCCACTCCACTAGAGTGAGAGGTTAGCAGTGCTCCCCTGAGAAGTGAAACAGGAAGACAACGAAGCCCTTCTAGGAGGCAGATAAAAGCACACTTACCTACTATCGTGGAACGCAAGTGTCCTATGTGAAACTTTTTGGCAATATTAGGGGAGCTGTAACAAATTTTCACAAATCATGTTTGTTCAATGTACAAGACTGTCAGATCATCAAGTCAAAAGCATTCAGCTCGTGCATATGGCAGAAGAACTGAAATAAAACCACAATTTTAAATTTTCCCCGTAAAACTCCCTGATTAGCTTCTGTTCTAGACAGCAAATTTTTCTATCCGGCCAGCGTTTCCTCCAAACAACCCCACACCAAAGAACCTCCCAAAACCCAGCTACACTAGTGACAAAGGACTTACATCACCTTCTCACTTTTTACATGTTTTGGACATAGGGATCATTCTCCTCATACCTTTATTAGAGATAAATCTCATACCAGAACAGAAAGAATCAGTAACTGAAATCACATTTTCTTCTATCAATAGTGGCTCACAAAATAAACCAACCCTGTACCCACAACTGATTATCCGTGATAATAAAATGGAAGTTCAGCTATGAAAATTCACCCTCCAAATTAAAGCCAAGTGCTTACTTTCCGTGACTGGAAGTCTGCAGAGGGAGTGTAAGTGAACAAAAATATTTATACATAAAGAGGTCTGAGTCAGCCACTCTTCATTCCATGAGCAGGTGACCATAAACAAAATTGCACTGGACAGAAATTTTGAAGCCAGCAACTGAGAAGATTTAGCAAGACAAATGCCTGGCTGCTTTAGCAAGTTAGGGGAGAATGTATTAAGGTGAAAAAAGAAGCGAGTTAGTGGCTGAAAATTCAGATGATGTTTCTTGATAACAAAATAAAAGAAGCCTACTCAAAAACTGAATGCTATTAAACACTAAATGAGAATGGTCTTAGTGGAGGGCAGCGTGAGGCATGAACTCTTTAAATACCAAAAATATCTTCTGGGAAAAAGCCTCAATTCCCTAAATATCACTTATATTCTACTTGGCAAATCTACCAGAGTATCAAAACCAGCTGAATATAATACCGTAAATACGGTTTAACTTCAGAGGCATCACACATTACAGCTACGACTATCAATCAGCACACAAGGCAATTTTCTCAAAGGACTCATCACACACGCTTACCTGAACTCAATCACTGCCTTTTGTCTTGGTACTGTAGAGAAAAGTTCACTTTTGACTCCATACTCTGAGCCATCTTTCAACACCTGCTGCAACACTGTCTAAACCAACAGGAAGGAAAAAAAAAAAAGAAAGGAAAATACATTTCAACAACAGAAAGCCTGATCAGGAAAACTCTTTAACAATCACACTCGAGCCCAATCCCACAGCCTTTGTTCACATTAGCAATTAGGCAGCTGCTCTGCCAAGCAAACAAGATCTCATGTGCAGATGAAAATGCCATTAACTTTTGAAAGCTACATCCGGTCAATTAAAAAGTTAGAGAAATTATAGGCAGAGATTTTGGTGGGGAAAAAAAGTAAGTGGAAAGGCTAGGATTTATCATTTTTTTACTTACATGACATGAAAGGGCAAGAGAATAACCCGGGGATAACTGGTGGGCAGCAAAGGAAACTTAGTCCAAGAATGTGGGAAGAACAGTGACCTCATGTAAAATGAAAGAGTTCTCACGTAAACAGGATTGCAAATAGGACTCTCACCTCTCCTAATTTAGGTGACACTTTTTAAAATAAAAAGAGTACCTTGTAGAACTAGACCATAGATTTGGATGAAAAAGGAGGAGAGCTTATGAGCAGTGAACTTGACTAGAGAATTGACCTCATTGTGCAGCCACTGTGTGTGTACCTTAATGCGTGTGCAATATAGTACTCACCTTTGCCAATAATTCCCTGTTTATTGTAAAGTTCACTGTGCCTGGACCAGCACTGATTTCACTCACTACAGCATCACATTTTAGCTAGAAGAACGAAACAAAACAGAAATTCTATATGAAAATAGCTTAATTGGAAAACTGTAGTTCGATCCATCATAAATATTAATTTAATCCACTATAAACATTAAATATTATTTATTTGTTTGAAACAATCACAAGTGGATCATTTAATCAATCTTGCTGGAAAAGGAATGATTTTATTATTTCCAATCCATGCTGCTTCTTTTTTATGCTGTAGTCTTAACACCTCAGCTGCTACCATTTCCCAGATTAACACACCTGAAAAAAACTGCTGTTCTAAGAAACCTTCATTTCAAGCAGTTAAGGATTTGAAAATCTGGCCAGTCTGACCCACAAGCTGGATTTCTCCATTGCCATCTAGTGCTGGATTTTGCTGTCTTTGATTTTTCAAGCCACTACATACTCGATTTTTTCCTCAAGTTTCGGGCAAACAGACCAGACTATGAATACCCTTTAGATACCCTCATAATGTCACAAATATTTTTTACTCTCAAACTACTTGAAAACAATAATTTCTCAAGAACCATAACTAAAACTGCTTCTCCAGTTCCCTGTGAAGATTTTGTGTACAGTTATACTAGGTGCAATCATTAAACTACTCTGACCCAAACGGATGCCCGGAGAAGGAATACCATCTCTTGTTGCACCTCTGGTCTGTAAGTTTGTTATTTCATCAAATATATAAGATTAATGCATTAGCATACCCTTTCAGCTAGCCTCTGAGCTTGAAGCGGAAGATCTTGTGCTAAGCAATTACTAGAACTGTCTTCTGTTACAGAAGCAATGGAAAGCTGGAAATCCGCAACATGCCTGAAAAAAAGAACAGGTGAAAATCAGGAAAAAAAACCTTGTTGAAATGATGGGGAGATGTGGCAGATCCAAGCTGACTCTGCATGTGACAAGTCTACTTGGCAAACATAAACCAGTCAGAGATACCTGAAAGTTCACTATGTTTAGAAAGCTGTAATAGAAGGCCAAATATTACCTTTGCTCTAACTAATACAATTGGAAAGCGGAGATGGTGAGAACACCATTTCAGAATGAACAAAAATGATGCTCACAAATAAATGTAATTTACTCACTAACATCATGACACCTCTCAAGCAGGACACTGAAAAAAAATCCATCATAACTTCACATTGGTTCAAAGCAGTGTGACATTCAGATCACTAATGCTGAGACACTTCCCATTCAACCACTGCCCATAATTTGTACAGCTTCTTAAACAATTATTTGTTTTGAGCTCACTTGAAAAAAATACAGGGATTTAATTAGATTTAGGTATCTTCTTATAATTGGATTGGTATATTAGCTTTGGTTTGTTTTTTTCTGTATTTCTTTTTCCCTAAAGTCCTAGTAAGCTTTTGCAATAATAAGAACAGAAAATAATTAAACGTGACATAATATTGTATGATAAAATGTAAACACTACCGTTTTTTGGAGACTGGAACTGCAGATATGGACTTTATTAAATTTTCTGGTGGCAGATCCAAAACCTTTGAAAGCTAAATATGAAATAAAGAACAAAGTGGCATAAGCAAAAAAGATCCAGGAAAAATACTGCTGTTTAAATACTCGTAGGGGATGCATCATTTATATCTGAAAGCAAATTTCAACCCCGGTGAAAAAGCAAATATTTATTATCTATTATAAGCAATACAAAAAAAATCACAGAATGGTTAGAG
>VXAK01019114.1:0-53292 GCA_013399435.1 Arenaria interpres
TGTCGCGGGCTTCCGGGTTCCCGGAATATTCCGTATTCCTCTAATTGGAAAATATAAAGCTGAAACCAGAAAAATCTAGCCAGGTAGGGAAATCTGTTAGAGGCATTCACATCCTCCTCCTACCTGATTCTAATGGGCATACACTAATTATCACTAATTATATTGAAAATATTTATCTATCTTCTAATTATCTAGGTCTCTAGGCAGTATGTATATGCAAAGGATGGAGGAAGAATTCTAACTACCCAGTTTCTTTCTGCAAATGCTATTCATAACCATGAAGCTGAGCCCAATACTAATTTTTGGAAGGAATGACGTTAAGGAGGAAGAAAAGATGAGACAGACAGGGTAGAAAGGAGAAGGGGAAAAAGGACAAATAAACCAAACCAAACCAAAAAGGAAACCCAAAATTATTAACAGCCAAAATCCTCACACCCCTCAATCCACTAATTATGAAAAAGACAGCAAAAAGAAACAGCAAAAATAAAAATAGTGAAATAGGAAAAATATGAGAAAAGTGCATAAAGGCAGGTATGTTCAGTGCTGAAAAGAATCAGTGAAGAAATCTACGTGACAATGAAATGCAGTGTCTCTTGCAATTTTCCTTGAGAGAACTGTGCAGGAAGAAAACCCACTTTTAGTAAAGTTGTTTCCTGAAATCAGCCTTTTTGGCAGCTCATGTGGACTCTGGATTTTCTAACTGGGTCTCTACCGGGTCAGTCCCATGCTTGATTTCACACACTGTCTTACTATACCTGATAGTATGAGAGCCTCTCTGCAGCTGGATGTAATTTGAAATCAGTTTGCCCTCCTCTGCTGGTCTTTCTAGAGTGGTCGAAGGAAGTGTTAGCATTTTAAATACCACTTTTCACTTATATTTCCTTATTTTATTGAGGATCAAATAAAATTTCATAGAATCATAGAATTGTAGAATAGTTTGGGTTGGAAGGGACCTTTAAAGGTCATCTAGTCCCACTCCCCCTGCAATGAGCAGGGACACCTTCGACTAGATCAGGTCACTCAGAGCTCCGTCCAACCTGACCTCGAATGTTTCTAGGGATGGGGCATCTATCACCTCTCTGGGCAACCTGTTTGTCCTCATCTTTCCTGTAGACCCCCCTTAAGTACTGAAACGTCACAATAAGGTCTCCCCGGAGCCTTTTCTTTTCCAGGCTGAACAACCCCAACTCTCTCAGCCTGTCTTCACAGGAGAGGTGCCCCATCCCTCTGGTCATTTTTGGGGCCCACCTCTGGACCTGTTCCAACAAGAATCTTGGAGTAAGGTTTTACATGGGAATTTTACATGTCTGCTGAGCTGACAAACCCCTGAAAATTCATTGTACTCAGATCATGTAACTAATGCAGCTTTAAGGCCAACACGGTCCATTTCAGAAAATAGCAAGGGAGATCTGGGAGAATGTAAAAATTATTTCAAATACTGTTGACTCTTTAGGGAAAGAAAATTTTTTTTTAAGCTCGTAAATTATTTCACTAATTTCTTCCTTTTCATTTTCCTTGTCTATTTCTTTTTCTACATCCCTCAGTAACACTCCCACATTTTCATTAGCATATTTTTCCTTTTTATTTTTCCTATTTTTAATAAGCTCAGAAGTGTAGTTGCTACTTCATAGAGAGACTTTTGGTCAGAATTTCTGCCATCACACTCTGTTCATTGGAGCATCTAATTTGTAATAGGCATTGAGATTGAACTGAGAGGTAGTCTTCGATATTACTGTTTACTTAACAACACTCTAATACATCCGGACCAATACGTTCAGATCTAAGACTTCTATTTCAAGACACAAAAGGTACCTAGATTAGTTTCCTCTGACTATCTCTGAAACTGCACCTATGAAAAGTAGATAGAATAATTCTCCTATATAGAAAATGTGGCATTTATTTTATTTTCCTTTGGTCTTGATTTTGCAAATTCATTAAAAAAGGTAAACTGATTGCAACTGAGGAGAAGACTTTTTCTGTCATTCAGAAGGTTATTTGACCCAAATCAAAAGATCCATAGTTAATAATATGAATCATATAGTTCACTGAACTGTACCTCAGAAATTCTTATCCATACTCTGAAATAGTGATATCTCTGCTAAAAGTGTTAATGGTTTTGATTTTAGTTCTTACTATTTTTTTATTTTATTTAATTTGCTTTCATTTTATACAGAAGTTAGGAAAAATGAAGAGCAAACCTGTAAGTAAATGAATCTGTGTTGAAATGTCAAGGTGTAAGAACTGGAAATTCCAGACTTTCTCCACTCATCCTTAATTCTTCTCCTTCATACATTGTCTTTGGCATTGAACAAAACTGACAGTTGGGAGAAGAAGCCTAAAATCTGCATGTGATCCTGCGTCATAAAGAATATGAACAAAGGTGACAAACAGTAGATACAAAGAAATTTGGTGCTTTGAGACTTTCTGAGCTGAGACAGTTTGAATGCCCAGTTTTGTTACCCAAGTAGCAGGAATGTAACGGTTTTATTGCAAATTTTAAGAGTTGTCAAGCATGTTATGGCAAACTCTATTCCCATCCATCAGTGACAGGGCTTGAACTCTGACTTTCAGAATTGGGAAATATTGCCAGAGTTATGCTGACAGAAGACAAGATAGAACAAATACCCACGTTATGGAGCCATGGTTATCTTGGATCAGATGGAAGGGATGAAAGGATCCTAAGAAATTATCCACTAGGAATGAAATGATGACCCACTATCAGAAATGTACTCTCTCACCATTTGAAGCACTGAATGCATCTGTCTTTATTTCAGTTTTCTAAGGCTTGAAGTCTTGATGGAATGTAAATAATACCTACGTGGGAGAGAATTATGAAAAAGTCCCCCCCTTTTAATTTCTGAAGGTGTTGGCTGATGTCAACCAAATTTGTCAGAGGAAAATATGGCAAAAAAGAGGAAAATATGAAAATAATGTCATATTTTACTAGACACCTGAGAATCCTAACAGAAGGTACTGTCTTCACAAAACACAGCAACTAGGCAGTGGGTTTCTGTATGCCAGTATCCCTAGTTATATTTTCTTGTGTAGAGGAGCACAAGATATAATTCTTTCTTGAATATGGTAGATAGAGTAATTCACAAATGAACTCAGAAAAAGCATTATCCCTTATGCTCCAATGAATAAGTCAACTAGTCATTGCCATAGGTTAGGAATAAACATCTATTTTATTCTGTTATTATCTCAAGTCATCTGAGATGCTCAAGGCAATTTATTCCTTAGAGCTTAAATTCACAAAGGTTAGTATCAATGCAATTTAGGCTTCCAAGTGGCTTTGGCAATGTAGGCATAAATACAAGGTAGTTTTTTTTTTTAATCATCTTCTGGAATGTCTGCCATAGGCTGCTATTAGAAATACAATACTGAACGAGATGGGCCAGTGGTCTTGAATGCAAGGTTATTTCTTCGGCGCCTTTCTGTTACTTCAGCATAGTCTGGAAATCTGACAAGACTACTGGTGGGAAGAAATTAAATAACAAATAGAGCGCCAGAAACTTTTGAAACCATCTGTTTGTGCTGTAAAACTACTAATAGCAGAGAAGACCTTTACTTCTAAGCATTTATTAGATTGTGAAACATTATTTTGAGTAATGAACTGTTTGAAATTAATTAGTCGCCATACGAACCATTTAATACTTTTCAAGCCTGTTGATCGGCATCCTTGTACCTCTGAATTGCCCTTTTGTCTCACAATACTGTTCTTGGTTATCTTTAAATAGTATTTTGTTTCAGTTATACACATGGACTAAAGGAGACAGAAAAGATAATTTTATTAGTCTAACTAAAAACTAACCAGTAGGTTGTGCTAATCTTTGCGCCAAACACAATTTTATTGAAGTCAGGTGTAATTTTAGCTTTGTATTCTTCTGCTCTGATTTTTAAAAAGTACCATGGAAAAGATAGAATATCCCAAACTGGGAAAGATACTGCTTATCTTAAAACAAGAGAAATAGCACTATCATATGCCAAACGCCCAGAACAACATTAGGCATCATGAATAAGAAGCAATGATCAGAGTCATACTGGGGCTAAATGTGTGTTAACCTGTTTCCCCTGTCCTTTACCAGACACTGGCATCCAACAAATTCCTTGTGCTAAACTCCACCTTGTCTCTAGTTTTTTTGATCCCATAGAAGTAAGGAACATGGGAGAAGTTGTGGCACTTGACATATATATCATTCTTTTTAGGTGTAAATTGGTGTCCACCCATCACATAAGCAGACATTTGGCCACATGCTCATTATATGACCCAAAGGACTGAGCGTCTTTATTCTCCTTTCCCAGTGCTGGCATTTCTTCTGTTCACACTGGAGCTATATTTAGGTTTTTTTCAAGCTCTTTTGTACTTGTGGACCTGGTTAGGAAAGGAAAACTAGTGTGTGCAGCATGAGTGGTTAGTTTCAAACTTGAATAAGGATCAGCAAAGTCTGAAACTGGACAAATCTGAGTCTCCCAAGACTCTAAATATAAATGAAATACTGTCACACTGAATAATAAACAAGCTAAAAAATGTGGGGTTTCTTCACAAATACTCTGTGGATCAAAAACAAACAGTATAATTACAAACCTTAATATTGGCACAGAATTATTCCACTACAGTCATCCCATTTTTTTTGAAAATTGCCTTTGAAAAGATTAAGCAAATATCTGTGAATCAACTGTTAGTGAAACTGTCTAACACTTAGTGATAACAATTCCCAGCCTATGGATATTTCATGTTCAGAGCAAATATTGCATTTGCACATGTCTTTAGTTTCTGAAATTTTCTGCATGGGCCTTGTACACAGGGACTCTGTCATTACACTTTGCTTTTGGATTTTTGAGCCTCAGGTGAAAAATGTTGTTATCAAGAGTGACAGGTAATAAATAGAGAGGAAGGGATTTTGTAAACGATTTTATTTCCTCTCCTGTATTGCACTCAAGGTAGGGAATTATAGTTGGAATATAGATATAAATACGTGAATTCATTCCTGAAAGCTGAAAACAAAAGCAGCTCTAGGAACATCAGACCAAAATGAGAGCCGCTTAACTTTATCCAGCAACTCCTTGTTGACTGTATGAATTGGAGGGCTAGACAGAGAGTAGAGAAGAAGGTGTTTTCATGGAGCAATCCCCATTTTTTTGAGAAAATTAACTTGTTACCCCAAGAAAATGGTTGGCGAGCTGAAAAGGTTTTCATGTAGTGCTTTGCCTTTAAGTGTTTTTAATCTTGTAGCCTTGTGTACCCATAAGAAGACAAATAAGCGTATCTGTTCCTCTGCTTCTGAATGATCAGTGTCCATTCATCAGTTCATTTTTGCAGACCTTTCAAGGCCTAGCTTTGCACAGTAAACTAAGGGGAATGCAGGATGGATTTAGTACCAATAAATGAAAAAGTAGGTGGCCTGACAGGCAACCACCACCTTGGAGGAATATACAAGCAAGAAAATTTTGCTGTGGCTTGGTACGTGGACTTTAGATTCAAAATACAAAGGGTAAACAAAGCCAGGCCAGCAGGTTCCTTACTCTCAGCTGAGTCTGACACAGATGTCCAGTGGTAGCAGACACCAACTGAGACCATGCCCAAGTACCTTCAGCAGTGTTGCAAAGACCAGGCGGTGGGCTATAGTTCAGAGACGGGAGCAGAACAGGAACAGCAGTTCAGAGATGGAGAAGTCCCTGTGGGAAAACCTGAAGGATTTTAGCAGTGTCAGGATTATTTTTTCTGGCTAGAGAAAGACTTATCCATAGAAGTCTTATGCACATAAGTTACTGGATACCTTCAAATAACAGCGCTGCATCTGCAGTACAAACGCTTTATGGTGGTTGTCGTTAGAATGAATATCTTTCAGACAGTTCCATCACATTGGAGCTGCACACCACCAACTTCCTAACGCCACCCAGATTTATAGGTGACTACCGGGCTATTTGTCTCGCCATAGGAAATGTGGACAAGGTGGTGCTTAGAAAAAACAAACAAAAAGTTCTTCACATGGAAATATCAGCTTGGGAAAGCGATGACACAAAAAAACAGGGGAAAAGACAAAATATAGGGAAGTTGTCAGACAGCAGGATTTTTAAACGCTAATAGTAAATAGATATTTCATAATCACTGCATGTAAAATGTGAAATGCATGCAAAGATTTGTCTCATGTTGCTTTCTCAAGAGTGCAGAGCACGAGCGGTCAGTCACCTCTGCTTCAGATTCAGAGGACTGCAATTTTCCCTGGGGTCTGGGTGGGCATGTGTGTGCAGAAGAGAGTAAACAGTGGGAAAAACTAAAATGCACTGGTGAAAAGAAGATAATTGAGACATCTGAGATAAATTTCATCCTACCACGACTTTGAAAGCTCCACTTTTCAGATTCTTGACAGGAATCCCTTATTCTAACAGAAGTATTTACAGTTCAATTACTTAAAAAAAACCCAGGCCAGCACCCAAAGGGTCAGATTCTCTAGTGAATGTTTTTTTTTAGTTGAGATTAACAGCCTTATTTCCAACATGGGTGGGTTTTGTTCTGGAAATAATTGTCACATGTACAGGTTTGCATATCTGTTCCCCATCTTCAGCTTCTGAGGAGGGGAATGGCTTCTTGTCAAAAAGGAAACCACGTGCTGCTTCTATATCCTTACCAGGTCACCCAAACATGTCTCCTAACATGAAATACGTTTATTATATTCTAAAGATCTAAAGAATATTTTTAATATGATCTTTTGCTCCCCAGACTCAATAGAGATGCTTTGGATCCACATCATTGGCACAGTGTTGCCTCCAACATTTATTTAAATTCAATCAACACTCATGGTTTACCACAAAGTAATAAAGTTATTGCCACATACTAGTTGAAAATCATTACCAGATCCATGCACACTCTTTCAAGCTGTTGTAATTAGGAGGTAAAATACACTAAGATGAGCTTCTTTCATTAACTGTTTATGATATGGATTAGCTAAGGAACAGCAACTGATTAAAACACATTAATTCAGTGCTGTGCTTGAGCCCTGAAAAAAACTCTCATTGAATGTATTGCTGTAGTTCACTGTGCGCTAAATTTGAAGAACTCCTCAGAGGGTATTGAGGAGTAGCTGAAACAAGGTGCAATTGTCAATAAGACCTCATCAGAACAGTGTGTGATTCTATTTGTTAAAAGTGAAAACAAGTTGCAGAATAGCAGAGGAATGATGAGCCAGGAGCAATGCTGAAAATCATTTCTTTCCCATGGTTAAGCATAAGTATAAGCGTAGTAGGTTTAGTATCACATTCAATGTGATTAAGTGGAAAAAGCATGAGTCAAAAAGTATTGCAAAAGATCTATTAATTACCTAATCCGGAATTTTAATGTATCTGACGGAGGAAAATTTCTCATCCTAAACCAGATTCTGTTCGAAAGAAATTTTGAGACCATCTAGTTACTCTGGTTTTCGGATTTTAACGTGACCTATATGTAATCATAATGTAGAACAGAGAAAAACTGACAGCTTCTTGGTATAAAGCAGAGTCAAATGAAGTTCAAATATTTACTGTTTACAAGCAAAACATTAATGCAAATTAAATCATGTTGTTCCTAGGATAAAGACAAATCCAAAAAAGGTTCTAATTGCTACAATTAAATTAAATGCCATTATTAAATATTTTATAATAAACAGAAAGCATTTCCAGTAAGAAGCAGGTGAATTTAAGCATTGTTTTTCCAGTTCATGTTATTGCTTCCATTGGCACACGGCACATCTGTGTCCCATTAGCATTATTTACCAGGCAGAGACAAATATCGCTTCTTTTTCTTTCTTTCTTCTCCTTCTCCCCAGTTTGGAGGTCATTTTTTCCAAAGGTGCTGGAGGTCAAAGGACAACGAAGGCTTCTCAATACCTTGCCAGTGCGTTCACCTCCTATAATATTTATTTTCTAGCTGTCACTACATTTGGCTAAGAGCTAAATTTATAGCTCGGAAAGCCAGGGCTGACGCCAGGGCTGATCTGTCAAAACAGGCGTGTAAGGGAGCTGATTGCTGGGGCCTTCCTGCGCCAGCTTTGCTCCTGAAGCCAGTTCTTCACCCTCTCCCTTGGAGTGTTGTGTGAAACTCCATCTGCCTGTGTACGAGGGGTTCACTTAAGGAAGACCTCAGACGCCCTGCATGAATCTGACACGTAGGCCTGGGGGTCAGAGGGCACGTCACAAGGATTTCTGCAAGGTGCACAGCTTGTCATAGGGAATAAAACTTTCTGCTTGCTAATGTCTAGCAAAGTACTCCCGGAAAACACAGGTAAAATAGCTAGACCAGTAAGAAAACTGTCTCCGCTGTTAAAAATTAACTTGTCCTTCGTTTCAGTCTGGTATTTATCAAAGAAAAAAGCAAAGAATTTGTGAATAGTAGACTTTAAACTGACAATAAAAAAAATAATTCAGTACTCACGAAATGCAGTTCTTCTGCCGGCTCATCGGACTGTGTAAAGTCTCAAATGAAATTGTTTGGAGTTTAGTTTCACAATCTTAAATAGTCTTATTGAACTAATATCAAGAAGGCTTTGGAAAGAAGGGAGGAATATAACCTTGTTTTTAAAAAAACCCACTTGTTTGATTCATATATTCTGACCCCAGAGTTCAAAAATACCCCACCTTTAATTGGTGATGGAGAAGAATGATGCATAAACACTTTGAAAAACTGGAATTTCAACCATTAGGCAAACCTAATTGTATCTCAGTGTTTCTCCCACTTAATTTAGTCTTTCCCTCCTGGCTGTAAGTGAACAAGTAAGTTGATGACCAAGTAACACTAGATACGTCCTTACACTCAGTTATCATGGTATGCTAAAATTTTAGCACCCTGGTTTTCATTAGCAGAAGAGAATAGGATCTCTGGACTATGGCAGGCAGAGTTGTTTCTTTAGAGTTGCCTTAAGCAAAGCTCTCTCCAGACACTCTCAGCCTGGCTGCTTGAAAACTTAAGCCTTGGGCTGACTGCCTGCCTGCAGCGTGAATACGTACTCTATAGGTATATATGTATTCTATAGGTATATAACATGTACTCTATCTGGAGGCCAGCCATGAGCGCAACATCCCAAAGACTGCAGAAGCTACTTCCCAGGCTTTTTTTTTCCCCTCGTGGTGAACCCGTTTTGCCTCTGGCAGAACGCAGACCTGTTTCGGATATCTTCAGGCTTGTGGGAGGGGTACGCCTGACAAACCTGTATCAAAAAAGGGAATTGCTTCTATTCCTCTGAAAGTGAAGGTTTAGGCCTGTTTTATTCAAAACACTATGGCCATCATATCAGTAAAATACAGCTAAAATCTGGATAAAACATATTTTGTCTTTCGGAACAAGAGGTAATGGCGTTTATTTCAGGGAGCAAGCAGAGTCTTCCCAATGGAAGGTAAAATGGGAGCCAAGGGAGGCAGCAAGGCAAGGGCAGTCTTGCCATCCCAACCATGACAGTTGGGTCCTCAACTGTTGGGACAGTTGAGTCCCAATCACGAAGAGCAGAGCAGGTCTGGTGGCAGTAACCTGGGCCAGCCAAGAGTCCACTGATCACCAGATGAGCCAGTAGTGCCGAATCAGAAAGCCAAACCATCAAGACATGGTCAAGATACTCTTGGTCAGACAAAGCATGCCTATAGTGTACCCCAGCATGGGCCATGGACCAGGACCTGAGCTCCAATGAATCTGTGGGCACAAAGGGAAGAGGGGATGTGTGTGGGGACTCCAAATGGGGCTGAGGAAGGCGATATTGGAGCAGCCAGGGCCCTAACCTTTTCTTCTTGGAGAGCTCTGCAATTATTGCATCAACATGTCAGTCCTATAGGTATCACTTCAATAGGTAGAGTGAACAGCAAGCTTTCGCACCGAGTCTAGTTTCCACAGGTTTATCACTTTTAAGGAAATTTCATTCACAAATCCATGGAGACATTCGAGTTCTCCCCAGTAACAATCAGGAGTGCCTGAATGTATAACCAGATCCGACCTCATTTTTGGATTTCGTTTTCAGCAGTGCACTTCGGAGGAGTGTAAAACACATTGATCTTCTAGTTTTAGTATTTCAATTACATAAATGCAGCGTCTGGAAAGCTGATAAGAGTTCTACTGGAGTTCGTGGAGCCATGCCAATCCATGCATGCAATTTTAGCATTTTGCAGCGGATGCTGCTGAGCACTTTAACTTCTCTGACAGTTTGAGAACTGTTTTAGAGCAGCGTATTAAATGAGGCACGTAAAATATACTATCTGGATAATCAATGGGACTGACTTTTCATGTTGCCAACTTATACTTTTGCAGGATTGTTCATCTTTTAGAGACCTAGAGTACTGTCGGTAAGCCAGATTTGAAGGAAACGAAAACAGAATTTAGACAAAATTTTCTCTTCTTTCTTGCATTACTTATTTACTTCAACATTCTCAGTGTAGTTCACTATCACTAATCTCACTTGAAAATGTGATCGTGATCATTTTCTTCAAATCCCATGATGATCTCACCAGCATATCAGAGGAATTAATTTTATTTTTTTTTCCCACTACCTGTTTCTTTGTACTTTTCTATCCTTCATGGCAAAATTGTCATCTCATTTGCTTTCAGTATAAAGGAAGGCTTAACATATCCATTAGTACCTATGGGACTGACAGTTCTATGAAAACATTTATGCATCATTTCTGTCAAAAGAGTGATTGTGAGTCCTCATAAACTGTTATGATTATGGCTCTGGTTGAAAAGGATAGAAGAATAATAGGTACATAAAGAGGTAGCCCTGTTTTAAAAACTACTAAGAAACACTGTTGCTGAAGTCAGCAGGGGAAGCAAGTGCCATGTTACCTTTGGAAGTTTGTCTATCTTTCAACTTTTTGATATGAAAACTTCACTTTGGGCCACCTGTCCATATAAAGTCAGAAAGTTATTTGAATCAAATGATATGAGACTAAAGGATAAGGGCCTCTGTCATTCCTCAAGAGATTTTACTTGCAGCATTCTGTTTTCACAGAGCGCAACGGAAAAGAAAGGAAGTATCAAGGACTCTGGTGACTACCTTAACACTGATTAACATAATCTGCATGAACTGGAAACGGTCCCTAAAGGTGGAATTCTTACACTAAATGCAATTCTCTGAGCATGCAAAGTGCATGCTTAGTCAAAAGAATCCCATCCTAGATCCTATAAGTAGCTTAAGGTAGTTAGACCTGCCGAAGGAGTCCTACCTAAAAGATTATCATGGCCATGCGGATACGACTAGAGAGCAAGGGAAACTACACAGTTTTTCCTTCCTCCTCGCTGTTGGTAAGTCCCTTGTCTGGGGTTTATAGGCATTACGCGTTCCAAGAGACTGAAGGCTTTAAACAGGAGCTGTGGGCTGAGCTTAGCTGAAATTGCTGTTCTAGGGTAAGCTTGTTTTATTTTTTTTCCCAAATCTTCACATATATTTGGCATTAACTACCCAAACTTACTACACTGGCACAAGCAAAGTTCTCACCTATTTCAGAAGGAATTTTGTCTGAGTACATGCTGATGACAGGGATTGAGTAGAGAAGCATGTATTTAAAGATACAGAGAACTACAGAGATATTAAAGTTTAGTTATAGGTTTAATATTTATATAAGCAATAACAAGTTACAAGAAACAAGTTAATTTCAAAATCCATAGAATGACCAGTATTTTGCTCCTTTTCTTCTCTGTTCCTGTAAACAACAGAAATCATAGAGTTTACTCAGGACTTAAAAATATGAACCTGAGTCTCAGATTTATCAAATTTATGTATGAATTCAATAGTTAAAAGAGTATCTAAGGCCCAACTTTTCTGGCTGGTGTACAGTATATCAAAAGCTCTTTGCTAAAAATAAGAGGGAACATAGTTTGAAAACTCTTATGCCTAAGCTTTGGAAGAAAAGATGATCTGCCTTTCATCCAGCCTTCACTAGCATGTTTCTCATAGGTATTATTGTCAAGATTATAAATGCAATTCTTGATTTCAAACCAATTTGCCAGCAGGAAGCCTCCTCGGGAACGACATGTAGCAACACCTGCTGGGCCAATCGGCCCAGTAAGGTAATAAGCCAGTCAAAAAAATAAAATAAAAAAAGAGATCAACTGAAACTATTCACTGTTTCTTGCATCTGCTATTTTGAGGATCTCTGATAATCAGTTTCCAACTAGGAGGGTTGGAAACTTCAAAACTATTTGAAGGAAGAAGCAAACTACTTGCTTTTGCTGTTTCCACATTTTTAACTGTAAGTTAGAAACAGAATATTAAACTGAAAAATAGATTAGGCTGGATGAATCGTAAATCTTGGTTGGTTTTTTTTAAGGTTTCCTGGAAGTCAGTATGAGCCCTGAAATAGACTCTGCTCAATGAGTATTTGGATTTTGTCACATTTCTCCAATGCCTCCTGGAGTTATATCTAGATGAAGATACAATTTTAGACCACTCAGGTGTCTAATCACCTTTTATAAACAAGAAAACATGAACTACCCAGTTTTATGAACTTTTTCTTGCACAACACTCTGGAGAAAAAGATATGATATTCTAGACTTTTGGATGCTTCTGAACTGAAAGTCAATTTAGTAAATAGGGTGCTTTGCATAGGACAATGTGGACTGTGTTAGTTTTGGCCTACCTAGAAAGCATGAATTTCCATTTAGCTGGACAAAGATATTTATAATCTGAAATGTGGAATACTCTGGGAAACCTATACATGAAATTAAAGCTGCAATTTTCAGATTTTTTTGTTTGTTTGTTTCTTACGTTAACCTTCAATGTTTATAGTTATTTGATGTCTTCATGTTCCAGGGAAAGAAATCGTACTTAGTGATTTAATGTATAGTACAGAGGAATTCCCTGTTTTTACATCACACTTAAAGAGCTTATATAATTTTCCCACCTTTATCTAGATGACTGTTAACAAAGTATATCGCCACTTTCAACCTGGGAATATTTTAAGTCATTCTAGAGCGTTAAAAAGGCTTTGCTGTTATAGCAACTCTCTCCTTTATGACCAGAAAGCCATAGCCAATGTCTTAAGGACATTTTTGCTTTTATACTGAGTTTTTATCACCATCTTCAAGCTACCTGTTCATGTCGGAGCTTTTTGTTTCTCTCTAAATGATTAGCCAGACACCTCTGAGGTAAGCTTTTACTCTTTGCTGTGATTTTTCATGGGTTCATAGAGCTTAAGGCCAGAAGGGTCTGGCCTGACCCCACCATATACCCCAGGTTATTGATCTGCTCAGTTACTCCATAGTAAGGCCAGTGACTTGTACTTCTCTGAAACACACTTTCCAGCAGGTGTCCTTCTGTAATTTAAAGACCGTGAACATCCATACCTATGCTTGATATTCTGCTTCAATAGCAAATCACTTAAAGATCCCTTAAATCACTGTCTCTTAAAGACAGAAGCCTTGTTTTCAGTTGCAATTCATCAGACTTCAGTTTACAGCCATAGGTTATCGATAGTCTTTTCTTAACGCAGAGATTAACAAATTAACTAACAAGTTGATATTTTTTCCTTGGTAAAGTACTTTTATCAAATAAGCTCTCAATTTTCTTTTGATCGATTCTTTCTTTCCATCTCTCTATTAGTTTTTGTAGCACTTCTCTACCTGATTTTCTCCCCCCACCTCATACCACTTAAAATATGTACAGAGCAGAAATTAGTGCACTAATCCAATACCAGTTTCTCTAGCAGATATTGAAGAGATAGAAGCTCTTAATAAGCACTATTTCTTTTTTCACATTCATGGTCTTCATTAGTTCTTTTGCTACTAAGTTCTTATGAGGGATTAGGAAGTATTTCTTTATATTAATATTCTTTAAAGTCCAGGCTCCCACTTTGTGATTGTGGGCTCCATTCTACGGCCCTAGATGAAGAACTTTGTATTATTTGTTTTAAAAGACATCTTATTTTAATACATTTCAGTCTGCTAATCTAGCTAGTCCTCATGAATTCCAACCACACCCTGAAGATTCATCTGACTATACACAGACATCCTTGCATTCAAGGGAGGGATTTAGGTGTGTTTAGGGACTGCTTGTCTGAAATCAGGTAAGTCACACACAAGAAACGACTAATTATTTTTACCGAATGTAAATGCAGCCCATCTATGGCTAACTCAGATGAATGAATGTAGACATGGTAGGCATCTATGTGTTGTAAAACACACCCTTTAATCTATCAGTCTTTGTGCTTGTGGCTGTAACTTTCATTAAATATACTGAGTACTGCAAGGGTATGTGGAGGAAAATACCACCTGCTCTGAAATGGTGTCTGGTCAAGGACATTTCAATGCCAAAAGGGGTAATGGGAAAAGGAGGAAGCCATGAGTAAGAAGGTACAAAGCCACAAACCTGACCAACAAACGATAAGGAAGGCAGAAAGGAGAACCAAACCTGGTCAGTCACATTGATGGGTAAGGGTATGTGGAATATGGGAATGCTTATGTCAATGAGATTATGTGATTCGAATTTGGGGCCAGCAGCTGGAGTCAGACTTGGGGTGTGGGCACACGCGGCCTGGGGTGTTAGCTACTGGATCCAGTGGGGTCTCTGTACCACCCACTGGAGTGAGTCTTGGTCCCAGCCCCTGCAGCAGGAATGTTGTCTCCCCCGAAAACCAGCTGCTGTTTGGTGCTGTTTGCTTGGGGGGGGGTGTGAGTGAGTGAGAAGCTAGTGAGAGAGTGGCTAGTGAGCACCAAACTGGACCAGCTGGTGAGTCCCACCCTGGGCACTGGGCTGGGCTCCAGTGGCCAGGCAGAAGGGTCCTGGGCTGGAGCTGCAGGAATTGGTGTCTGCTCCTAATGTCCCTTAACAAATACCGTGAGGCTGTATTCAAACAGGATTTCTGATGTTTTCTGTGGAACCCCCCGAAGAACAATTCTGTTCTACAGTGAGGTCTTGCTCTCAATTTCTTTCCGAGATGCCATTTTGCCAGTGCTTGACAGATTTAGTTTGCTTTCTATAGATATGTTTTTTCACTCCTGCTTTTCATATTTCCTGTTCAAACCAGGAAATGGCTTATTCAGGGGAAAAGAAAGCAATAAAATGAAAGATGTATATGTGCCACAAGACATAGAGGAAAAATAATCTCTGTTTTACTATTTGTTTGTGGGGTTTTTTTTGGGTTTTTTTTGTGTACAATACGGAAGGCCGGCAGGATGCTGGTGACAGCGTATAGGTGCCTTCTGTATGAAAGTTCACATGGGAGGGGTGGCATAAACCTCATTAACCCTTCAAACAAGTGGATTACTTTGGGAGAAACATTTCCTTTCCAGATAACTTTGCTGCATCAGAGCAGATTCACATAACGTGCTAGCATAGAGTGAAGATTTGATGTTAAAAGGTGCTGCTTAAGGCAGGAAAAAAAGGGAAATGGTGTTTCTGGGAGGTGTCTATTCTGTGGTTCCCCAAATTTTTTATTTGTCTTGGGAGAAGTTCTCTAGTTGGTTGGGTTCAACTTCTTGGAACAAGAAGCAATGGAGCTTATGCCACCCCCAGCCTATCCAAGGCTGCCTCAAAGACCGTTTTTGACCATGCCAGGAAACTGTTAACCCCTTAGACCCTCAACCTATGTGTGACAAAGCTTATTTTCTCAAAAATGAGTCCGTCTTGCTGAATGAGAATCATTCCTTCTCACAACTTTCCAAATGACAAAGTTTACTCTTTCAATATGTATCAGCCTGACAGTACAGACGAGAATGATAATTTTCCAGAGACACTTCAGGTAGCAGGGCTTGGTTGCAGAGCCAAAAATGAATCTTGAATCTGTTAACACCAACTAGAAAACTTAGATGTGACACCCCCACCCTGCCAAGAAAAAATAAAAAAAAAAGAAAGCAAAAAAAAAAGAAAAGATAGCTGCTTTTACCATTGTAAAAGCAGCTGAAAAGGCAGAGAAAAGACATTTTAATTTAGCTGGGTTGTATCATGGTTGCTTTTCTTATATCAGTATGTCAGTAATTTGACAGAGAAATAAAATTAAATTAATTCTGAATTTGTATTGATTGAGGTCCTCCACTTTATGTATGTTAATATAAATATACATAAAGCTTGCACATACAAATAAGATTGTAGCAGCCATTTGTTTTATGACCACAACAACAAACTAAACACAACTTTCTAAGCTCAGATAATGTTGAAAGCGGCAATAAAAAGTGCTCGGTAAGAAAAAAAAAAAAAAGAAAAAAAACCCCTGAGTATTTAAACCCTGTGTCGCTTGCATAGTTTACACATTAGCAGAAAATTGCTCGTCATTTGTTTGGGTTCAAAGTTATGCTTCTGACATTTAAATATGTGGTGTGAATCCGTAAACCAATACCCTTATTCTAACAATTTAGGAAAGCTTTCAGAGCTAATTGAAGCATCTGTGTCATTTCTCTGTGTGTTTTTCAGTATCAAGGACTGTAACACGGCAAAGGAAATGCTTTTGTTGTACAAAGCAATTTTTAAGTGCTTTTAATTAACATTCATTTCCAGGTTGAGTGCTTAAAGACACTTTTGTTAAGCATTCCTGAAGATTCTTCAGTAACAGTCAAGTGACAAGTGGCTCTCACAAATGTAGAAGAAGCTTTTGGTGAAAAAAATCCTTCCATAGCAGACAAAATTCCTTGTTTTGTCTGATATTTGGCACATCCACTCTTTTCCTTCTCCTTTATGGTTGTCATAAATAGGAGTTCTATGGTTTACGCAAGCACAAAACATACCCTGGAACTTGGAAGCAAGCCTGATGGGGAGATTAATGTGGTATTAGCAGAAGTATTAAGAAAAAACCAAGCAAACAGGCACGTGTAGGTGGTGCCAGATGTCATCCTGCTTGTGCATACATTGGGCATTTTGTAATTCCAGATTAAACTCATGTAAAGAGGATCAAAATTACTCTCCTGGGCCAGTCTAAAGATCTATATGGGTTACATTTGGACTGTAAAATGTGTCCATGACTGAAAGTGATCCCTACCCTGCAGGCCAAGCAGCTCAGGGATAGTTGCATCCGGAAGAGCGTAGTGCATCCACATGGTCTAGCATTGGATCAGGTCTTCTCTGGGTCATATGTGCTGGATCTGTGGCCATAATATTCAGAATAATGTCATTATTCTTATATAATTATAATGGAATAGTATGTACAGTCAATGCAACTAGCTAATTTATATCATGATGTTATAAGTATTGGCTCCATGACACAGGGTGTGGCATGTGAAGATGTAGATTGTTTGAGAGCGAAGACTGAGCTGAAAGAGGAGTAGGAATTCTTGGGAAGGCAGGAAGGAAAAAAGGGTATGATCCTGCCAGTTAGAGGCAATTCCAGGCTTAGTTACTTGAAAATCCACACCTATTATTCTTCTTTTGGAAAGGATAATCAACTTGTTTATTCTGAAAGTGAGCCCAGGAATTAATTGTGAATGATCAGAAGATCAGTACCCAGTAGTGAAACAGAGAATTTATGATTTCATAGTTATATGACTGTTTTGCTGTGCCCCAACTCAATATCCTGTCTCCAACAGTCACCAATAATGGAAAAATAGGGAAGAGTATAAAACCAAAATAAACACACAATGTCATGTTGCCTCCATGAGCATTCAATAGTCTGTCGTTTAGACACAATAAAATAACCCTTGATAGATTTCCATAAATTTGTCCAGTCTCTTTTTGTCTCATACACACTTTATATCCTGTATTGAGAATATCAAGAGTTTAAATAAGTATTAATGCTGGGTCTTATACCTTCTTAGTGTCTCTAGCAGTATTTGGCAAGGAACTTTGATAAATACTTTTAGAAATTCAAATAAACTATTAGCTGCTTTTCCATTGTTTACATGCCAACTGCAGTTTATCGGGTAAGAGGATGAGATAGGAAGTTGGAAGAGAAATAAGAAAAGAGAGGTTCATACTGAATACAAGGAGACCCATTTTCTCCCCAAGGAGAAATTTCTGCAGTGGAAAAGGCTATACAGTCTCCATCCTTGGGGGTTGTCAAGACCCAACAGGATCAAGCCCTGAGCAACCTGATCTGACCTCAGAACTTTCCTGCTCTGAGCACGGGTTGGACTAGAGACATCCTGAGGTCCCCTCCAAACGGAATTGTCCTGTGATTCTATGGTTTGGTGTTTTTTTTTCAAATACCTGTTAGCTGCTGGCTGTTGTTAATACATATGTATTGCAATGTAGCACTATAACCCCACAGACCTCCATGTCGGCATAAATGCTCGGAGACACCACTGCCAACCTTATTCCATTAAACATGACTGCAGGTTAAGTTTCGTGTCAAATGCTTGTCAAGGTTTATAGTTCAATGTGACAGACCTTTACATGATCATTTCAACAAGGTGTTAATGTATGTAAATCCATGACAAGGCATCAGCAGAAAAACACATTAATTTTACTCTTGAGAGTTAGCCATGAATCATTAAGGAAAACATTTAGACTGGGAAATTGCAAAGTCTTGACACCTTCTGCTATTCTGGTACCTGAAAAAATGTAGTTTCTGATAAATATTTTCCGACAAGAAGATAAAAACGGAGATGAAATCCGTACCTTTCCTGAAAACTGGAAACACTGACTTCTGCTCAGCTGTGCCTACTAGGGTCCAGAATCCTCACATTTTCCATGTTTATAAATTTTATATTTCAGCCAATATTGAAAAACAGCCTGTTTAAACCTCCACTTTTATGCATGTTGTGTTTTACATCTCATATATCTTTTCTCTCTTCCTGATGTTCCACTGACGCATCATCAGAAAGAAAATTTATCCATTTTCATCTTCAGTCCCTTTCAGACTCATCCAGGGAAAGTCTTTCCCATCCAAACAGCCTCTAGCTGGCTTGCTAGGAGCTGTCTTGATCATGGGGTCACCTTTATTTCAGATAGGGTCTACCTGAATGCCTTACTTGTTTCATTTTTGTTACCTAATAAGAAGAAATTCATAATAATGATTTTCTAAGGAACTGTTCAATATTTATCAGGAGAAATCTTTCAGAACAAGCTAGGCATATAGCTCCCAAAATCAATTTAGTTATTGTTGGTGACAGGAGATGAACTAAAATTTGTCTTTTTGATTTTCTAGCCCTGTGTTTATATTATTCTATGTACCAACACTCCCCTAAACTCTACTACTATATGCTTGGACAGATACATGAGATTGCATGTGCTTTTTTGGGATGTATAAAGTAATATTATTGTTAATATGGACATTACTTCCATGTTTGATCCTACTCCTCCAATGCAAAATCTTTTGTGCAGGAAATGGAGAGAGGTGAAAAGCAGGAAAAGAAGAAATGAATTAGATCCTCCCCTCATATAACACATAATCACATATTATAATAAACTTCCTTAATGATAATTATATTGTTATAACCATCCTGGCAGAATAAAAATGATAACAGAATATTTTAGATGCTGTTTTCTGGACCACTGATGAAAAACCACATGGACTCCAGGCCAAAATTCCTCTCAGTTCTGGGATAATTTAACTGGTTTCTGGGGTTTCCCTAACTCTGGAAGGTGTTATACCAGTCGTTTATTGAAAAATGCTGTTCAAAGTCAAAAAGTTGTAATATGGCATTGTAGCATGAATTGTTCCACTTGGAGTAACAATGTAAGACATGCCCTGCTGAGTAAAATCGTTGGTACATTCAGCTTAGTCTTCTGTTACCAGCAGAGCAATAGGACACACTGGCCACTGTTGGCCTCTCATTTCCCTTGGATTCCTTCAGAGTCTGTGCCTTGTTTATGGGGGGACGCTACAGATTACGTTCAAAACCACTAGTCACTTATGATGGTCTTGTCCACCACTTTACCTAATGCCTTTCAGAATCTGCAGGTGCTGTCTGTTTTCAAAACCTTTTGTGGCAGATTTTTCCAGAGAGAAAGAAGCACGCACTCGCATCTATTTTAAATCAGCCGCCTGCTTGTTTCATTAAGTGTTGCCTAGTTTTTGCCATATTGGATTTACAATTCAGGTTATCTTATACCTTCAAGATTTTGTAAAATTTGAAACCGTGCGTACTGAAATGAGAAAAGGCTGAATGCAATCAGAAACCTGTAATCAATATCTAAAAAATCAATATTCAAATTATTTAAACTGCTTTAAATAGTCGAAGTGATTTAAAGCCCACACAAGAGTAATAATACTGAGCTTTCTAGTGCTAGGTTGATATTCTTGAGTGTTGCATTTGAAAAGAAACACAGCTAAACAAAATGAAGGCACTGAAGGGGTATCTAAGGCAATATAGAACACAGCAGCAAAAAGAAGGTGTTTTGAGAAGAAACATGAAAACAGGGTAATGTCTCTTAGCTGCTTTTCCCCACGGAGAGGTTGTATCTGTTCCCTTGTATTTGATAGAGTTTGATAGACTTTTCACTAAATTACTTAATCACATATTGAACCTACTTACACTTTTGGTCTTCACAGCACTTGATAGTGATGGGATCCAGAATTTAATTTTACTCTGTGTGGAAATGGACTTTCTTTTTGCCTGACAATTTCAGTGGATGTTCCTATTTCCTTGACTCCAAAAGAGAGTGAATAATTGGTTCCTAATCAATTTCTTCATACCCTTCACAATGCTGTGCAGCTCTCCCACATCCATCCCCCACTGTCTGTTTTGCAGGCTGAGGAGTCCTAGTTTGTTACGTCTTTCCACCTATGAACACTGTTCCATGTCTTTGATCATCCTTGTCGTCTTTATTTGTACTTTCGCAGGCTGTGCCTTTCTGAGCTGGAATGATTAGAACAGCATGACGCCCTCAAGATGTGGATCCACCATGGGTTTATACAACAGTGTAATTAAATATTGGGGGGTTTCTAAATTCTTTTGCTAACAATACTTTGCATTCTTCCTCTCCTTTTATTGCTATTGACATGATTCTGATATTTTTATATAGCAGCTCATAATAATGTAAGATGTTTTTAGTGAGTAGAATCAGATAATTTACTTCACAGGGTAGGTGTAGCAGTTAGCTTTTTGACTATGGGCATTTTTTTCAAACTATTGAAAATATTCCCTTGCTGCCTCACTGAATAACCATTCCTATAAAACAGCTTTGTACAACTTGTACAACTATTTGCAGCTAATGTTTTTTTTTTTTTTTTTAAATCTCAATTGTTTTGACTCACTTGCGAAATTTCTCATTTGAATATTTATCCCCTTCTTCAGTATGAGTATGTTTGCATGGCAGAGCTCCCAAAAGAGACTAAAAGGTACCTTCACTGGTAAGCTATGTTGGAAACTTCTTATCTCAGCTGCTTGTACTAAGAGAAACTTCATTTAGACATCTTTTGTACAGCAACGGGTAAAATAATGAACAGGAGTGCATAAATAATTGAAATATTAATATGACATAATAAAATGAAATTAAAGCTCGGTAACATAAGAGTTAACATCCCCAGAAAAAGGTGATCTAAAATACCAACATGCAATGAAAGGATGAGAAGACATTACATTTGCTTAAAAGAATTGCCTAAAAGACAAGGGAATGATCTACCAGGTATATACTCTATGAGTTTGATAAAAAGATAATTACATTTTGAATTGCACTCAGAGGAGCATCAAGTTGTGGAGCAGAAAAGTTACAGTATACATGATTTCAAAAGGTCCCTTGGGAGGTCCCTAATCCAATCCCCTGCTCAAAGCAGCATCACATGAGTCCAGCCTAGGTTTCCCATGGCTTTATCCATGCCTTGAGAACCTTCAAAAAAGACATGCTAGCATTGGCTGGAAATCAGCTCCAATATTAAATATCCTCACAGCATTTTTTTTCTTATATCCTGTCTGAACCACTCTTATTTTAACTTACCCTCTGGTCATGCACCGCTGTGAAAAGCCTGTCTTTATTTGCTCAACGACCTCCCCATAGGTGCTAGGGGGCTGCTCTTAGGTTCCCCCAAAGCTATCTCTTCTCCAGGCTGAACAAACCTGGCTCTCTCAGCCTCTTCTCATGGGGCAAGTGGTCCAGCCCCTGTCTGGATTGGTGGCTCCCTGCTGGACTAGGTCAAGTTTATCAAGTTGAAAATTTCCATTATTTTATGGATATTTTAATACCTCGGAGATGTTAGTTTGGTTGTCTAATAACTATTACCATAGATTTAGGAGTTATCTAGGAATAAAATTCTGTGTGCATTATAAAAATGTTAGTTAAGCATTTCAGAGAGACTGTGATTATCAATAAAAATTTCTAACAAAAGGAAGCAAACTTCTAGGAAACTCTTCCTCAAAGATAACATGAGAACTGTCACAAGTCTGATTAAATGAATTCTTTGCTGCATTTGTTAATGTAATGAATTTTCACTGAATTGGCTAACGTGAATGACCCTAACACCTTTAAAGTACTTCATGAATTCCCACATAAGATATGGACAGCATTTATTATCCAAGTGTGCAGACACACACACACATATGTGTATTTGCACCTATATATGGCACTATTGGATATAGAGTTCTGGCCAGTTACTTTAAATTGGTGTATGAAAACATGCTCATTCCCAATATGCACATCAAACATAAAAAGGAGAATATTTTCAAACTTTAGTAGGATACATAATTCAAAGGGTTAATTTTTTGTCTTGCATAAGCAGCATTGCCAAGGATTTCTCTTTTATGAAAAATAAGATGCTTCAAATTTGATTTAGTCAAATATAACTGCAGCCAGTCAGTAATTTGTGGTCAGAGTATAATTTTCTTGAAACAGAAACTCCTCTTTAATGTAATTTTCATGAAACCACCCTTCAGGATGTGTGCAGCCTTCAGGTCAGTAAATCACAGATTTCAAAGGACCTTATTCACTAAGGAAAAAATGTCTGTTTGTTTTCCTATTTGAAAGCATACACACGAGTAGTCGTCAAACCTACAGCTTCCTTAGATACATCATTAATTTACGTAGGCTTGGAAACTGCAGTTTGGGCCTGATTTAAATTTATGGTGCTCAGCAAAGTGTTTATTCTGTTTGGTTCTTGAATAAAAAAGTTTAGGTTGATTTTCTGATCAGATTGTCTGATTATTATTGTATCGAAGTGATGAAACGTATTGAAAAACACTCAGTGTATTTCAGATACTGAAATTAAAACTCCAGTTATCTACCATAGGTAAAACTTTCTAGAACACAGGAAAAATGTTGAATTGGCACTTTCTGAAGGTATTTGCTTATTTATTCTTGTTTCCGACTTTTGAGTCGTTACTGTTTCTTTTGTAGGTGGAAATAATGACAACACTGAAACAGCTTTGAGAGACTATTCTCTGGTTCAGTGAACTGAAAATTACACAACCTCTCTTGAGGTTCTGTTTAAATTTTTGAAGTGGTTATACAAAGTCTTCGAAGATATTTTCATTAAAATAAATCAGAGAAGAAAATAAACTGGAGACAAATCTAGCTTACCTCACCCATTTAGGTTGTCCTATGGATGTTAATGGCACTACTTAACATGAAAAAGATGGGAAAATAAGAAATAAATATATTTTTGTAACAGGGTCATATTTAAATCTGCTGCTCTGCAGCAATTTTTGTAACAGTCTTTATTTTCTATGGATCATTATTAGATTTCATAGTATTTTTCCACGTGGAGCAGGTGACCTAGAATGGAAGTTTCCAATGAGGTTTCAGAAAAGGAAAGGTGGGAGGGACTATGGGCTTCCAAATGTTTATGACTATTTCCTCAGCAGTTCTTCAATGCTTTCTTGTACTTTTGATATTTTGGCTAATCTCCAAGTGGATGTGAAAATACAGGTGTAAAGAATGAAAGGTAAATCCCCTATTTCATGCTGACTCTTCCTCCTTGCAAAGAGAGGAGGAAAAGTGAACAAAAAACAAGCTGAATGCTCTTTCCACCCGAACCACAAGGACTGGGAATGAGCTCGATTCACCGTATACACGCTTTTCTGGGTTTCTAAAGAGATATGCGACATGGATTTTTCTTAAAATGTCATTTCAGTGGATGAAAAAGTAACTCCCCAGATTTTCAGGAGTTTTCAGAGCAAGAAATGCTACCTCAGAATTCAAGAAGCTTCCCAATAACACCTATCTTGTCTGGAAATGCTAGAAATAGCAAACTAACTAATTTCCAAAGATTCATTCAAGAATTCATACAAAAGGACATAGATGACTTCTCGACTTTATGTTACTATGTGTGTTTTTTTTTATATAGAGGAGAAAGATGAATCTAAATATCTCTTAATGCCCTAACATTCTTTTAACGTAAAAACTAAATAATGTTAAACTCCCCAATATAAAGAAGTTAATGGTGACCTCATATGTAGAGGAATAAAAATTTAATAGAACTGTGATTATTTTCTACAAATACACTATGATGAAACAGAGCATGTTAATCTAATCTGAAAATATGAATACCAATGCCTCTGGCTCTAAAAAAAGTGATAAATATTTTAATTATATAACATGAATTTTTTACTAAATATAGTGTTGAATATAACACTCAGTAATTTGCAGTATTTTTTGATTAGCGTATAAAATTCATCTGGGAAAAAATATCAGAGGTATTTTTTTTTGTTATATGAGTAAATGGCTGTTAAAAGAATATGTTTTAATCTTATATAAATAGTTTTTTGTGGTGCCTTGAAACCATATTTATTATAACCTAAATCTTTATGTATCAAAAAGTACTTGCCATTTATCAGAAACAATACATCAAAACGTGATATATGAAACAAATGCAACATGTTTAGATTATTATTACTTAAAATAAAAATGTATATTCAAATCAGCACTGCACCCTTCAGAGCTGTCAAAGACTATGGCTCTGTATATGGTTTCACTAATGTCCTGTGAATTACTTCCAGCTTCACTGTTTTTATACGTAGCCTGTGGATCCATCCTGATGTGTTACAATAAATATGAGGAAAATGAGGGTAAGAAAGACACCACCTGTTTTCTAGAGTCATACACGCTTTCTACTCATATGAAAAAATACCATCTTCACTCTTACTCTGACATCACACCATGAATGGCAGGAATTCTGAACAGAGTTTTATTATTGCTCATTAGTAAAAATTTTGATCAAAATAGTAATATTTTGCCATGGGCAGGGACACTTCCCTCTAGACCAGGTTGCTCAAAGCCCCATCCAGCCTGGCCTTGAACACCTTCAGGGATGGGGCAGCCACAGCTTCTCTGGGCAACCTGTTCCTGTGTCTCACCACCCTCACAGGAAAGAATTTCTTCCTGATATCTTATCTAAATTTCGCCTCTTTCAGTTTAAAACCATTGCCCCTCGTCCTATCACTACACTGTTGGTCAGAAGTTTTATGTCTCTTCTACCATGTCCCTTGGTGACAAGTTGATTTCACCATGAGCAGCTCCCATTATTATTAGATGATATTTCATATTTGAGGTGAAATATTTTGACATAATGAAGAGATGGCTTGGAAGATGACATCATATCTGTAGTAAGAACATGAATAATAAACGCAGAGGTTGGTTATCGAATTGGCCCATCGGAGTTCAGGGTTTGTAACGCTAACCTGCAATCAGCAAATCTAAGGAAGTGTTGGTGAGCAGTAGATTTCTTTACCTGAAACATTAAAGCAATGACAGGGGGAAATCTACTGCTGGAAATCAAGGTCATTATTTGATTCTTTGACGTCTGAAAATGATAAATAGATATGACCATGAAATTTTATTTTTACATGCCATGGGATGTAGACAAATGCAATTAAGTAAACTGGCTGTCTTAGACATAAGGCAAAATATGTAACAAAATATTCCTATAAATAATTGTTATGTTGCCATCGATTATGTTGATGACCATGTACGGCAGTTGAGCCGCTGCCACATCTAATTTGTTCACACATGCCTGCCTGGACAATAACCTTATCTTCCCCTGCAGACCCTGTTTGTTCAGTGTTTGTGTTTTGCCAGTTGTTTAGAATATAAGGCATCTGGAACAGTCTCTATCCTTGTGTTATTTCTTTTTGCTGTATCCAGTACAGTGGGATTCTAATCCTTGACAGAAAACATCAAGCAATATGCAATGGATAGAATTTTTGTTGTGTTTCTGCCTTATTCCATCTGGTTTATTTATTTTCTACTACTTTTGTTGATGTATTTATTTAATTACAGGTCTGGGGAGCTGGTATTTATCTAATTTCTTTCTTTACTACGATGTGTTAATTTTTTTAAGCGCTCTCCTGACTGTATATATATGTATTTATGGTGACTAGGATCATCTTGTCTGACCTTTAAATTAAGACAGGCCCTTGAATATTACCCAGTTACACCGCACTGAGACTAACAAATTGTGTTGAACTTCAAATACAAATACACAGCAACTTCAAGTGACAGAAAATTCAGTACTTCTCTTAGTAAATTTTTCCAGAGATAAAATACTGTCAGCGTTAAATAATTCTGCCATGTTTCCTTTGTGAATGCTTTCAGCTTTTATACTGAGTATATTAATCTGTTAGGTTGAGTCCCTTAACAGTTATTATTGTTTCCCACATGGAAATGCTTATGCACCATAATGAAATGAATTCTCAGCCTTCTCTTTAATAAACCAAAATAAGAACACTGAGATATTTTGTTCTTATGCTATACTTTTTCCCTGTTTATTTTGGAGAGATTTGTTTCATCATCTTGCTTGCTTCTCCCATATATTTTGGTGCACTGTACTGCTACACTGTATTAAGGTCTGAATTCCATTCATTTACATATTTATATCCAGTTTAATTTCTTTCTATATTTTTCAAGTATATGTCTGAGTTTTTTTCTGTGGTTTTATTTTTCTACATTTGCACAGTTAGTGAGGATTTAGCACTCAGAAATGTCTTGAGTAAAGCTATATATCTCACTTAAATGACCCATTTGGTGGGATGTCTGCCTAATTCATTTGTGGCTCAGCCCCTGAAGACCACTTATGTTTTTGAACATTTTCTTCAGCATTTTATGTCTCTGTACTCAGGGCCAATTGACCTCAGAGAAAACTTCCCATTAACTCCACTTAATTGATCAATTTTATCTTCTTTTTACAAACTTCCCTCCAGCCTATTGTCTTTCTTATGATTGTTATTGCAGGTTGACAACAGTGTTGTTATTGTGAAAATACTGATATACAGATTGTTTCTGTTTTAAATGTGCTACCTTCTTGCCCCAGTGCAGTCAACTAAAATTAGCCAGATTTGATTTTGTCTCTGTGGCTTCACGTTGATTTCATCCACAGTCTTCACTACAATCCCTTAAATATCTACAGTATTTATTGCTCAGGGATTTCTTCTTTTCTCTGGACATATCCAAGCAGGAAAGAATATTATTTACACAATACTCTTAATAATGTACGCAGTAAACTGGATATTTCAGTAATATTTCAAAAGCCCTTAAGTGGAGTAGGCAAGAACAGAAGACAAAGTAGGAGGGAAAAATAAATAGATATCTTTGAAGTGAGAGGCCTGGGTGAAATAACAGACATGAGGCCCTCATCATTTAGACTAAAAGGCTACTTTATTTTCCTGTGCCAGCATAATTGGCCTTAGAATGTGTTTATTTTATGGTTCTTCTGTACTGACAGGGTTATGAAACAAGGATTTAACCTAAATGAGAGCACAGACCTAAGCAAAATGTGTTTGAACTTTTCCTCGTTGAAAACAATGACAAACATCTGAAAGTAAGATCGACAGCAATTAACAGTCCACAGAAACAATGTGAAGGTATTCTCTTAAATTCTTGTATTTTTATTTTGACCCAAAAGTCAAATATAATTATTTAAAAAAAATAAAATATTTTGTATCCTTTGCAAAATGAAAAATAATGATAATTTTAAAAGTTTATAGTGGAAAGGTTATTTAAATAAAGAGTAAAGGTTTGATTTTTAAATAAAACTGAACAAAATTTCAAATTAATTATATAAGGAAACATAATAATGTTTTATTTTTAATTATTTAGAAACTTTGAGAATACATAATCTGTTGAAGTTAAAAAAAAATGCATCATGATTTTGAGACACTGCATATATGGGTTTTTGAGAAGAAGAATAATTTGTCAAAGTAGTTCTCAGGTAACTGAATATGCTATTTCATTTTTTGTGCAGAAATAGTTTGATAGCCCTGTATTGAACCTATGCAGCAAACCACTCAGATCGGAATTCCTACAGTGAAAGAAGAAGAGAAGGGGGAACAAAGAAAAAGGAATTAAAAAATGCCAGATTAAAAAAAAAGAAAATAAAATGGAAACTCAGACAGTTTACTGGGGGTAAAGTGGGAGGAACTGAAATAACCAAAAAGTCAAAATACAGAGTATATTTTTTTAATTTCCATACAATGGAGCCCAGAGAGAGTTGACTCAGCTTTACTGCATTAACACACACAAAATGCCTGACTGGAAACAATCTAATTACATACTCTTCTTTAGAAGAAAAACAAACTCTAAGTTACTTTCAGTGATGCAAATAACCCTGAACACCTGCCTATAACAATTGTATTGTTGTGATTATAATATATCTAGGACTATTTTAATTTTTCTAAAAATTTATTCTGAGAACTGCATTCTGACAAGCATTCACATTTTGAATCAAAATATTATGAAATGGAAGGTAACTGAAAATATTCAAGATGGATGACATAGCAAAGTTTCTTCCGTTTTGTGTGCTGGGATCAAGATATTTGAAATAAGACTTTATTCCCAGACCCATGTCTTTTGCAATCAGAGCTGAATATCAGAGTAAAGAATAAGACATGTCTGTGATATTGTCACAGAGTAATTTGCATCTTTGCATTGTTTACCTTCATTTCTTCCAATCAACTGTAATTACAGAATTGAAAGCAAAGTGAAATACCAACTCCTTTCAGGTATTTTAGGAATTAAATAGGATATATTGTAAATTAGACAGTGAATTCTGCTACAGGCAAATCACATTCTGATAGCAGCAGTGAAAGTTTTGAGGGAGATTTTCATTTAAGAAGGTCATAAAAATCAGAAAAGAAGTGTTAGTCTTTTCAGACTAACTACTTCACTGACAGTTTGCATGCCTTGGATTCAAATATTTCAAAGCTTATTTTAGAATCTAATTTTGAGTTGAGGTTTCTGAATGCAGCTGAGTCTCATCGTCTTGGCCGTGACATTTCTGTGAGACAAAAAAGTGGTATCAGTTAAGCTTCCCCAATTAAAACAAAAATAGATTAAACTTTTCTCAAGATGGATTTGTAAGGAATGGTCCCAGAGTATGCCTGCCTGTTTTGGAAACAGTTGCTCCACAAATATCCCTCCAGTTATGAATGTTTAGGTCAGCAAATGGAAGACTTAATTGATTATATTAGGTAGTTCTGGCAATTTTAGTCATTACTTCAACCTTTGTTATTGGAAAACGGGCTGGAAAATGTGTAAGACAAGTTTCTGCAAATTTTGGTCTCCTAACCTCTTTTTTGACTATAAAATATCAATTTTTCTAGTGGTACAAAGCATTATTTACATCATATTACATATTTATGCACTATGTGATAGACAAGGTAAGTTTTCTTCCCTGAAGAGCAGGAAAGTGGAAGGAAAAAAATCATCAAAGAGCAAATGACAAAAAAGTTCGGGGAAGAAACAGCCAGGGAGTTCCTGATGATTGCAGAAATGAGAAGAAATATGCTGAACAGATATCCTGTGAAAAGCTTATATAGCCTAACAGCTAATATAAAGGATAAAAAAACATGGAATGTTATTGTTGTGTCAGATTTTATTCATTAAATCAATCACAAGGAATCAACTGAGAAATTGTTAATTACAGAAGATGACCTGAGCTAAGTGTAATAGACGTTATAAAATGTATACAGCCTTCACTATTGATTGGTTGAAGTTTAGAGTCAAGATCTTCAAATACTGAAATGATAGAAAAATCATTATTCACTCAATTTGTATTTACCTTAGATAAGCACATGCAATTTTTCCAGTCTCATTCCAGTTTCTGGTAAAAATCTTTAAACCAGATAGCTCTTTTCCTAATTACAAAACAATCCAGAGACTAAAATGACTACGACTTTATACAGACACTCTCATAACAACTACCACAGTACACTCATGTATACACCCATGGTACTGTATTTCACAAAGGAACACTTGCACGATCATGCGCTAGTCAATTAGCATCATTAAGTTAACTTTAGTTGGGTGAATTTTAAGCAGCGAGGTGAGATAAGGAGTGTGATTAACACAGGACAATCATACAACCCAGCACAGTCTCATGCTTTCAATCCGCCTCGAGTGTTACCTCTTGATTACTAAATAGCTTGCTTAGTTGTGCCTTATTCTCTCCTAATAGTTCTAATCTGAAAAAATAAAAAGGTATGTTGAATTGTTGGAAAAAGATGAGGTTAGCAGTCTGAAATACTGAACAGCAGTGCAGAACTGTGTGCTTCATCCAAATTAATCCATCCCCTAGCAATAATCGAGCAGCCAATCAGAATTCTCCCTTAATCCAAATAGTTTTATAATGCACTTTAAATCACCAAAGTCCAGGTGCCTTACACTATTTAGATGAAAAGTAACAAGGTAATTTAATCGTAAGATTATTAAGTATTTATAGCAGTGGCTAGGGGGTATCACCTAGCAACAACATGGCCCACGGAGTAAATTTAATAAATTGCAGCTCATCCTTTCTGTCATCAATGATCAAATAATCAAGACAGAAAAAGCACAAGTAGTGATGACATTGAGAGAATCTAATGATAAAGTACAAGAGCAGTTTAGGAGACAAAGAGCGTGTTTAGATAACAGAATATAGTCTGTACAATAATTAGGATAAGGCAAAGCTGGACTTCAGCTGCAGTGAGATGAATGGAAAAAAATAAAAATTGAAGTGAGGGGGAGGGGGGAAAAAACTGGAGGCAGAAGATAAACGATTAAACATGGCAGAGATAGGGATTCAGGAAAAGTAAATAAAATAAGATGCTGTCAAGGCATCTTTCCTGGGCAGACTTCTAAAAAAGAAGGGCAGAGAGATTAAAATTTTATCAGATAGCTTAAGAGATTATGGTAGTTGTACCTTAAAACATAAAAGCTACTTTGCAGGGCCTCATGCAATTCAGCAGGATGCTGTTGGGTCAGAATTGATATCAGCAAGGCACTGAGGATAAGTTTGAAGTTATCACACTGTGGAAAGGAGAAAAGTTCAGCCCCAAGATTTACAATAAGTAAAAAAAAAAATAAAAACCTTGCACCAGGGTTTGCAGCAGATAAAAAATGCATTAGAAATGTATGTAATTACAGTTAAGCACTTGTCATCATTTTGGAAAGGTGGTATTTACTCAGGCTTACGCTACTCAGAGACATCTCTGCTTTTTTTCCTTCCAAGTCTGCTGAATTCCACATGCAGGTTCACTAAAAACAGGGGGGAGCTTCCTGTATGAGAGCACTTCATATTCCACACGAAAGATATCTACAGGACCTCAATTGATCAAATAATGGTAAAAGCACATCTTCATAATCACTGGAAACTGTATATGCTTCCTAGCTCCTCAAAGCTCCGAATTTCCTCTTTGGTACATTCAGCACAAACCTGCTGAATGACAGACAGTAACTCTGGCTAATAATAACTTGAATTATTAGTCCCTGATAAAATCCTTCTGAAACTCCTGTGTTCTTAAGTTTGTCCTAACACACTTTCTACAACAGACAGTGCTCCATGTTGGTGTCAGTGCCATTGTAGGAGCCAGCCGGACAGAGGTTGCTGGAGAGCCTTGTGGAGAACTCTTGTCTCCCTGTAGTCAAGGAAAAAGTGGATGTAAAAAGTAATAATAATAAAAAAAAATAAATGAAAGCATCCCTGGGTAGAAAGGAAGTGAGAAAACAAGTGCCATCTTGTCTTTAATCACACTTTCCTCCTCTCGAGTATATGATGCAATTATTTAAAACATTGTCAGTTTATTTTAAGTAATTTATCAGTCAGAAACAGTAAATGGTACTTGCAAGGCTCAACAGTTTTCACATATTAACCCAAAATAATGATATTTAAGACTGCTGGAAGAAAATATGTATCATACATTATACAGGGAATAGTTTAGTCATGTTATAACTTAGAATGAAAATAACAGCTGTTCTTCATGAACTACATTCCTCCTTAACAGAGACACTTACACTAAATTAGTTCTTCGGAATAAGAAGAACTGTAAACAATCATTTTGCGTAGGATAAAAGAGCATCAAAATATGATTTAACACTTAGGACTCGAGTCCGTTGGTCATATATAGATGTCTAATGCCATTTGACAGTATGCAAATTCTCTGGTCCCCAGACCCAACCTTAGAAGTGTCTAAGTTTCCTACAGGCATTGTAATATCTGTCACCCCATGCAGATACCTTGTTTACCCGAGAGTATCTCAAAAAATGTGTGGGTAAATGAGTTAAGCCTCAGTTTCAGCAGATTCAAAATTAATATTTAATCCCCAAAACAGAGACCAAGCCTTTTTAGAAGCTAATTTACCATACAGAAATGGAACACAGTATTATTTAGAGCCAGAAGTTATCTTTAATCATTAAAAATAAAGACTCATATTGCCCTGCACAGTAGCAAACTTCCTCTCTGCAGGAGGGCACTTCAACGAAATAATTAGGTAACTAAAAGAATTCTATATATGTATAGTGATAACTGAGAAACCCGAATCTGAAGTAATGATTCAGTCTCCCCAATAACCCTCTTAGCTGCTGCGTAGACACATTTGAAACCTCAGTCTTTGATTGTAAAGATCTGTTGGTTTTATTGCTCTTCTCCTGTGCAGACCCAGAACTGCTTTAGTCTGTTTAGCTCATTATCTCACTTTCATAAAAATGCAGAATAAAACCTTTTTTTTTCTGCAAAAATAGCCCATTGGAAGAAAAAGCCAGTGCTTACCAAGAGGATCTGGACCCATCACAAAATGCTTCCAAAGCTACATGTGGTTGGAGGGCCATATCATTTACAGAAGATGAAGTGCAGATGATCAAGAAGTTAGAGAAGGAATTAAATTCCCTTCTCATCTGGAGTGGAATAAACCCCATCATTCTGATTTCTGTCAGAATTTCTGGTAGATTCTAGAATAGGAATGCAGAGAGAAAAAACACCTATAACCTCTGAAGGTGGATACAGGAAGTTGGTCTCATTTCATGGACCAAAGTCTAGGTACCAATAAACCAAAAGGAAAAGCAAATCAAGTCTCAGAATAACCCTGATTGTACAAGATGAGAGCAGGCAGAAAGTAATTAAGCTTGCAACGCTGTATGGCCAGGAGGGCACATTGCCATCTTCTGTTATCTGTTGAAGAGAAAGCTGTCAGTACAAAATGGGATATTTGTTCAAATATGCAGTGGTAGTAACCTTGGAAGTGTTACATAAATGCTATATGAATAGGGCACGTCAGGCAGCTCAGACACAGCTTCAGTTTCTGAAAACTGTTCTTGAACCAATCTTACTAATTCAGCATGCAATTTTGAGATATTATAACAGGCAGTAATAGATACTTCTCTGCCTCTTCTCTCCCCTCCCCCTTTCCCTGCTATTAGTGGAGTGAAAAGTTTGTACCAAGTACAAGAAAATCAAAGATAGAGGCAGAAGCAAGTAACATTATATGGAAAATACAAACCTAGTTGCTGATAATAATCTGAAACAACTGCTTTGTCGCTTCTTTCATGTCAACGTTTGAACATCTAACAGTAATTTATAGGACCTAAAGCTAATGGGACAGAGGTCTTGTATACAAAATCCCTGGGTCTTAGGTATCTAAGGTTTTCTGAGAAAACCAAAATGCACCACGTGATTCATAAAACTTAAGAAGCTGACATGGAGGAAAAAGACAACAGTATACAGTATGCATAATTTGCATCAATGTCCACTTTATATGAATCCAAAAGGAGTCTGTGCTGCTTATTTTAAGAGAATATCCACTAAGATGCATTAAAAAAAGCTTTCACTTAGGCTCTTGATTAATATAAGATTTCAATACCATACTTGATAAAACTAACCCAGGAAAAGAGAAGCTCATTAATGTCTTTCTAAATGCCAGTAGTATCTTTCTTTTTTTAAATGGCTCTTGTGAAAACACCTCCCCCTGACCACCAAGTAAAATAACAGTCCAGTTTCAAGGTCACAACTGATTTTTCTCTGGTTTTTCTTTGCTTTTGAATATTCACTCTGGTACCCTGTTATAGTCCTTCTTGTTCTTCATCTTTCATTATGTGTAATGGGGCAGTTTAAAGAAGTTGCTATATTTTTAGAAGCCCTACATTGAGATATTCTCAGAGCACTTTTATCAGATCAGACCCTGTTAACAGAAAACAGGCGGAAAAATGTCTTTTTTATGACTTCTGATGGTCCTCATGGTGAATGAGATCCTAAACACCAGAAAGTATATACAGGGGGGGAATTTTAGGGGCCTAAGAGCCGTCAGTGTCAGAAGCCAGGGCCACTGCAGTGTTTAGGTGTGTCTGAGGTCAGCTGGCACATGAAGGATAAAAGTCAATTCTGAATTCAGAAATCTATCCTCCTGGGGTACCATCACACGTGAGTAAGTTATTAGATGGATCAGGACTAGTTAGTAATAGAGAATTAGTACCCCAAACAAGTGCAGCTGCTCCACAGATTTCCTGGAAGAAAAACTGGAAAAAAAAATTTGTGAAAGAAAAAATAAAAGTTCATCCATACTTTACAGTTTTGGATTATGTTCAACCTAAACTTTGTGTATGCAAGGGCAGTGAAGAGCATGGAAGAATTTAGAATTTACTTTCCTATGAAGTCCTGATAATAGGCTTCTGCTAGAGATAGTGCACAGAAAGAAGTGAGCTGATCTGTAATTTATACTAAAATATACCAGGTAGCCTGGTAGTGCATTGCAACGGGATTATTGTGCTCACAGTTAAAATGACCTCCAGATTGGGAGTTGTCTTTTTGTCAGGGACTTATATTTTATTGATATTGGATATTTTGAGTAGCTGCCTTCTGTTACAGATCATGGGGTGGTGGATGGTACGTGAAAGCCTGTGAATTTGATGTCACAGGCAAAAGTCAAAACTAAAATCCCTTGTGAGGCCTATGACTGAGAATAATTGAACTCAGATGATCTAGAAGATTCTTAATAGGCAAACATTCCTAAACTCCACTTTCGGGCCACTTCTGAATCCTTCCCAGGAAGCCAAAGACGTGGAAAAAAGAGAAAGAAAAGAATTAAAAGTAGGTATAACAAAGAGGTCACATCTTAAAACATTTTCTTCTCTTGTGTTTTCAAAGGCAGTAGCTTTTCCATCACTGGAAGAACAAGGGACTTTCAAACACTTCCGTCTTCCTTCTTTACGCATGCTGTTCTAATAAACATTTTCTAATGAGCAATAACATCTTAAAAATGGCAATAAAATATAATGAAGGTGTCATAATTTACGGCAAAATTCCAGAGGCAGTGTAGATATCTGTATGAGAATCTAATGTCAGGATTTTGATGTGGAGCAGACTGTTAAAAGAAGTTTCAGTATACTGGAAAAAGTGGGAATGTTTGACCCCAGGTAATTAGAATGGTATGCCAAAACCCCAACTACTAATGAGAGAATATTTCCTGCCAAATTAACTCTGTCTCCCTTTTTAGCCATTTCAGCTTCTGAAGGAGTAAGGAGTGTTTGGTTGATTAGTCTATAAAAGAAATTTGTCAAATCTCAAATTGAAGTGTGCTTTGCATTTGAAACTCTGTTTCCCAGGATGAAGAGATAGTGGGGGAAGAATGGATAGACATTCTTTCTTTGGCACATATCAGAATTCATGATCTCAGATAATAAATAGAATTTTACTCAGAACTCACAAGGCAGTTTAAGCTGATCAACTTTCCAAAGAGTATCTTAAGAGTCATGGAACCATAGAATGGTTTGGGTTGGAAGGGACCTTTAAAAGCCATCTGGTCGAACCCCCTGCAATAAGCAGGGATGTCTTTGACTGGATCAGGGTGCTCAGAGACCCATCCAACCTGAATTTGAATGTTTCCAGGGTTGTGGCATCTATCACCTTTCTGGGCAACCTCTTCCAGTGTTTCACCACTCTCATTGTAAAAAACGTCTTCCTTCTATCTAGTCTGAATCCACCCTTTCAGTTTAAAGCCAAAAAGGATGGGATACTCAGGTTTCTACTGCAGGTGAATATTAGGTCCATTACCAAAGCAACTAGTGTTTATTTTCTGTGAAAAGGAAAATTATGGGTCTGATAAAATGATAAGCAATTACAATTTTAATTGAGAAATTCAGAGCAAGTATTCATATATACTAAAGGCTATAGAAAACTCTATTTGTTTTCAGTTCCAGGACTTACACCCTACCCCAAATCTTAGAAATTAAGTAGAAAGAATATTATTTGCCATTTCATATTCCACAGTTTAGTTATATCAAGTGAAACTGTCAAATTGTTTTTTAAAAAAGTACACACAGAATAGTCCACATCAGAAGAGCAAGGCCTGGAAATTCTTCACTTCAGCAATATGACAACTTTGTTTGAAAATCTGTGTTTTCAGATCTAATTGATGGACTTTTCAACTGAGATTTAGGGGCTGAAGGATAAAGGATCTAGAAGAAAAAAGATGAAGTCTGAAAAAATTGTTTTCTTTCTTGAGTAAGGAATATCTATCTATTACTCTTTAAAGCAAAAGTAGGAATAGAGGTTCCGCTTTTTCAGACAATAATGTTCCCGGGAGATGGTTGTTTGCAGGGAAAATCTGAGAGTCCTTAAACAGATATTGTATGTAAGAATTTATGTAACAATACAAGAATAGCTGCAAGAAAGTATTGTCGCAACTATTGAAATAGCTGGATTTTAGTGTGGGATGAACTTTTGGAACTTTAGAAAAAACTATTTCTGTAAGCATCAGATCTGTCACAAAACAGAACAATCTGCCACTCCAGCCACCATCAAGTATCATTTCTTCTTAAAAAGATGGTAATACAATCAGCTAGGGAATTTGAGAAGAGTTAAACACATTTTTTTTCTTGTACTTACAGTGCTGAAGTTTCTTTTGTATGAATTTACTGTCTGGAACTTTCCCCTCATATCTAAATATACTTTAAATTCTCCATTTTGGAACAAAGATTATGTTTACCATTGAAATGATTATGTGCGTACCGTACCATGGAACACTGATTACTTTCAACTAAATGTAAGGTGTAGTTAAAATCATAGAATATTTAGAACTATTGTCCCAGGAGCAGCAAAATATTTTTACCTTGTCAAGTGATATTCAATGAAAAGATCAGGGCCTGTTATACACTGGGCCTATTATGACTACTGTAAAGTGGGTTTTTTTGGCTTCCAAACTGCTAGTTCCTTCTCAGCCTTAAATAGCAGAACAAGACGTCTCCTGCCTGCATTGTAGAGAAACACCCAAGAACTCATTCTTTAAATGAGTGCACATTCTCTCATCCTTTTTTCTAAAAAAATTCTCTGGTTTTAAAATAAAATTCTCACCCTATATTTATTATAGTTATAGAGAACAATGACAATTCAAAAATGTGTGCACATTAACTTTTGTCCTTATTCTTAATTAATTAGTCTTTGCATTATTCATTGAGTATTTCCAGCATTTTTTTAGCAGTAATTGACATTTTGAAAATAAAGAAATTGCACCAATTTTTACTGATATTATTAAATGAATATCGAGGTACAAATTTACCATAGTTTAAAAAATCACACATGCCACTCTTTGTTTCCCTTATTTCTTCCTTCTCTTGTGCCTCTTGAATGTCCACTAAAAACTATAGTATATGTTGGAAGGCACTTGAGTAATAAGTATAATATTAAGCGAAACTATATGATACACATAACGTGTATGATACAAATTATTCAGCAATGGCATGAATTAATATATTCTCAAATGTTATGGCTTTTTATGATTATTCAATTACATATCAGTCATTGACATTTTATATTTCTATGTCTCAGATTGGTGGATCTGCTGTATATAATGCTGGGAACTCTCAGTAGTATTGCTCTTGTTTTCTTCCAGTGATTCCTGGGGTTTGTCCCTGAATAATGGAGAAAATATGCAAATCACAGGGACCAAAAAATATTCTGCAATTATCTACAATTAGTGGAACAAATTGAAAGCATTATAGCTAACATTTATTTTTTCTTTCTTTCAGTACACGTCTGGTGTTGATCTTTCATCAAAAGAAAGGATAAAATCCTAAAGAAAGCTAATAAAAATAAATACAAGCAAATGCCGAAGCATTTTCATACAAGTCCACCTGAAAGCAAGTATTTTTCTGTGTAATAAAACCAATAGTAATTAATCTTGTTTGCTGATTCAGATAGTTTAGATTCTCTCTAATACAACAGCAATGTCCTTTTGCTGCATTTTCTGATAATTTATTACCAGTAAGGTACACCATGATCAATCACTCTAGGTGCACTGCTGTAAGTACTATTATTCTGTCATGTTATTTGCATGCACTGTGACTTTCTGAAGCGCGCTGTGTCAGACATAATCAGTAGGTGAAGAAAATTAGTCACATGATAGCAGGATTTATACCTCCAAATTAGACTGTCAAATGCATTTTGGATGTTGTATATCTGTCCGTACAAAGGTAATGAAAACAGTCCATTGAGGGATATCAGATAAGAAAACTTCCTGTGTTGAATTCCCAGAAGGAACTTTCCTAAACCTCTGAACTACTCCGCTCCATAGTAGCTACGGTCCTCAATGATTAAGGTCAAATTTCAACTGTTCTTTTTAGTTCACTAGATCAAATGTAATTGGTATTTTCATAATGTAGACCACTGAGATCAAATTATTTTGTGTATGTTTGGAAGTATTTTGTAGAAACAGCTTATCCTGTACCTCCTCCCAATCCTGTCAACAACAAGCAATCAAATAAGCAAACAAACCTATCCACAAACTTAAATATTAGATTTTGTGCCTAACAAGGCAGAGAGTGTTACATTAAAGCACAAAGAATCATGGGCTGGAATGTCAAAGTGCTAACAGCTGAAATAAATATGGATGCACATAAGTAGCGAATAGCTGTTTCACTGTTCCCATGAGTTTCACATCAGATGCCCTTTGAAGCGGAGTAGATTTTGCAGAAAGTACCTTCCACATGCTCAAGTCCTTCCACTACAGAGTGATTTTAGAAATAGGCAGGCATAGAAATTGCTCAAGTCCTGCCTCGCTGCCTCAAAGTCCCAGACAACACTCCTGCAGCCATGTTTCTCAACATACTGACTGGTAGAGGGTTACCAGCGTCACCCATTGAATCAGTGTATTTTATTTCTCAGGTTGCTTTTGGGTGAGAAACAGCAGGCATGTTAGATCTTGGCACAGACAGTCTAAGGTATGCTCTTTGCTTGTTCAATAAATAAGTGTCCGCTCAGATACTACATGCAACTTCATATTCCAGTTTCTGTTAAGCTTTGTCTTACTTCTGCCTTTATCTTCCTTCTCTACGTGTCATATACCTCTTGTCAACTATATGTCAAAACATTGAGCTGCAGTTTCTAGATGATGTCTTGTAGCTGTGTACTATTGATTTCTTCACAAATGCATATTTAAGGAAGAATAAAGAAAATGAAGGAGAATAAAAGCAGTGAAGGAGTGGTGGGTGGACAAACTTGCAATATTTTGCAGAAGATGAAATCTTCACAAACATCTATCATGTACAGTATTAGTTTGGTGTTTACATTCCTTTTCTACAGTTGCCATGCTCTGACTTATCCTAATGAACCAAATTCTGTGATTATTCACATTTTATGTTAATTAATGGGAATTAATAGGTAACATATGAAGACTCTGCATTTAGCTGAATAAATCTAAGTGACATTTCCATCTCTGTAACAAGGCCATGACAAAATGAGACACTAGAAAATTAGACTTTCCTTTCATAGCTCCAAGGCAAAATCTGTTTAGCTATGCCATCTTTTCATATGAAGTATACAGACAATATATATATATATGTCTCTAATCAGAATCAACTTTTATTAAAGAAGAGAGTCCCAATTGTTTGGGAAAAGCTCAGGAAGTCTCAAAATCCAGTTTAAACGGACCCTCTAGTTTTATAACTGGTGAGAGAAAGAAGCATAACTTACAAAAAATGGAAAGCCCTTGTTATATGGTCTTGTAATTGTGGCACAAAGAATTAGTAGAAAGCCCAGGGCAGGAGGGTTATAAGATGATGTATCAAGTCCAAGTCAGAAAGAAAAGAAGCCCAGGTGGTCTGAGCAGACCTGCCTAAAAACCAGGCAATAAATCCTAGTAAAGTGCAACAAGCTCTCTAAATGCTGTAGTATGAATGATGCCCTAATTCCTGTGTTGGATTAGCTGCCATAACCATCACAGGGAAGTTCTGCTGCAGCCCCCTACCCCAGCTTACTTTGAGGAGTGTCTGATTTTTTTTTTATCTTTTCATCCCATTCACACGTTTTCTCTCACACAATGATTACTTAGGCTTTCAGGGTAAAGTGAATTTTATCCTGTAAGAAATAATGTATTGTATTGTATTGATGAAAAGACTCCATTCTGCTCACAGTTGATTCTTTTCTCCTTTTGTCTCTCTATTGTGTGCATATATATTTAAATTACTCTTTAATTGATGTGGTCCTGGTGTCTTTCATTGAAAAAATGTCTAAAGTTGTGTGAAAGAGAATGGATCCTGAGAACTTGTGGATGTAAAATGAGGTTCAGGCTGTGCATTTTAAAGCAACCTATTTTCATAAATGAAGAAACTATTAGCCTCTTTGTGAAATTTAACAATGTGTATCTGATCTATAGGATTGTCATTAATTATATTTCAACAAGCAAAAAGGCCATGAATTTGCAGTATGAAATACTTCCCCAGCACTTGCAGTTTCTGAACTATCCAGACAATTTGCTGGTATGTCAAATATATTTGAAATGTAGGCTTATCTGGAAGCATTACCTTCTGGCTTTCACATTCCTTATCAAACTCATTTTGTACTTTAAAAGACATATTTTTATTATATGTGACCTTAACAGTAATTCCAAGGAGAAGGTGCCCCACAATAATAATAATAAAAAAGTAATTTATTCCAGACCTTAATTTTTAGGACACGTAGATTGAAATTAGGGACACTTTATGGTATTTGTGAAAGCTATTGATTATGGCCAACTTAATAGTAGAGGAAGATTAATTTTCTACCTATCATGCTCTGAATGCATTTCGTTACCAGTTACTCCCTTTTCTCAGTGCAAATTTATAAGCTGTGACATTATGATGAGTTCTGGAATCACAAATTCAAGATAAATCTTTTTAGCACATTATATGGAATATCTAATTCTTATACTATGTAGGAAATGCTTTCTTTTTACTACTGCATAATCCATTATAGCTAAGGGAATCATTCTGAGACACTAGCATTAGTATATGGCTAAGACATTTCCTGATGTGAGTAAGTAGAGAATTTTACTTTACAGAAAGAAATTCTCTCCAAACCAATAGCACAGGAAAAGTAAATCTGTGCTTTCTTTAAATTAGTGTTGTGCTTTATTTGTCCATAGTTAAACCAAAACAAGACAAAAAGAAACCTCAAACCTGCACAAAGACCCGTTACTAATATCATGTTGTCAAATTCCATTATAAATGCTATGGATCACAGAAATCTGTTCTTGAACAAGCATATGGTGTTGAGAAACAAGTATGAGCTATACAGGTGATACAAACCCAGGAAGTTTTCCAAACACTTGAGAAGACAGAACGATCTTCATAAATCAGAGAAACAGTCTGAAATAAAGACTATGAAACGCAATAAAGACAAAGCACACAATCACACTTAGCTTGGAAACATCACACATAGAACTATAAAATAAGAAGTATTTGTCAGTCATTAACATTCGCATGGAAAGATTTTAAATAAAATCACAAATTGGTGAGGCTCGTGTACAAGGAAAGGCTGAGGGACTTGGGTCTTTTTAGTCTAGAGAAGAGAAGGCTGAGGGGGAGATCTGATCAATGCCTATAAATACTTAAAGGGTGGGTGTCAAGAGGATGGGGCCAGTCTTTTTTCAGTGGTGCCCAGTGACAGAACAAGAGGAAATGGGCACAAACTTGAACATAAGAAGTTCCATCTAAACATGAGGGAGGAACTTCTTCACTTAGAGGGTGGCAGAGCCCTGGAACAGGCTGCGCAGAGAGGTGGTGGAGTCTTCGTCTCTGGAGACATTTGAAAACCACCTGGACACGTTCCTGTGCAACCTGCTCTGGGTGGAACCTGCTCTGGCAGCGGGGTTGGACTAGATGATCTCCAGAGGTCCCTTCCAACCCCATAGTATTCTGTGATTCTGTGAAAGGAAAAGGTAGTTCTGGTATGCATTTAACAACACTGTCATGTAACATGTAGAGATTTATTACCGAGTCCTACCATGTAGTACTATGGTAACAGTGGGAATAGGATGCTTTGTTTTGACCAGCACCCTACAGGAAGCACTAAGACGAACTAGACAGAAGACAAAACACAGCAATAGGAATGATGAAAGTTATATAAAAGTGACCTAGCTATGAAAATGGTAAGAACAGGGTTTCCTTAGTATGGAAATTCTCCTGAAAAGGAGAATTTCCGATACTTCTGTCATGGGGAACACCAGGACAGTGTGATACCACTAAGCTTAATTTATGTGTGAGCTACAACTCGATTACAGAACACTGGTTTTTGTTAATGGTTTCCCATAATTCCTTGTTTGTAGCTATGGATTTTTGTAACGGTTACTTTACATTATGCCTGCACATAAAGTCATAACATTTATTTCCTCTCTGAGCACACATCTAATGTCCATAATAAAGGCCAGTAAAATTCAGATGAAAAATTCCATACATATTACCAAGCATCTAATTACTGTAACATTTTGTCAGTTGCTCATTCATGCACACTTTGCTAATCTAACCATTTATCATGCTGACAATATCCAGGTTAGAAGACTGAAAGACTAAAAACAACAAGAACAACAACAATCTGAGGATATTAGCAGGGATTTTACAAAGAAATCTTTTTAAAACTATGCTACAGATACAAGCTCGCAAAAAAAAAAAAAAAACTCCAACCCCCAAACACCTCAAAAAACTTCTCAATAGTATTTGAACAGATTTTCAAATGTAAAAAATCAAACTGTTTGGGGTACTTTAGATATACCATGCTTTACGTATCGCTGTTCAGTGTGTCTCATGATCTGTTTCAAACACGACATCATTCATTCTCCATAATCCACTCTTTCACTAGTTACACATGAAATAACGCCTATCTTTTTATTAACTTAAAAATGTTACAGAAAAATTTGTGACAACTATTTCACTTGAATGATTGAAACATTTAGTGAGGTTTCTCAGCTAAGGCATATAGTATTTCTCACAGTTAATTTTTTTTTCTCAAAATTTGATAACCTCAAGACTGTATGGAGAAAAAAAACGGGGACCAATTTTAGAAAATATTTCTTTCACTTCTTTTTATCATTACAGCCCTTTCCTCTTTAATGATAACTTACCTTCATTCATTATTTTTTCAGTCAGCCACCAGTTACCTTACCCACGGTGGTTTTGCCCATCAAGTAAAATTTCTCATATAAATGAAGAAATAAGAAAAGAGGGATAAAAGATGAGAAAAAATAAAAATAATTTTTTCTCATACGCTCCCTTTTTCGGTTACAAGATATACATGTAATTTCTGTCAGCTGGCGTGTAATTACATCAGGCAGGCACAGTCCCCAGTCCATCTGAGGCTGAGTTGCGAGCAAGCTCTGTCAGAGGAAGCTCTTTCCTCTCTTCCACAGGGGGGAACCAGCACTTACAGAAGCAGATACTACTGCTTATTTTGTTCTGTGATTTGGAGTAAAGCACTACCTTTGTGCACAGCAGGAAAAGACCAAATTTCTTAAGATTAAAAAAATTGATTATTGGAAATTTGTATCATGATGGTCAGCTGGTGTTTCTCATATTAAGTAGACCATCTTGAGATGATAAAAAACAAATTAGGATTTTTTTCTATTTAAGGTAATTAGGTTTTCAGGATCTATAGACTCATGATAACAACCTGCATATTACTTGCACCGTGTGAGGCTTCAGATCAAGCTTCTGTCTGTAGAAAAGAAACGGGTACAGCTGATCTGTGCACATACCTTGAAGCTCAGCACCAGCCTGGCAATCCTCTGCCCGTGGAGTTCGATTTTGGCTGAGGCAGCAGTGCTTGGACCCCGCTGGGGTAACAGCCCCCTCAGTGTTGTAGCCTGTGGTCCCTAATCCAGGCCCAGGCCCAGGCCCAGGCTCAGGCTCAGGCCCTGATCTGCAGGCTGATGTCCCAGCCCTGTCCCCATATGGCCCTGCCTGGGCATCTTGGGTTGTGCCCGACCCTGGTTCCCCCACTGGGCCTGATCCTGACCCCCTCCTGACACACCAGCCCGGCCTTGGCCCGTCCACATCCCAGGGATGCCCTGGCTGGGCTGGTGGGACAGGCCTGGCTGTTGAGGTCCCGGGGATCCCTAGAGGGTGCCGGCTCCCAGCCCCTGGAAGTCACTGGCTCGCGCTGCCCTGCGATGTGTGGAGAAGTTATTAATTATCACAGTATAAGTAAACTCTATTCTGGTGTGTTAGGTATGAAATGCAGTTATTATACTTCATGTTTGTCAGACATGCAAATTTGAGATCTGTTCTTGGGTTTCCATTTTTTTCCTCTCTTCAAGGAGTGACATTACGTGGCAGCAGATTCTCCTTTCTCCTAACATTTCATTATCATCTCCCTCTCAGTCTGTGTAGATTAGGACCTGAGACAGTGGGTTGACTAAGGAATCTCTTTTGATAGAAAACACATATTAATTACTTCCCTCTAGCTTTTTTTTTGCATTGTGAAAAGGGATGATACAGGAATTCGTTAAAATCCTGTGGTCTGAGGTGAAGGAATTCCAGCAGTATGCAATTATTGGGGTGGATTTTTAGAAACTGCTTGGTTTTGATATCAAGGAAGGTCCCAGGGAATCAGTTAAAAAAATAATTATCTCATGCAAAACAGAGACTCTCAAACACTTCAAGGAGTTTGGGAAAGTATTTTTTTGATGATTCAGATGAAAAGTAGCCAGTGTCCTAAATATTCCTGAAGGTGCAGGTTATAATCTCTAAATTCTCTAGCCCTACCAGCATGTAAAGATAGCTCATTTGGTTTCCCAAAACATACATGTACATATATATATGTGTATGTGTACGTGTATGTGTGAGTGTTTTTATCTATGAATATATATATGCATATAACATACATTTTTGTTAAATACACATATATATGCATATATATGTATAATTATATATAATATGTAACCTATGTTTTATGGTAAGTGATGACAGTCTATTTAAAACCTGAAATATAGATGACAATTCATGTTCGACTTGGATCAGAAAATGATAACTTTGGTTGGAATAACAAAGGGGAAATATTCTCAAGGATGTGACTGCAAGTAATTTTGGGGCTCTGGCTTTTAAAAAAAATATTTATTTATTCTAATATGCTTTCACCATCTCTTTTTTCTGTGCTCGGTAAGAGAAAACATCTATACATCTTGTAACGTCTCCTCCTCTGTCATGCTTTCATTTGGTATCTTAAACATGTCTTTGCCATGCTTTTATTTGAAATGTTAAGTTTGTCAGGTACAAGCTTGTAAGACATATTTTAGAGGGACAAAGAAATAGACACATCTTGTAGAATTTCAAAAAGGACAGGACTGCTTATTTTTAACTTTCAAAGTTGCAGAAAATATAAATATGAGACAGGAGAATATAATTAACAGTGTTATGGCTAACAGTCTCACAGTTTTGGTAGTGAGACTGTCAAGTGAATGTCAAGGGCCATTTAAGTCCCTTTAAATGTCCAATTTGACAGAAGTAAACTAAATAAAATTCCTCTAACTAGTAGTTAGTTTAGATGTTTCTTTAGCCTAATTGAATGAATTTAATTTAATTTTCAAGGTCTTTTAGCTTCTGTCCCAAATGAGAATTTTAAAAACAGCTGCTATTGTGGAACAGCCTGGAAAGAGATGAGACATATTTCAGTTTATCAGGAAAGTAGTACTAGCAGAGTATTTAAATATACAGCCTTATAGCCCTACTGGAACTAATTGGCTATAATGTTTCTTAGCTGTATTTGAAATTTAACAAATTGGTAAATTAGAGCTGCGAAGAGCCATACCCTAGAGATTTAAACTCCAGCATGAGTTCCCCGTTCTTTATCCATTAGGTTAATAGCTCACTTGCCTCACTCATTTCTGCTGCTTGTGTTTATCTTTCTGTTTCTGTGAAGAACTGGAGAGAAGAAATGTTCCTGTTTGCTAGCAAAATTAGAAACTCTTCTGCACCCAAGCTGTGACAGTCAGTTGAATTTGACACAGAAGCAGCAGTGATGCACTCAGAAAGCTGGGCTGGTGACAAGAAATAAGGGTAAAATATGATTCAAGCTTAGAGATGAGGAATTAGGAACTTTCTTCAGTTTTACTGCAATAGTTTAGGTTTTCATTTGCCATATACTTAAAAAATGTCTTTAAAATGATTGATCTTACTTCCTTTGCTTGCTTTCAGGAGCATAACTTGTTGACAGTGAGACATGTATTACCTAAAGAATTCCAGTCATTCTGGTTATAGATTTTAGGTCAAAAAAGTTCTCAAGAATAACATGATTAACTTCTAATAGGCAAGTGAACTGTTGCCCTTACTGAAGGAGTCTGATTTAATTGTAAGACTTTAATGACTTTTACTGCTGATATTGTAAGGGGGCTTTCTCCTTAAGTGGAAGTAATCTTACATGTCTGAAATCTCTGCCATAGATTTTTATGTCTTAAACCTAAGCAGCAATGGTTTCTGTCAAAGTGACAACCATTATTTTTCTTGATTACAGCAAAATTGTTATGAAACGCGATTAAGGAGCAGCCCTGCGCTGATAGGGGCAAAAGTACCTGTCCTAATTTTCACCATTAGATAAATGATTTTATAATGCTTTTATATATTAATGTTTCATCATTAACATTACAGAATTCAGAGAATGTGACTGCAGGATTCTGAAAACCTGGCTTGCTTTGTTTTCATCTGGATGTTGATGTATCCTAAGTATACCCAACATAAAGCAGATATTTCTTCCCTTTGGTTGATCATCTATTAAAGGTTTGTATGATATCTATGTTTTGTTTTTGTTCTTTTTTTTTTTTTTTTTCCAGAAAAAAAGCAGAATTCCAACAAGTAATCTTGGGTTTTAGCCCTTTTTAGTCTCAGCTGTGGTTTGTAGTTTTCTTTGAACTTCTCCTCACTCCATGTCTCTGTGTCCTCTTCTGGTAAGGTTTATGGGAACTCAGTTGCTCCTACTCTAGAAACCCACTAAACTGAACAAGGGAAACTTGAAAAAGCAAAATCATGTTGTCAAAAACATTTAGAAGAACTGTAAAAACTGATTTGTAGCGTTCACAGTGAAGCTGGCAACTTATGTAGAAAAACAATAAAGTAAATCAATTCACTTGACAGACATATCAAATAAAACTACAACAGTTTTTCTACAAGGATGGTAATTGGACAATACACAGCCATATCTTAAGTTCTACTGATCAAAAACAATCTGTCAAATAAAAAAGTCAGAGTTAACAGCACAAAGCAATATTCTGACCACTCATACAACTAATGATTAACAGCTGAAACAGCACCACAGACAAATTAACGATCGATAAATGTAACTATTTCCCAGTTGCATAGACTTACTGCAGAATACTACCCCACTATTAGTGAAGTATGCTAAGTGGAGTTATGCTAAGGACAGTAGAATCCTGAATATACTGTATTATGCTGTATTGGTGGAGGACAGAGGGGAATTGGACTATCTGTACCAATATCCTTCTGTAGGTTAAATGATTTCTCAGTGCTCTGCTGCATTACTGTTTCATCATTAACTAAAGTGGAAGGTGAATTTAACTACTCATTTCAGTGAGAAGTTCCAGAGCCTTTTGAAGCAGGTCGTAAGGCTTTTTTGAGGCTGTGTGGCTTCTAAAGCTGAATCCTAGCAGAAAATGCTTTAGTAGCAACACCTAATAAGCAAAAAGATTTTGTATACATTGAATAAAAAAAACCTAAAAATATTTTCATAGAGTATATCGTAAGTATGTCATATTTAAAACACAAGATGGTATAATCTGGCTCTCTGCTTAAAAATATACCAATGTTCAGGCAGATGAGTTTAATTCTAGAATTTCATACTTAAAATATTAAACAAAGTGCTACTGCTTTGATTTTTTTTTTCCTACAAACACTGACTTTGAGCTTAATTTAAGTAGCAGTCCCACAATCTGAATTCATTTCATGCTAACACATCCATTGAAACTTTTAAACAGAGACTGCTGTTACAACTAACTCATTACACAAGTAAGTTTAGAAGCAAACAATATCATGGATACTGTGTTGGATTAAAGATTTTGTCTTAGAACTAGTGTTATGTCTTAAGAACCATTTCAGCTTTGGAGGGAGAACAAGTAACAAATTATCTAGAATCAAGGTTGCAACTGCATTTCATAGAATCATAGAATCATAGAATGGTTCGGGTTGGCAGGGACCTTAAAGATCATCGAGTTCCAGCCCCCGTTGCATGGGCAGGATCACCTCCCACCAGCCCAGGTTGCTCAAAGCCCCATCCAGCCTGGCCTTGACCCCCTCCAGGGATGGGACAGCCACAACTTCTCTGGGCAACCTGTTCCAGTGCCTCACCACCCTCACAGGAAAGAATTTCTTCCTAATTTATCTCATCTAAATCTTTCCTCTTTCAATTTAAAACCATTACACCTCATCCTATCGCTACATTTCCCATCAAAGGGTCCCCTCCATCTCTCCTGTAGGCTCCCTTCAGATACTGGAAGGCTGAAGAAACAAGGGATCGCAGTACAAGGCTCATAAATGAAACTGGTACAAATCTGCACCTTAATGTCATTATTTAGCGCTGAAGAAACCACCGTCAAAAAGCAGAGCTATGGTTTAGTGGTGGTTTTTGTCAGTGTTAGGTTGATGGCTGACTAGATGATCTGAAAGTTCCCTTCCAACCTTGGTAATTCTATGATTTGATGAAAGTTGAATGAATGTGAAGCAAGGAATACTTGATGAAAACAATTTCAAAATGCATGTGAAATATAAAAGTTTTAAACCCAGATGAACTCTACCGCTTATTCTACACTCTGAACTGTTAGAAACCATATTTATTGATTAGAGGGGACAAACAATATGATTAAAGGCACACATGTGCTGTCTACGCTAGAAAAGCAGACTGCATAGATTGGGACTTAAGGAAATGTAACGACTAGGACTTGATGTATCAAAGGTTAACAAGAATGATTAAAATATTGAAAAATATTTCTTATAAATTAATATACAAATTAATAATATAATATAAATGTATTTCAGGTTTAAAACCTGAAAGTATTTAGTTTGCCAAGAAAATAACATGACTTTGGTATTTCAGTCATGAATTTATCACCGTATACATGGTCTCGACGGTTTCCTTGAGATATCTGAGGATGTCCAAGAGATCCACACAGCACTGACAGATATGTCACAGGATCTGTGGTAGACGATGCCCTCTGAAATAACACTTTGTCATGGATTGTAGTCCATAGGGAATACATATGTTCTTGAAAGTAAGTAGATGGCTATATCTAGGCAACTGAATTGTGACCATATAGGAAAAGAAACTGAAAAAAGAGGTTATTCAAAATCACTTACAACTTTACAGTGAGGTCCAATAGCTAGAAAAAATAGGAACAGGGCACAGAATGTTCTGAGATACCTTTAAAGCTAGCCAAGGATTTGTGGGTTATTTTTTTCATAAGAAATATCTTAATAGGCCAGACTTTGTAAAAGATACAATTTTAGTTCAAACTCAGCAGTTGAATTTGAAACAGTCCTATGAATCCAGAACACTGTCAGATTATATGACAGCAGTTACTTTTGAATATGAAATCTAATGAATAGTCCAGTAACGATCATGATCCGTGAGGCCTGTATTTTTGGTTCTTCTTTAAAAACAAATATCTGTTAAATGAACTGGCTCCATACTAATGGATAGCATGTATTTGATATAAAAGGTAGACTATCTTGCCCCAAACTAGATGAGAAACTGAGCTGCTTAGAAAATAAAATTATGATGTTAAAAAACCAAACACTGATTCTGATTTAAAAGGAAGAATAAACATTATCAATTTTCCTCTAAGATATGTTTTTTTTTAATAAAAGCAGTTTTATCTTCTAAATGTTATATATTTGTCATATTATCTTGAGTGAAATTTTCTATTAAATCAGAATCTTGAATGTGGTATGTATATTAAAAAAATATTAAGAAGAATTATTGACCGTGTCTAACAGGATTTTTAATGCAAAACATTATGTTCCTGAGAAATTTTTTGATCATTTTCAGACTTAAAATTGCAAAGGTTACAGCTAAAACCTGCAGCACAAAAACTCTATGTAGTTCATTGCCAATCCTAGAGCCTTGGGCTTCACATATTTCTGCCAGTAGAAGACAGAAGAGAGCTTGATATTAATCTGAAAATATTAGGTGTGAATTTTAAGGATATCTAAGAATGAGAAAAAATAGTGATAAGGCTATTGCAATGGGTAGTCTTGTCAAAATGATTAACAAGGCAAATCATCATCTACGAAACTTGGCAGTTTTCAGGGCACTAACATACATTCTTGGCACATCATGTTTGCATATTCTCCTTCTGTTTGTTAAGAAATTTGTGTCTAAATAATATGGCAACTTGTCAGGAGATAACATTGGAATGAATTAAAATGAAAGTGAGAACCAAAGAGTATGTTTGGTAAGTTAAGAATGAAGTTAAAACTGATTGCAAATCTCATGGGAGAGTTGTCGCTGGTTATTCATCACTGAGCAGAGAACGGCTAGATAATAATTTTATAGTGTTTGGCAATTTTATGGGTGACCATTCTCTCCTAGCTCAGAAAAACGTAAAGATAAACTTTCCATACTTGCTGATGTACAAAAACATCACATCAGGAAACACTGAAATGAGTTAAATTCAACAGGATTTTTGAATCAAACTGACTTGACATCAAAGTGAGTTGAAATCAAAATGTGTTATCATCAATGAGCCAAAAATGGGTCATACAAATGGAACGAAAACACTGAAGCAAACTGATGAAACTTGGCAAGTTTCATCAATATAAACATTCTCTACTAAGATCTATGCTAAATCTGACAATAACTTTGAATAGTTGGGTTTCTGTTGTGAAAAGACAACCATACCATATAAGCAGAAATAGGAATGACAGCAAACCATTTTGATTTCAGTAGAAATACAAAAAGAGTGGTACATATTTTGATTGATGTTTACTAGCAAATTAGTGTACTTTCATTAACATGATTTGGAGCGTACAAGACAGCATTTATGTATACCAGAAAAGTGCAAAATCTGCATGTGTACAGGCTGCGAAAAGGCAGGAGCATTTTTATCCAGGTGTTGCTCGAGTATGTTCTTTAGACTTCTCTCAGATTAAGTAGAACCACATGGCTGAAAGTCCATATTTACTATCTTATTCTCTTGGCTGCCTATGGAATGGAAATAGACTTAATGAAATAATGAATTCTTGAGTTCATCTTTTTCTGGGTGGAGAGGCAGGAGATACCACTAGTAGATGATGAAACAAGAGTGAAACAAATTGACTTTCTCAGTATCTCATATACTTGTGGATTTTCCCCATTAACGTAGAGATTGTCTGCACAATAAGAAGCCAATTTGAGGTCCTCTAATTCAGTATAGAAACTGGCTTGAGCCAAGTCAGAATCAAATCCCAGCTGTGACAATGATATTTCATCACTACCTAAAGAAAACAATAATTCGTACAGAATGATTATTGCGCTCTGTGCAGCTTCCAATTCTATTTCAGATCTTGTAAATTCCTATCCATACAGTCTGTATCTCTCAGCGGGGATAGGGTATAGAAATTGCCTGTGCTTCCTCTTGACAATCCATCATTAATTGGTACCTGCTTTATTATGGTATATACATACAAAAGGAACGCTGTTGGAAATACAGATCTATGCTTCTGAAAGGCCAGATTCAGCATTTTATGCTAAAGCTGATTTGATCTTCTTTGGTAATGAAAATGAAGAGTTTCCAGGGTAAGACACTAGTAGTATATTTGCTTCCTACAAACAGGAAAACAAAAAAAGAAGCTCTGCATATTGAGCAATCCACTTTTGTATGTTTTCTACTTATTAGAGCTCCATGTTGTAGCTAAAACCAAAGAAATAACATAACAAGCATCTCACTACCTGTAATTAGTACCTACAATTACAAGCATGATCCTGCGTAATTTCACGTATACATATGCATGGTCCTTGTCTTTGGTGGATTAGGCATCAGTGATAGTTTTACAGAACACGGACAATGGATTTTGCTGCAAGTTTTATATTGGAGCTTTAAGATATAGAAACTTGCTGAAACACTTCACTGGAATATGGCTTAGCATTGCTATCAAAGCTGCAGTGTCTGCCAAGAACTAATTAAAAAGGAGCTATCTTGAATAAACTGGATTTTAAAAGTTGTAGACATGGCAGTCAAGTTAATTATCTCATCTACTTGTGAATTTAAAGGTACAGTAATAGCTTATGTAGAATATCATTATTCAAAAATTTTGATAAGTGTAACTGCAGAGTGCATATTGTATCAAGACAGGTCAGAATGACACCCACTGTGCTGAAAGCACAGTGCATGGGGAAAAACTCATAGAAATTTTGTTTATATCTAGCCTATCCCAGTGCCATACGACTATTAAGCCTGCGTCTGTATTCAGCATTGTGTATGGACCATCCCCTTTCTGCCCTCTTATTCTTTCAGATAATATGGAAAATATCAGGGTGGAAGTGGGGAGATGTGGACTATACAGAACAGGAAGCCTGTATCTGAATCCAGTCTCAGATATGCTGACTTGTCTGCACCCCATAAAGGGGAAATCAACAGTTATCTCTTTCTCTGCCTTAGGGTTTTGCACAGTGCAGTATGTAAGAAATTCTGCATTGCCCCCCAAAAGTGTTATTGAAAAATAGTCTCCCCCATTTTGTCTATTATTCACTTGTTCATGCATCTGCAATTTTAAGATGCTTCTTTGTTCTTCATCACCAGGCTGAATAGCAGTTGTTGTTGCCAAAAGAATTGTTTTTCTAAGTACCTTGAGGAAAACTGTCTTCCTGGCTCAACTGGAAACTAAGAATACTCCAAAACGTAAGGAAATTTTGCTGCTTCACTCTGCGGGTGTGCTCCTTTTGTGCAACACTACTTGATAATGTAGATATAGTGGCAGTTTCCTAAACACTTATTCCTGTGTGTGATTAATTTTCCCCTTGAAAGCACAAATGGAGAGGAAGAAAGAGTATGTGGCTGTAGTGTCATTTTGCAGTTATTAAACG
>VXAK01019116.1:0-41178 GCA_013399435.1 Arenaria interpres
ATCAGCCTTATTGGCTCTCCCCCTGATTCTCTCTGCTTCTCTCTTCTCACTGCTTGGGCACCATCACCAGATATACTATACTGAACTGCAACGCTATGGATATTAAAAATGGGCTAATGGATAGAAATACAGAATTCAGAGAGAAAGACTGGATCTAGTACACACTCAGCAATAATCCACTGCTTGGCACAATCAGAGAATTTCCATGCACATCCTAAACAGAATCATGCAATATAGTAGAAAAGAGTAGAAAAGTTTACTTTCTAGAACCTAAATTGAACACCGGGATTTAAAACATAGGTTAGGACATTACCCACTGCAATAATCTGAGAGAACTTCTTGGTCCAATTGCTACATTAGATTTGTTCATTTTCTTTCTTGCTTAATTAAAAAAAAAAAAGAAAAAATGTCAAAGGGAATATTTTTATTTGCACCATGTTGGCTTCTCTCTTTAATCTGAATGCATTCACTAAATTTGATCTAACTTCATGAACTGAACATTTTCTGAACTTGTTCACTGACGTTTTGTCAAGTTCTACTACTTACAGAGCTTTTATATTGTTAGATCATTTGCTGAGAAAGTAACGCACTTCCTGTGGCATCTTCTGATCCTTCCTCCCCGCTTGTCAAGATGCTGAGCTGCACCACGTTAGATGCTATTATGTAAACTTTTTTAAAGTATTTTTCATGACTTTTATAAAATCAGCCCATTTTTACTTAGCTGCTGTGCATTAGAGGTTGCACATGCCTATTTCTTTCATTCTTCTGTAAGCATATTTGTTTAACCAGCATTAGTTCTTTTCTGATACATGATTAATCCGTACAATATGTAGACACATATTTTTCTATAAGTATTTACTACTGCAAATACGGGCCTTTTCAAGTTAAAGCAGTCAAAATAAAGATTATTTGTTATTGCCACATCTCCATCTGCAGATATCTGAATTATTTGAAAGAAGTATTTTAATTATCAGTTGCTTATTTGTTTTTAATGGTCTTTTATTTCAGGTGTCCCTTAGCATAAAAATAATGAAGATTTATTGTTTGACAGATATGATGTGACACAATGTGACAAAGTTATGACTTGTTCTCATCCAGAAAAACACTTAAACAACAGCCTTAATTTGAAGTATTTTAGCAACTGTCATTCACAACAGTGAGACTATTTCTGTGTTTAAGATTACATCTTTGTTAAGAATGGTTGAACTTTTGCTGATTTTTTTCTTCACAGAAAACCAAACCAAAAATGCATATTCTTTCTAAAAGTCTATGAACTTGCTTTAAAATTTGGAACTCCTATTATTGCTTATAATTGACAGAGGAAAAAAATCAGAAAAAAGATATAGAAACTTACAGCTTGCCTAAGAGTTAGCACTGTGCTGAACCACTATTATGCCATATGATAGAGCTCAGCTCTTCTTAAATTAAACTTCTGTCAGTGACAGCTTATAAAGGTGGAAAAATCCTTTGATTCCTCTGTAATACAGGAAGAGAAACCTGCAATTCCCTGTCCTTCATACTGATAATTTTTAAGCTGTTTGTATAAATTGACATTTGACTGAATTCCACATTAGATAAGTTAGCTGAAAAAAAGGGCCCAACCAAAAGCACTAAAACTCTCTTTGTTAACATTTCTTGTATAATAAATATATAAGTAAGTTCCTTATCATGCCAGAACAGTTCACCTATGGCTTTTTCCATTCCCTGTATATTTATTCATCTGCATGTAGATTATGTAGAACATTTTCATGTCCTATTCACAAGAGAAGAATATACTGTAGCAATTTCTGTATCTAATGATTGCAGTAGATGTACCATTATTATGGCCTTGGTTCCCAAGCCTCCCTCTGGCATTTTTAGAAGCTGCTGTTGCTAGTAACCAAAACTCTCTTATAAATTAGCGGAAGGGAACTATAAGAAGTCAAGGTAGATTTTTTAATGCTGCTACAAAGTGAAAGAAAGCTCAAAGGAAAACAGTGAAAGATGAGAATCCAAGCCCTATTAATAGCCATATAATTTTTCTCATAAAGATAGTGAAAGTCTGCAAAAACAATGGGGTCCCTTGCTCAAAGAGCTATTTTTAAGGGAGTTTAATTAAAAACTGCCTGGTGCACTCTGCTTTGAACACCACTTTGACTTGTTTCAACTTCATTGTTCACAACATTCATTTATGGCTTAACTCTTTAGAGCAGATTATCTCCAAATGACATGGCAAACCCCATTATTCTAGTGCTCTTGCAGCGAAACACAGAAATTTCAGATCAAAGCTCCTTCCATGGTGAACTTGTTACCCTTTCAGAATCTAGAAGCAGTAGCTCAAGCAGATTGCTAAGCTAAGCTACCTCCCTAAAACAGGTAGGGGAACTGAAAACTATTCTCCACAGTTGAAATGCTCGTTTTCGCACGCAGAAATGCCTTACCTAACGTTTTGTTCAGTATCGCCACTACCATCTGTTTGGACTACAGCTTCATATGTTCAAGAGCTCTTACCAGTCTCCCTTGTTTCCTTGCTAAACACAACTGCCACCATTATTTAAAGAAGCACCAAATAAATAAATAAAAGTTAGAGTAATAAAAGAACATAAAAATTAACTTCTCAGTGAATGATATTTCAGGAAAGCCAGACCATGTATTTGCAGTGAAAGAAAATTATTTAATGTATTAATTGGGATATATGTTTGAGTGGAATGGTTTCATTGATTGGAATCATTATGGCAAATAAAACTGCATCCAAAGCACCAAAGAAAAGGCAAACATTGCACTGTTACTGCGCTGCTGAAGAGCCACTGGAGCATATGAAACTGTAGAGTCACAGTTAAAGCATAGCACGTAATCATGCTTAGTGTATCATATTTTCTCCTTCCTCATACATTAAAAATATATTTGTCAGAGTTGCCTATGACTTCATGAAAATATAGTTTCACTTTTCCCTATCATTTTGTAAAAAAGATGCAAGCAAAAAGGGGGACAAATTTATTAGTTAATATATGGAAATATTTAAACAATAAATCTGTCATGATTCAGATATGTAGATTCACTCCTTCCCATATTCTCCCATTTCCTCCACAATCCATAGCTTTTCTGAGCTTGTCAAATATCCTTTTGTCCTCTAAAGTATTCTGGAACAATATCTTCTGATGACAGTGACATTTAGTGATGACAGTAAAGCTGATAAACTGATTATTGGGTTGCTATCATTTCCTATTCTCCTCCCCCACTCCTATAAAGCTGGAATAAAGAAAGTCTAGTACCTGCACTGCATTAAGTAGTCCTTTTAGCTTTCCCTATAATATTAGTCTCAGTAAAACTGAGCCATCTGCAGACTGAAGAAAAATGATGCTACCATGAACTGTTGCTTCTTGTCCATATAAAAGTACACTCATGTCTACATTATATCAAGGAAAACATTGTGCTGCTGATATTGTAATTCATGAGCAGGAGACTGAAAGCTGATTCTGCTATTTATAATGTATATGTTGGTTATCATTGTTGTCTAGGAAAACACACTTTTAATGCTGGAACTTCACTTGGAATAGAATGGAATGGAATGGAATGCAATGCAATGCAATGGAATAATTCAGTTGAAAGGGACTTAAAATGATCATCCAGTCCAACTGCCTGACCAATTCAGGGCTTAACAAAAGTGAAAGCATGTTATTAAGGACACTGTCCAAATGCCTCTTAAACACTGACAGGCTTGGAGCATCGACTACCTCTCAAGGAAGCCTGTTCCAGTTCTTGACCACCCTCTCGGTAAAGAAATGCTTCCTAATGTCCAGTCTAAACCTCCCCTGGAGCAGGTTTGAACCATTCCCACACATCCTGTCACTGGATACCAGGGAGAAGAGATCAGCACCTCCCACTCCACGTCCCCTCCTCAGAGCTGTAGAGAGCAAGGAGGTCATCCCTCAGCCTCCTTTCTCCAAACTAGACAAGCCTAAAGTCCTCATCTGCCCCTCACAGGACATCCTTTCCAGCCTTTTCACCAGCTGTGTTACCTCTTCTGGATGCACTCAGCAACCTTAGCATCCTTCTTAAGTCGTGGGGCCCAGAACTGCACACAATACTCAAGTTGAGGCCACACCAAAGCTAAATACAGCCAGATAATCTCCTTTGACCAGCTGGTTATGCTGTGTTTGATGCACTTCAGGATGCAGTTTGCCCTCTTGGCTGCACACTGCTGACTCATATTGAGCCTGCTCTCACTAGCTTGTCTTTCCTCCAAAATCCTTCTGTGTACCAGTGAAGACTGAAATCTCTCACACCTTTCTTGCAACTGCTTATCTTCCTATCTTCGACAAGTATTCTTAAAACAGATAAAGCAATATGCAAGCCAACTACTCTTGCCTTCTGCCTGAAGACTGTTAATTTCTTATTTGCCAATTCATATTTGCAAATTTCCCTTTTTTCTTCTAGTAAGCTTAATTTTCATTTTGTTCATACTGAATTAAGTATAGCAGGTTGCTAAATTTGAGAGGGCATATCTTACCATGTTTCCAATAATTGGGTAAATATTACTTACTCTTCATTAGGGAAATGCAGGCATAAGGAGAATCTGACTCACCCAGAGTAGTCTGCAAGTCACTAGATCATCTAGAACAGAACAAATTAATCCTAACTCCCTGTTGTTTCCAATCTATTGTATAATGCATTGGTTAAGCTAAGCTGTACTTTTGAAGTGCTTGATTAAAAAATTGCATAGGCAGGAAGACTTAATCAAATCTTCCCTTTGCTCCATCTGGGTGAAACCACCTATGCTTTGGCAAAGTGAACTTTCCTCCTCCATGGAGCACGGTGGAGGAATGTAAGAAAAAAGCTGCAGCACTATTTGGCATTGTCTTCTCAAGCATCACAAGATAGTAGTTCGCATGAGCAGTTCTAGAAGCCTGACCACGGTCTTCTTGGTCAGTGCATATCTACGCTTTCTAATGAAAGCATAGCAATTTCTATCAGCTAGTGCTCCAGTCCATGAGTTATAAAAAAATATTAGTTTAATAACAAATATATTATTATATATTTCTCAAAAATTAGAAATAATTACTATGAGATCTCTGTGTAATGCGATGTCAATGAGGGACTCGTGAAAGTTAAGAGTACACTTGTTGTCTTCTGTGGAAGCAGATCAAGACCTTCATTAGAAAAGAAGATCCTACTTTATGCTTTGACACCTTTAGCTCTTGTTTCTGTAGCACTATCAACATCAGTGGAACAAGATACAGCTAAGTATAAGTCAGGATATTAAATCTGATTCTTATTTAATACATCTCAGAGATGTTCTTTACACTTTAGCAGTTCCTCTATTTCAAAAATGCTATAAAATTTTATGATGTCATTTTGATCTATTTTGCACTTAGGAAATAATAGTAGATGTTCTACTTCTTTCTCAGTAGAACAAAACCAGAAAAGTAACATATACTTCCCCTGGCAAAGGTGAATCATCAGGATGTGTACATCTGAGTGAGCATCAAATAGTCAAAACTGCAAATAGCTTTTAATATATACTCCAGGCTTTGCAAAAAATGGAGACAATATTCCATTCCTTTAATCTTCTCTCTTGAGTTCCCTGTGTCCCACCCTCTCACTTTAGCTTTCTGGAATTTGTTTCACTTTACATTTCCAACTTGCAAGTTTCCCTTTTTCTAATAAAAGTATCAATGCTTATGACTTTTTTCCCTAAGACTCTTTTCTCTTGACAAATCATATAAAAGGAATGTATTCTGTTTCTCAATACTTGGATCTGTGTGTCAGAAAACCTCCACATCTTTAAGTTCTATTTCCCTGTTGATTGATTGATCCTGTCATGAAAGACAACGCAAACATACAAACATGAGTGAAAACCTAAATGACTTTTTACCACTGCTATTACACACCCTTGAAAATGCAAAGATATTGCTCCTTTTTTTGTTTATTATACCTCACTTCTCAAGTCCTCTCTTCCATTCCCCTGCATATGCACAATTTTTCAGCAGTTTTTACTATTCTGAATTTCATAATCAATACACAGAGAATTTTGCTTTCTGAGAATTGTGCCATTACTTGAGTGAATCACACAACTTTTCAAATGATCCTCTATTAATTCTTGTAGACATGATGTTTTCTACCCACTTTATATCTTCCAACCAAAGCAAATTGTCTCTGAATGAGAATTGTCCTGTGTTTCCTTCCCTCTCTCTAATAGATTGAGACATATAAATGAGAACTGGTCTGATGCCTATAAGTGTGCAAAATAACATTCTCAGATGTACTGCCANCAGATGTACTGCCAGACACACTACTTGATTGTAAAAAAAAAAAAAAAAACAACCAACCCACAAACATACTGCAATCATGCAAGTATTTTGTGAAGAGTGACTAAAATCAAAACAAAGCTGTTCTGGTAGTATTTGTACCACTTTTTCATTTAATTCTTTAGAGCATTCATTCACAGCATCAGACACTAGATTAAGACTTCAAAACTTATCTCTAGATAATCCAAACAATTTTTAACAGCACTTCAATAAAATAAAACTAAAAACTGACACACACACACAGACTAAGGGGGTCTAAGAATTTTACTAAATTATAATCCAGTAACATTTTTTTACCACAATACCCAGCTCCTCAAAAATGTTTGGAGATGTAAATGCATCCTGAAAAGGGTAGATCTATCATTCCTCTTTAGAGAATAGATAGAGAAGCTGAACATAAAAGAAAATCGGATTCTCCATCCAGCTGCTGTTTGCTATGTGACCTCACCATCTGAATGTTGTACAAAGTGCCAAGTGACTGAATATCCAGACTTTCTGAAGCTGAAGTACCAGAAATTGAGATGGGAATGGCTGGAGAAGAAAAGGTAGATAAATCTTTTTCCTACATGTGCACACACACCATATGGATCACTATTCTAGTAGCCTGAGATGACTTGAGTTCATAGCTAAAGGAAGCAAGTAGCCTTCTCCATGCCCACCTCTATCCAATATTACACAGTACCACTCATTTTGAAGCTCTTCTACTAACTCTTGCAGAAAATCCTTTATATTGGTAACCTAAGCGTTGAATGATTATGCTTCCAGAGAAAAGGTGAATGCATTAATCTAAATGACTGGAAAAAAAACCACAAACCAACCAACCAAACCCCTAAAAGACCCTAAAATACAAAGAATTGCAAGTAAAAGATTAATATCGAAAGGGCCATGTCATGAGCACCTTTTTTGAATATTCGACTCGCACTTGTCTCAAGCAAACAGCACCCTAGGGGAGTGGGTGCTTCACAAGGGCTAGAGTAGGTTTTCAACATACAGGTGAATTTGCACATCAGAAAAAACAGCAACAAACATTAAAAACAAACGTTTTAAGGAACTAAAATATTTCCATGAATGCAGTGTTGCTTTTTATTTCTGAATAAGAAATTTTACTCCTATCTCAAAGTATAATACAAGAGCTTGACAGAGGTGCCACAAAGATAACCTGGTAAACATACTGACATAGAAGGATATCTCCATAGCTAGGAGTCCTGAGACATTCCTGATAAGCTCTGCTGAAACCTTCTTGATGGGGAGTAGTTAGCAGGACAAGGAAACCTCGATGGGTGCAGGACAAAGAATCCTTGATGGATGCAGGACAGTGATAAGGAACTTACCTTCCAGGAAAACAGGAATCAGCAACAATTATTCTGGGAACTGATGCCTTACACCCAGTTACACCAAACAGGTTAAAAAGTAAATCGCTACCTCCCTGAAATGAGCTTCACTGCACAAGTTCTCCCAGACAGCCTGGACCCTGGCTGGGGACACCTGGCTGACTCTGGACTTATTGACACAGGTCGTCTTTAAAGTGAAACTTTTGTGTCGTTTATGAGCCACATTGCTAGGACCGGTTTGGCGAATACCATACTGGTAACACCTCACCTATATATTTACAGGCACACACAGAGATAAAAATTCATAAACTTATACTTGCTTCACTACTTGGAATTCTGTAATAACTTTTAATATACACATACTTGCTTCCTAGCAGTAATTTTGTCATGACTTTTAGTGCGTGTCTATATATATGTTTGCTAATAGCAGTTTTGTAGTAATTTGTATTAAGGAAGTTCTCTGAAAACCAGAGGCCCATGTCTTTGTGTATCACAGAATCCTGAGACACCCACTGTCATGATCTTTACACACCTGTAGGTTGGGTAACACTCATGGGCCATGTCTATCACCACTACAGAACTGAGAAACTATTCATCAAAAATTTGGTATATATTTACTCTTGAATCTCAGGGCCAATATTTGAAGTTTATACTATCAATGTCCCCCCTGGAAACATCAACAGCAGGTCTGGTCTAAGCACTTCACTTCCAGCAGGGGGATCTTCTGTTAACTTCACTGTCAATTCTTTAGCAGACATTTTACAACCTCTTTGAAAATTTGTAGCATCATAGCCCTACAGAAAGTCCAATTATAATTTGCCTCACGATAGACTGTGAGGAACTCTGAAGTTAAAAATACACAAGTTGGTAAAGACAGAAAATTGTCCAAATATTATGAAAAAGAAAATTAGCTAAGTGAATAAATACATCTTCCAAAAAACCCAGAATATCTAAATACAGATAGTCATTACTGTAAATCCTGAAAAAGTATTTGTGTGAAGATGATTAGAAAATATGCCACTCACTCTTTTACTCAACATTAAACCAGACATGGCATAATAATTACCATTACTGCTGACTGTTTGAACTGCTTTTACTCTATGCTGACTGTATTTAAAATAATCCTGCCTCCAAGAATCTCTTCCCTCAGAGATGAAAATAAGTGTTACTTCTGTGTACAGTTACTTATCCTCTCAAATCTTTCCATGAGCTTACTGCCTTACATCAAGGTCCTGAGCAACTTTCCTGGAGCTTCTGTACTCCCACCATCTCCAAAACAATGATGGCTCTCCCCTTCAGGCAAGCTCCCTCTCTTTTACCCTTCCTTTTAAAATACTTTTTATCCATATTAACTTTTAAGCCTAGAGCTTGCTGGTATTTTTTGCACTTCCTTAAGTTTCTTTTTCTGAGGCTTCCCTCACAGTGTCCATATTCTAAGGGGCAGCAGCAAATCCATTACAGCTTCCTATTTCCCTCAGCACCCCAAGATGCTGCTCTTTGCAAGTTTGTTTTGCAGGCACCAGGAAGGCTCCTACCTCTAACAGAACAACATCCCTCCAGGAAGACTTCTGCCATAAACAGGCACTGAGGGCTTTGGCACTGTGTTTGACACTGCAGTATCTCACCTACCAAATCCATCTGGAGCAAGGATTTGCAGGACCGAGCCCAGGGACTGCACACTGGTTTTAGGGCAATGATTGGTGTGTATTTAAGTTTTTCTGTGTATTCATTTTTGCCTTCTGATGAATTTGATACTGGGCATGAAGGGAAGCCACATTATGAAATTAGAGATAAGAGAGCGTAGGTAACAGAAAACTTTCATTCCCTGAACCACACTGAATGCTTCACCTATTTTTGCAAAAAATGCTATTTTCTAACATGGAGATTCTCTCTTAGGCTTGATGCTGTGACCTGGGCAAGACAGGTAACTTGCCAGAAGATCTCTGATCATAATTATCATGTTAGCCTGCATCAACCAAGATGTTAGCCCGCACTTTTCTCACTGGTACCTCCACATTTCTTCAGGGAGATACATTTCTTAATTTCAGATGGGTTCAGGACACTCCTTCAATCATTTTTGTCAGTGGTTAGTGGATTAGGTTTCACTCAGCCTCCCTCCACACTCCTCCAATCTTATAAGAATATTATTTCTTCTTACCAAGCCAGAGCTTGCCTTCTATATTTCAGGAATAAAAGTCTGATACAAAAGCCCAAAGTAATCATGCTGCATGCATTTGAACCCACAACTAATGGAAACACGGTATTGCTAGTGTCAGTGAAAAAGAGGTACTGCAAGAGATCCATCAGAAAAAGTAACAGCACTTGAAAATAAAGACATCTGCATTATTTTATGAAGGATAGAATATAAATAACAAATTCTCTACTGTCAATCCCAAACCTTGTACTATTCATTCAGTCAGCTTGGAATTTAGGAGCTTTTTTCTCCCTTGGAAGCAATGTAACATTCTCTGGTAAGTGACCACACGCCACAGCCCTATGGGAGATTACCACAAAGTAAATCCATTTAACTCTGCCTGTTCTTTTATTTCCCCAAACACTTAGAAAAAAATTTATCTACTTGCCAATGGAAGGGCAGTATATTGATCCTTTCTCGGGAAAGTCATTATGGGAATAATGATGGTTACTGTAACTGACTACAGTTTTTTGTTCTCTGGGAAGGCAAGGGAGAATTTAGTTGGATGAACCACCATAACGTTATATTTCAGGTGCATTAGAAAAGTCTTCATATGTATGCAAACTATTTTTTTTTTTTCCGAAGCACAGAAGATAGAGTAACACTTCTGTAACTCAAAATTCTCTGCTGAGTTGAGCAAAGAGGGGTGGGGGCAGGGAGAGAAGCAACAATTTATACAATGCTGATTAAGAAAAAAAGGCCTCAGTCAACTTTAACAACAGCTTTTGGCTTCTACAGCTAAAAGAAGGAAAAAAAGTTGCTGTGAGATAGCAGTGGTGCAGTGTATAGAAAGGAAAGTCCTACAACACAGAGAAATGCCTTCACAGCTGAGAAAACTACGTTTGTATCAACATCTGTCTGAGGCCACAGTCTTTTTTTAGCCACATACAGTTATTTCTATCACTGTTTCTGTATTCGTGCAAATTACAGTCAAGTATTTACTGCAATTTCTTTCAATGCTGATAACATGCCAAAGACTTTTAAACTTAATGTCTTGCTGCTAAAAATGTAATTTATGCAATTACTTGCAACTATTAGTAATAATTCCCTTTATGCTGATTTGAAGATGCATATCTGACGTGTTTTCAAAGGTAAATTTGAATCAAAATTTGACACAAAATACAGATATTAAGGAAAAGAGGAGTTTTTTAATCTAAGAAATATTTTATTACATTTTCAATAAGTTTCAAAAGGAAACTTGTTTCAACAAAACACTCAGTAATTTATCTAATTAACAATCGTCTTTTTCTTTATTTTGAAAATAATTGAATGCTTTGTACATTTTGATGTGTGGAGATTGTTCCAAATTTATGCTGGTAATCATAAATTCTACTTTATGATTATTTTTCTGCATTCTTATTGGTCACAAGTAAGCTTTGTCCATAAATTATGGACAAAATTGTTTAAGTTGTATATAGGAATTAACAGCATTTTTCTAAACAATTATGCATAATACCTTTTTTTTTAATGTTGAGCTTCTTCAAATAAAAAAAAAAAATCTTATTCATTATTTGCAATCCAATATTGCCATCTGGACAATTTGAAAATGAAGCTGTTGATAAACAAGAATTAATGCTTGATTATCATCATTCCGTTTCTAAAGAAAAGACTTGCAAAAATAAATCAAATGCATATTAAATCCAGCCTACACAGTAAGTACACTCAAATGCAGACAGCTAGTCTATTTTAATAATGCTGATGTGATGTACATGCAGAATTTACTCTGAACTGCCAGATTTTCCTAAAAATGAACTTTATTGTGGGCAGCTTTCTCCAAATGAATAATCTATAAAATATTAAGTAATTTATTTGGCAAAGCAAAACATAATATACATCTAAAATTCTAAAATAATTCTAGTATCTTCTAACTTCTGATGCTTTATCTGATCTTGTATGCTTCCTGAAACCAATGTTACAGATACCATCCTTAATAAGAGGTATCAGAACGTGATTCTTAACTGTTTTTAGTCTAGGTGTTATCTGACATACATACACTTCTGTTTATTCCTACCAATATTAGTTGAAACATTAGAAAAATGATTCACTTTCTTGGTAAGAGCTTCCTTATGGTGTTATTTTACCAAACCAGATGTGAGACAGAAACAAATCTTCAATTTTGCCTTCCAGCTGCACATAAATTCCTACTGAGTCAGTTTTTTATTATATAAATAAGGCAGGTAGGTGTTAAGTACAAAGAATAGTGCAGATGAGTAAATTCATTCTGTGGAAAGTTAAATTAATTGCAATTCAGCAAATTTATTATACCTATAACAAAGGTAGGTCTATTTAAGTTGACTGGGAAATACAGTATGTGTAACAATTTCCTTCCGCTACTGCTTTAAAATCATATAAAACATACATGCCAAATTCATTTATTCTAAATGATGACTCACTGCAACCTGATAATACTTCTGACCTGTCATTTAGGCAATAGCTTTCTTTATTGCCAGCAATCTCTCAAAGGCGTGCTGTGCAATGGCCTATATGCAATAATGCTTCATCTTAAACGTATGTTGAATTTCAATATGCTTCATTTCTTTGGTACAAACTGAGCTGAAAACTTTATTTACGTATGCAGAACTACCTTCCTTGTATCTCTGGAGAAAAGACACCACCATCTACTTCTCATGTTATCACAACACAAAGCTTAGACTTGCCCTTCTCTCTCCCTGAAAAAAGTTCCAAAATTCAAGCATAGGTGTTCTGGCTTTACCTATATAGATTAATATCATCTAGGAAAAAAAATAAAAAAATAAAAATAATGAGTGAGGTTGGGCAAATTGATTCTGTCTCAATCTATCCATGGATAGATTTAATGCTGCTCATGCAAAAACAGTAGTTGTGTGCATCAGGGCTGAGTCCATGTTCCCTTCACCAATATGAAAAAACTCCTAGGAGCCTACATGCCGCTTACATAGCACTGAAGGATATAGTAGGCAAATAATTAGAAGGCTACATTTTTAAAAATCAGAGAGTAATTTTGATAGAAAATATGGAGGAAAAATTTCAGAAATTTTGAAATAGGCTTTTCCCCTCTAAACAAATAAATTTTTCTTAGCTTTTTAATACCATGAACAAAAATTAAAGCATCATTTTGATAAAAACATTCCCTGTTTTCTTCCTCTTCACAAGACTGTATAAGTTTTACCAATAAGGTTTGGATGGAAACTGGAGCTGTTTTCAATTTGCATTAAGAACTGAACAAAAAAGATCCATATTTACTGATCTTTAAAAATCAAAACAATAGTCAAGTATTGTACTTAGCTTCCCAGGAAAGTATAGAAATTGCAAGCTGAAGAGAGAGGTAAAAAAAGAAGAGACCAGGGGTGACACTGCATCACAGATACACCAAACTGGAAACAATACAAATAGCTTTTGACACTAGAAAAAAACTTCAATCACTGTTTTTCTAAAGGTTACATCCCTTATGCCCTTGCTGCCACCAAACTAAGTGTAGACCCCATTTTCAACCCCTTAATAAAACTGCAAAAATGACCCTTAATCTTTAAAATTCCTAGGAGAACAGAGGAAAGCATGACCAGATTCCACGCGGCACTGTACAAAAAACAATCCTGAAAATGGTTTATACCTTAAAGACCTCATAAATTTGAATGTTACAAAAGTGCAACAGGAGAGACCTGTAAATTGGAGCACAGCCTCATTAAGTATTGACATCCAAGCAACCCTGTGTCAGATGGCAATCTGTCAATAGAACAGGAACAGAATTGAAGTATGATACGAAGGATTACTCTTTAGAGAATAAACACGTATCTTTGTGATTTCTGATGTAGAGGGAAAGACAGGAGAAAGTGCTTCTTGTGAAGATAAACATAAGGGAGAATCAAGTCCTGTTTGGTTTTGCAGCATTGCTGCAGCAACACAAGTAGCTGATATAACTTGGTGGCCTTGATTCATTGAAGTCCAAGCACTGAGGTGCCTGGAAGATGTCCTAAATAGGTATCACGGAGGAAAACATATGAATGGGTGGCTATGCTTAGGATTACATTTTTTCATGTGAAAAGGGCTTGTTGGAAATTGACTTGAGAGTTATTCTGGTATCATGTTATCACCCATAGCCTAGATCTTCTGAAGAACAGCTGCTATTTGAATTCCCATTTTATTCAGGTATATTGACTTCCCAATTAAAAACTGCAAGGAGCTCTCCTTATCATATGATGCCAAAAGCTGTCTGGAAGATATTCAGGATTATATACCAGAAAATCGGAATATGGATATATGCTACACAGCTAACAACAAAGAAAAAGAGAGTCTGATTTATCAAGGAGGACTTAGAAGTCCTTGAGAAAGGAACATGACAAAAATGAGGGCAGAAAAGAAGTAGTACGTATGGTGGCTGAATATACTTCAGACAGTGAGTTAGTTAAAGGGATAGATTGTTGGCCTTATTCTTGGTAGAAAGAACAACTGGACTATGAAATGACTGCACTAATAAAATAGTATTTTAAAAGGTTGAAATGATAGCAGTGTAAAATTTAAATTATCTAGAGAAATAGAGCCTAGATTGCATCTATTTGAAGTAATAAGACCAGAGGGCACAATATGCTAGACTATCTGAAATGTGACTAAATTCAACATATACATCAAATTGCAAGGGAATAGAAATAAAGCAACAGAATAGGTGGAATTTAAGGCAGAGGAGAATCTCAGCACCACAAATTTGATTAAAACAAGAAGTTAGAAGAAGACACACTGTCAAGGCTGGGTAGAGTTAAAATCATATGGAAGTAAACAGAATGAGGTGGAAAAGTAAGAGAAGTGAAATGGGAGGAATTGAGGATGATTAACTGAACATACAGATAGTATTGACACTTATTATAGGACTTGGAAAGTAAATAATACATTGCTGCAATGCCACAGCTCTGTGACATTTGGTTGGAAAGGTAGATTGACAAAAGGACTGAGAACAAGTCTTACTGGAACTTATAAATATCAGTGAAGGAGGCTGAGTGAAAGACATACAAACAGAAATTAAATTAGAATCCCAGCATGGATGAGGAGGAACAAAAGCAGCCAGTCAAATAAAAATAGCACAGAAAATAGAGATGAATTGCAGGCAGGTCTTTAAAATAGACAGGATACGAGCAGCTCCATGAAAAGACAGTGGGACCATTATGGGACAAGCATGACATTATGGTGACAGATAAAATCAAGTTGCTGAGAAGTTGCATGAATTCTCTGCCCATTTTCTAAACACCGAAAGCTGAAGGTGATCCCTAAGAGAAAGATCTTTCTGATAGAGAATTGCTTTACATACTATTTTCATTATCACAGGGTAAAAGAATACTTGATAATGGGGCATGACTTCAGGCATAGAGTAAATATTTAATACCCTGGAATCAATTAAATAGTTCAGTGTGGTGGTAACTAGGACCTGAAAGATGCACTGAAACAATCAGAAGGGCACAGGCCCAGAAATTAATGAGGGAAACAGGTAAACCTTTAGCGAATGGTTTTGTCATTCACACACCGCTGAATGGGTTATAGGAGATAGCCAGTATGTGCAGATGTCCCCGCAGGTAAGGGAAAAACCCAACAAGATCAAGGTGTGATTCTGTCTTCAGCTGCAAGGGCACACTAATAGAGAAAAGGATTATATACAAGATGCAGTGAAGTAAGGGCCAGGCAGCCCGGATTCATGAAGAGAGGATCGCACCTGTCAGACATGCTCGAGTTTCTCCAAACACATTATCGAACTGGAAGGCAAAAATGTGAAGTAATGGATATGATTTGTCTGAAGTGAAAAACTGTCTCACAGTGTAAAATTCACATCTGCAGTGAGGTTTGATTGCTTATGTCAGAGTGCCACAACAGAAAAGAATTATTAAAATGAATTAAAACCTACATACAGACAGAAAAAAAAGGTCTTAGCAAGAAGTAATTATTAGAAATGGAGGAAGGTAAAAAGTGAAACTACCTGTGCTACAGAGCTTAGTCTTGGGTTTGGGATTTTATTCCTTACATAAAAGCATCGAGGGTGATGACATAATTTCCAAGTACGATGGAACCAAGGAAATCCCTTCAGGAAGCAGATGAAATATCTTCATTGACTAGGCAGGGTTATGAGGTGAACTGAAAGTGTCTCCTTAACTGTCATAATATGCAGATGATAGGTCTCACAAGAAAATGTGCAGTAAATTGAAAATTATAACTACTATAAGAGAAGAGAAAGGGAATTATGTAGGAACAATGAAAGCCCTCTTCAAAAGAAGACAGAGGTGGGAATGCAAATGAGATCATCTTATTTCTGCCAGCTATAAAACAGCAAACAAACACACATGCCCCTCCAGCCCTCAAACTCTGATAATTATTTCCAGCCCACGCAAGCGTTACTGAAACAAAGTGATGCTTCCTATGGATTTCTTATGGAATAGTTCTTAGGGAAAAGTTGCATTGCCTGTTTTAATATATCTGAGATACCTTTAAATTAATTAGAACAAATATCAGTAGTCACATAGCCACTCTTTTCCTTAATCACTATTTGAGCTGCTCCCACCACACTGATACGCATTACAGTTACGAACATGGCAATTAAAGCTGTGTTCGTATCTTAGAGACATACACAACCAAAGGCTATCAGGACTCTCGAGTCTATTTTTTAATCTGGTCTGCAAGTTTTAAATCACATTGTAATTCAGCTTCATTTCAACCACAGATAATTTTTCAGTGCTTTATAGGCATGAGGGGAAAAAAAAGTTAAAAGTAACAAAAGATAAAACCAAGAGAAAACGTCAGCTGCAGAAGGTTCTTGACTTCTCATCCTTCAAAATTCTGTGAAGAGTTTAAGGAAAGACTGCCTAAACTGTTTGCAACTAACAGCTGATTGCTGTAAGAAAATAAGATCCATTTTTAAGAACAGAGTAAAGCCTCAGATAATATAGTTAAAGAAGTGATCCTGCCCTGACAGCCAGAAGGCCCATAAGACCAGATAAGCTACATCTTTTATTTCTGTATTACTGTGCTAAATTTAGCCAAAGCACCTTTGAGAAGGGTGGATGTCTCAGGCAAACTTGCAAGTATAGTAGGCACAGTTTTTCTTCTCCATCCTTTACAGTCAGTTATAATTTTTGCAACAGAGAAGTTAGTGGTAAGAAAATTAAATCCAGCTCCACCCAAATAAAATGGTTTTAGGAAAATATGTTGAATAAATTAAATTTTCATAAGAAAGGGTAAAAATAAATTTACTTCCTTTTCCGATAATGTAATTTTTTCCTGACATTGGAATTCTGATAAATTAAAGCATAATTTATATATCTTTTATTTTATTGCTGTAAAATATATTTAAGTGTAACACTACGATGATTTTAGCATAACATAAATGTGAAAAAAATATTAAAAATCAAAAATTTTTCCTTTATGACTAGAACTATTCAGAAATTTTATTCTGCAGAAAATTTAATCTTATTCTTCCAGTTTGAAATGGAAAGTAAAGTTTTCTGCATTTGATATTCCAGGTATATAAAAAGCACCACTTCTTTCTTTCAAAGAATGCTAATCCTTACATAAATAGGTGCAAGGAAAAGTAAAAAGTATAGGCAACAGGAGTGAGGGAAAATAAATAAAAATGGAGCACAGCAAGAAGATGAACTGAAACCAGGTATCAGTGAGAAAGAAACAAAGGAGAAAGGGAGAAAGAACGATAAAACATGAAGAGAGAAAAACAAGTAAAAAATGCATATGTCCAGTAATAACAAAAAGTCTTCACTCATTTATCAGAAACTGTGTGAGCATCTGCTTTTCGTGATTAAAGAGGTAGAGTAACCATTTTGTTTTTCTTCATTTATGTTAGCGTAAGTAAGAGAAGCATTTTAAATGCCAGGCTATGGAATGAGATTACGTTACTGAAATCTCAGTGCAGAATTGTAAAAATATAATACATAAAAATATAATGTTTATTAATAAGAAGTTACATGTTATTTCTCTAGATTATCTCTCCACCTTTATTTTAAACCCTGTATGTGAAGTTTGACATATTTTTGGTCTCACAACCTGTGAACATAAGTGTGCTGATTTTAAAGAGATAAATGGGTGAAAGTGGCCTGATTTGACATTTTCCTGCATATCCCTTAAGGCAAAAGACACTACAGAACTTGGATGCCACACTTGCAAAGCGCCTAGTTTCTGAAAAGAGAAATTAAATCCTAGTAGTGCTTTTACATTAAGTAGATAATTTTGCTATGAGCTAGATTTCTGTGTGAGATGTATGCCCTTTATCAGGTCAAAAGAAGTGACCCTCACTTAAATGCAGAATATTTCACATTTAGCAAATAATGAGCATTCTGCACCTGCTGTTCAACTGGGCATTAGATAACAGAGATTTAACCTTGGCTTCTAAATCACAGTATCCAAACTATCTGAGCCAGCACAGATTGTTTAGTATTGGTGCTGCTGCTGCTGGTATACACTGGCCTCAAAATCTTGCTTTCCAAAGCCAGGTGAGATTGGGAAACAATATAAACCACAAATTCTGGAAATACTCTTAAATATCACCAATTTTGCAAAATCTGATTTTATACTATTGTATAAAAAAGTCATTCATATCTGTGAATACTGACTGACTTAATACACTTAAGCTGTCTAGAATTAAACTATAAATCTAGGCCCACCATGCTCAGTAGCAAACCTCTCCCTATATCACCAGCTTTCATGAAACCCCAATCACACTGAGTCAGCCAAGGTGCCTTTTCGTGTCATCATGCTGGAAAACGTTTAATGTTCAAAGCAACATGAATGCTAAAATACTACTACTGAAAACACACAGTATAACAAACAAATCAGGAACACACAAGTGTTTTCTACTTTATGTGGTACAGTTAATTAAGTACAATAAGCCTTTGTATATCATTTCCCATTAGCTTCTGAACATGCTACTTGAAAAGAAGAATTCCATTTTTTCAAGAATATCATCAGCTTGAGAGCAAGTTAAGCTACATTAATGGCTGACAGTCTTTTAAGAGAAAAACAGCTTATGTCTATATTGTTCATCACTCCTCATCTGCACAAGCCTGGAGAGAAGTATAATTTTCCAGATTATCACCCTGTTAGCACAAGGAAGGAGAAAGTATAATGTATCATAGATTATAAAATATAATTAAAGCTGGCACAGAAGAAACATCATTAAAATTATGTCAGCCTGCTGTAAAAAAAAAGGCTATTAATTACAATGGGGCGGAGAGATAAGAAGAAAGTGGCAAGTAACAAACTTATCTTTAGATGCTGCGATTAATTTCACCCATAAAACTGTCAGTACACCATGGCACATATAAATTCCATAAATACAATTTGGATGACTTTGCAATGACTGCAGTCATGAATAATGTGACCACTAAGTATCCTAGGACTGCATATGAAGATTAAAGCCTAAGGTCACAAGTTATGATCACAGAGTGAGTACTGAATGGGGTATTTGCATAACTGCTAGGATCAATTTTGAGCCACCTTTGAGCAGACTGAAAGAATAGAGAAAAAGTTACAGAAGAATCCCTGAAACAGGTAAAAATCTTTTTTCTGGCATAAAAGGAGTTTATGCAGACCATCATATATATTCTATTACATTATAGTATGTATCATATTCCTGTATGCAGCTGGAATCTTTATTCATTTGAACTTGCAGTAGAGCACTAAAAATGTACACAACTATGTTATATACGGATGAATGCATATAGCCAAGCTTCCTTTCTTCCAGGCAGGAAGAGATTGAACATAATGGAATAATTTCTTTTGAGCTAGGTAGGAAAAAATTCTGCACAGCTTTACAAATAACTATAATATACAAAAGAAACACTAAGGTTCAAGAAAACGAAACATTCTAAAATAAGCTAAAATAATTCTGAGAGGAAATGCTTCAAATATTTCTTTTAAATGCTGTAACACAAAATCTGTCACAACCTTGTCACCCTTCACTTTGATTTCACTTTTTCTACCTAGTTAAACTTATGTTAGAAAGTTTTAACTTCTCCACTGCTCCATTATAATTTCAAAACACATTGAAGAATTTAGCCATACACTCTGGTGAAGTGAGACATAGATACCACAGAAAATTCTGAACACTGTATAAAGTATTTATCTTTGTAGTAGCCTTATTTATCTGAGAAACTGCATCCATTAGGGTCCCTATCAGAGATGAGACTCATCCTTCAACCTTGGAGAAAGGGAAAAAGCGGTTTAAATTCAAAACCAAAGAAAACAACCCTACATATCACTTCAGGGGAAGATAACTTTCAGACACTTCCTCTGTTCAGCACAAAGTATTTGTTCTAAGAACAGTGGAGAGTATCAAATAGCTCCAGCCTGAGATAAAACAGATTCGAATCTTTATATTAAAAAGAATGAATGTGAAGTCCCATATTTGAGCAAGGGTCATAGCCGCAGAGCTACACAATATTCTGAGATAAGAGCCATCACTTTTTCCTGTTGGTATTTCTTCATTAAAAAACTTGAAAATGTGCTAAAACAGGGACTGAAACACTGACATTTAATTTCCCAAGTGTTCACAGCCACCTATATACCTTTTTTTTCCTTCCTCAATGACAAAAAAAACCAACTCAACTTACTTGAAACAAATCACAGAAAAGAATCAACAGGAAAGTCTGACAGTAAGTCACCTCATAATACATTATGACTCTATAGCTATGATGGGAGACAAAGCTGTAATTTCAAATTCTTTAGTCAAAGAAAAAATTCATTCCAGGTACCCACTGCCTAGGCTACATATTACCTAAACTGAAAGCATAACATCCTCTTGCCTTCTGGCACTGTGACTGGCTTTATAGGTTAGCATTACTTTTTTTTTTTTTTTTCCTTGATTTTTATTTAAGAAATAAATAAATCCTGAAATGCAAAGAAACCACCAAACCCACAATTCTTTTCTAAATAAAATTAACATTGGTCTTGAATTTAAAAGAACATAATTTCAAGTTTTTAATTTCAAGAAAAAATCAGAAAATATTAATTTTTATTGGGTTGAAAACCAGTTAGGTTTCCCTTCAGGGGAGGCTAAAAGAGTACACTTTAGGCTAAAAAGGCAACTGAGAAGGCAATGAAAAAATTTCTGGAGTAACTTTAAGGACATGTTTTTACATGCATGTCACTGCAGAAGTGTACTGGACAAAACAAGTGTGCACACACAAAACATATACAGAAATATGAGATTTTAAATCAACTTTCAGAGTAAGGAATAACACAGCAAAGTTACAAAGTCCAATCCTTATTTTGTAAAGGAGTGAACAATTTAGCATTCTGCTTTCATCTGATTATTCATGTCCATACAAACTTTTATCTCAAATCCAAATACTATTTATCAAACTTATTTCTACAAACAGCTTAAACAGAACTTGAATTGTGATACACAGTGGACTTTTCTGTTTCCAGTTTCCTACTCCCCAAAAATCAAAATGATTTTCAGAAAATCTGCTATTTATTTATATTTAATGAGGAATATGAAAGTGCTAACATATGCTCCTTTAAAAGAGCTCAGTAACTTAGGGATCTGCAGGGAGGGAATTAAAATTCTTTGCTCTGGGGTAATACCCAAGTTTTAATATAATGACTGATAACATAATATAATACTCTAGGTAATATAATCACTAGATAATAATAACTGTTATAACAGCCTGCCATGTAGATTTATGCTGACAAAGACCTGTCCACACGGGGCCACCTGCAGCACATTGGTACCCTAAACATCATAGTTGTCCCAAGGGAAACATGGGGCAACACATCGCACCAGTCCTACATACCTTCAGCCTTCTGCGTACCTCCATAACCCAGTGTTAAGAATTGAGGAAGACACCAATGTGGAAAAATACAACATTATGCATTTCCAAACGCAGCACATACTGAGTATTGCTCTATGAGGTCACATTTCCCACTTCAGAATTTGTCTAAATTTAAGTAAACTCTATATAAAATGCTTTAATCTGTCCATAACGGCATCTCTATCTCCTCTGACCTGAGGATGCATGAAATCTTCAAATGATTATACAACTTAATGCACCAAAATTATGAAATTTTGGAGTTAACATTTTAATTTGGGCATGGAAAAAAGCAATCCAGACAATTAAGAAAGTTATTTTAGCTCTTCAATTATGCCTTGCACACAAAACTCCCATAATTTTTAGAGTGCATTGACTTTACAAAATTCAAGTTGCCTGTAACCATGAGTGTTGGAGTGAGGCAGCCACTTCCACTCTGGTCACTGTGTCTTTTTTTGAGTTTCTGCAATGGTACCACACACTCACTGACCTTCATATTACCGCAGGAATGAGGCTCATACAATAAATCATTTTCCCAGCAAACACAACTTGTTATATCAAAACACATGGTGGCCAAAAGCTTTGCTCTTCCTTTGTATTACACCCAAGGTTAGCAGAGTGTGCCAGTGAGATAAGCTGCAGTAACTAGGGCTAGATATACTACATAACCACTCTGAGACCTGGGTTCATTTGGGAGAACTTCCTAACGTAGGTAATTTAAAATCCCTGAAGATGATTTGAACAAGCACCAGAGACATTTCTCACTCTCCCTTCTCTTCCTCAAATTGCCTCTTTACAATCTCCTTTCTCTTTTTTTTTTTTTTCAGTCTATCAATAGCTCGGGACCAAAATTTCTTTCTACTAACAAACATCAGAAATAAAAGAAAATAAAAGGGATGCATCTGTAACTGAGGACAACAGGTATAACAAAGACTACCAGAGCAATTATAACTGGCATCTTCATTTAAAAAGGGACCTCTGAGTCAGGAACCAGTCATAAGTAACGAAACATGAAAATTAAAAAGTGTCCTCAATTGCTATTATCTCTTAATTTACATTTTAATGTTGAGTACAAATTTTAGAGGTTTATAAGTTAAAAAAAAGTAATCAAAAGCTTAACTCTCTCCTTTCTACCAGGCTGTACACAATGTATTTCAGTTTTCTCTGCAGGAGTAGCCCTTCTTTGTGTTATATGTACTTTTATAATGCTCTCATCACAGCAGTATCCACCCATATTTACATTCTGTTTAAGAAACACCTGCTCTCCTGGAAAAAGTTAAAGTCATCCCTTTATTCTCTGCAGTGCTTCACAAGAGTTAGGTTTCAAGTACTTTAGTCAGGGATAGAGGAGAAGCTCTCACTACTTGAAGATTTCTGCAAGAAATAATACAAACTGGAAACAGCACAGCAAACAAAATCTGCAGTTCAATACCAGCGTATCAGTGTAGGGATGCAGCCATGTGAAGTTCCCTTGCTTTAACAGAAGGTAATCGCAATACTTCAACATCTGACAGCACCTTTTTTCCCTGAAACTCTTACATGGTCTCCATGGCACTGAGACTTGAGTGGGTAACATATGTTGCACAATTGTGCCTGTCAAAGGATACATTTTGATTCAAGAATTAATGTATTTATTCTCATATTAAAACCAAACCAACAACAACAACAAAAAAAAAACTTGAGCTGGAGAGACAGCATCCTCTTAAAGAGCTGTGAACTGAGAATGAATGGCTGTCCCACTCCACATCTACAGAAAGAGGAAAGGAGCTTTACCAAGCAGAAGAGTGAACTTCTCTAATGTGTACCTGTATTTCTGACATTGGATCAGGGCACATTAGCAACACCATGCACAGATGCCCGTCCAAAGAACAATGCATCCACCAAGACCTTCTCAGTACCTGCTTGTTTATGATTTGATAATGAAAGACCTTTGGCCATGTCAGATGGAATGTATGATGCACAATTTCATACAAACGACTTGGAAGGCTTGTGCAAGAGCTAATTAAAAAAGTTCAAAACAAATCTGTGTTGTGCTTCTATGTACCCTTCTATTCACACCATAAAACTAAAATGTTAGAGAAGACCATCTTCACTACAGATGCAAATAACAATTTTGCAGCTCATGACCCCATCTTGGAGTAGAGAACATCTTACAGTCAAACATGTAATAAATCATAATGTTTTGCTTCTATGATCTCTAACTCCTTAAATAACTGTGAAAAATGGAAGGGATTTTCTAGCAGACTTCTGCCTAACTAAAAGACTTTTCATTAAAACACAACTTTCCATGATGCACTCTGAAAGTATTTTTTCCCAAATAATGCTATAAACTAAACCTTCATTTAATTGCCATGCTTGTACAGCTTTGTAGTAGGCTATAGCTAAAAAATTGAAAACACCTGGTTAAGATCTTTTTACCTGTCTCCAGGGCTAGAAGGCATCCTTACTAGAAACTCTAGCTATGACAAAGTTTTTACTAGTTTTTTTCTTTACTAAATATGAGATGAACACTGCTTACAAAAATGCTTAAATTCACTGTGAAACAGTATGCTGAAACCAATTTTGACTGTTTTCAGCATAATCTTATTAGCATTTTGCAATCGACATCATCACTTTTAGTGGAAGACAGTTAAAAGAATAGCAGAACCATATATCAAGGAAGTTCTGAAACACCCCAACATAAAATGCTAACTTGACAGCAACTTAGTAAGCAGACCTCTTTGTTTAGTTAGAAAAATACTGTCAGATCAATTCTTGTCAAAGTTTTCGACCTCCTATTAGAACCAAAGCACCTATTAGAAATGTGATTGCGCAAGAGGGGGTTTTGCTTAGTTTCTCTGTGTATTTTGATATATTTTGTTCAACTGCACAGACAAAATTCCATTTGTCTGGCCCTTTCATTACTTATATTGGTAACACAGACATCCTCTTATAATATTGTGAGTCTGACACTTCTTCACTAACACTAACTGACCTAAATAAAAAAGAAAAGCACTAGCTTATTGTACCTGTTGCAAATCATTGGTTAGGTGTATCATATTCCCATAACCTCATATATTTCTTTCTTTAAGGAAAAAGCATAAATAATAAGGCTTACCTCAAATACTTGATTTATGCTTATTGACTTTACATTCTGTAGTATCAAGAACAACAGGAAACACTAAATGAAATAAAATATGCTAAAGTTTAAATGAGTGTGTCACTTTTTCTGGTGTTTTTTGGAAGACAACAAGAAGATCACCTAAGGGGCTGGTCAGGCTGGGTTTTTACTGGCTTTATTACCCAGCAGATGGAATGGCAAATGTGTGACATACGGAGAAAGCTATCTTATATGCCAGTTTGTTAAACAGATTGTCTTCATCATCTGACCACTGTTAGAAAGGCAATTGAAAACCACAGGCTTCTAGCTTCCCCATAATGAATGTTAAAAATGCAAATATGGAGCCATTTCTCACCCTTCAAAATGACTGTCAAAACCACACACATAGTGAAAAACTCTGCACAAGTAACGTGAGACGGTATTGGGAACAATCCCCATCCTGAAAGCCCTCCATGGGACCCAGTGAGAATTTGCATTGGTCCTTGGTTCTCTTCTCACAGATATTCAGTGGGAAAATACTTCAGAAGCCTAACAGTGCACACAAACAATAAGCACTGCCTTCAAGTGAAAAAACAACGGAAAAAAAAAAGGAAAAAAGTGCTTTTGGTCTGCCCGCAAGATCTTGGTGTTAGAAAATCAGAGATAATTTCTGTTGCATTTTATCATAGAATGGTTTGCATGGGAAGGGCCTTTAAAGATCATATAGTTCCAATCCCCCTGCCATGGGACACATTCCACTTGACTAGGTTGTTCAAAGCCCCTTCCAACCTGACCGTGAGCACTTCCAGGGATGGGGCATTCACAACTTCTCTGGGTAACCTGTTCCAGTGTCTCACCACCCTCACAGTAAAGAATTTCTTCCTAATATCTAATCTAAATCTACCCTCTTTCAGTTTAAAATCATTCCCCCTCTTCCTATCACTACATTCCCTGATCTTGTAGGCCCCCTTTAAGTGTTGAAAGACTACAATAAGGTGTCCCCAGGGACTGCTATCTCCAGGCTGAACAACCCAGCTCTCTCAGCCTGTCTTCATAGGAGAGATGCTCCACCCTTCATTCTCTTTGTGGCCCTCCTCTGGACTTGCTCCAACAGGTTTTAAGCTGGAACTTGAGAAACTTATGGGAAGGACAGTGGAAGTCTGTATCACATTTTTATTTTGTGATTTCCATGCTTCTTTATTTCTTCTGGTTTTGCACAGGGAAACTTGTCAGCACTACGAACAAATAGCTTTTTGATGCATAGTTTACCTTCCATTGCTACAACTGCTACAATTGCGAGTAGGATGAAAAGGAAGATAAATGGGTATAACTTAGTGGTACTAACGTTTCTGAGGTACTTGATGAGCATCTGCTCTCATTCTTAAGAGTCAAACCATTTCCTACTTCTGGGGACAGCAGGGACTCCTTTGCTCCCATCAGGCTGGCAACACCACTGAGGCTTTGGTACATTCCATGTGTTTATATACAGCAGGTTTAGTTATTGCAGACACCAACACTGCAAAGGCCTGGTTGTCCTCTTACCTAGGGACATGTTAAAGATTCCACTTTGAGCCTTTTACTACAGGTTTGAGACTGCCAGAGACAGTTGCACTTATCTTGTGTGCAGCGTTGGGACTCTGTAGGCATCAATAGCCTTTTCCTGGTCACCATGTTCAGTAACGGATATAATATTTTTCTTCCTGTGTTCCTATGCAATGCAGTTATGTTTGTGTCATTGCTGAAATTAATATTTATATATTTTTTTAAAAAAAAGAACATTGGACATAGAACTCCTTTACTTCATTAGCAAATTTCATCTTTAAAGCTTTCTTGTTCCCAACAAGAGCAAGTCCTGAGAAAAGGACTAAATGCACAGCTATGCTCAGAAAAGTACTTGGAAGTATTAATGTGTAAGAAGTGCAACTTTCCTGTGAGCCTACAGCAATCTCTCTAATGCATATGTTGCTTAGCATGTGAACAGTTGTAATACATTTTAAATCAAGAGAATAACATTTCCTTTCCCTCAGGGAATCTCAAAGGTTAGAATTGCTTCAAACACTTGCAAAGCAAGCTACATAAAGCTAACAGTCACTTGGTTCAGAGCTGAACATAAAGCGTCACTTAGATGTATTTTACTGAGAAATGTACCATTTCTTTCTAGCATCATTAAGCCACGAATGCAAACAATTAGCAGAACTACAACTGCTGGAATCATGCTGTCTTACCATTTACATTAATACAGCCCAATGCCATGACACAGTTACAGCCTGTGCCACTGGAAGGTGTTCATTAATTCACTCTGCTCATGCTCCTGGATAATATAATGATTTTTTTTTTTTAAAAAAATTTCAATACCATTCCCACACTGCTTTCTTTGGTACACGCTTTAACAGAGCCTATGCCTTCAGAAAAAAAATGAACTAAACAATTTGATTTGTCAGTTTGAAACTTGAGATGTTTTACTTTATGAAGACATTTAAAAACCAGTTATACTATTTGCTGCTTTTAAAGATCCTTCCTTTCAACTGTTTTCTGATTGCTCACAATACTTTGATATAATTAATCTTACTACTCTGCTTTTAAAGAAGGGGAAAAGAGATTAAGTGAGTCTCTCAAGGAGCTGTCAATGAAAAAGAAAAAATAAGAACGAAAACTAATGAATACCTTGGAGGCTTTTTTTAAAGGAAAGCTTTTTTTTTTTTTTTTAAACAAAAGTATTTGCTTCCATTGCATTTTTCTTAGAAGACTGAAAACAAGAGGTTTCTTCTGAAAACATTATGTATCTTTCGTTTTCAGATGAAGTATTTCTTTTTTTAATGAGGTCATACAATTTTCTGCGGTGTAATGAGTACTGAGATATTTTCTCGTCAGCTATGTTTAGATTTGCAGTTCAATGCTTTATCTTCAGCTTCACACTCACAAGTTTGAATTAGAGATGCTCCAGTAAAATGCACAAACACACCTAATGCCCAAATATCTTCTCTTTCAAATACTGACTGCTGCTGGATTTTCACCTATTTCCATGCACAAATGGAAACACTCTGTTTCAAAAACAACCTATGAGCTTGAGAGCTCATAAAATGTGACAGGTGAATGAAAAAGCCTGCTGAACCCAACAGGAGACTGCCAGGCTTGATGCGCACAGTATGGCAATATCCTGTACGCTCTTGGAAATCACAGCGCAGAAATAGAACCTATCTGAAATCAAAGAAAGGCAGACATCTTCTCTTAATATAAAACAGAAAGAAAAATAAATATTGTGTGTGTAAATTTGGATCCTAACAGCCCAATCTGGAGAACTATGGAGAACTGGGCAATCAAACGCCATTTCTTCTTTTGACTCCTTAGGTTAAACTGCTTTTCAATGCTTCTACAATGTATAAAACTGTTATAGTCCCATATCAGACTCAAATCAGATATCCTTCGCGCCGTTATGGCAGAGATCATTTCTCATGTTTATTTCCACTGAATGTATTAGGATTATTTTGAAGCAAGACATTATGCATCATAAATAAAGATATCATAATCTAAAACATTATAAACTTCATGAAGAATTACTCATTCCATTCTCTCTTAACTAGTGTATGTTCATAAACAACAAGAACCAGCAGAGATCCATAGGATTTGCATGAACAGTATAAAGCATCTCAAAAACCAGAAGAAACCCAGAAGCAGAACTATCGTATTAGGTCTAATCTTTGATCCTAAGTAAAGGTGAATTTTCAAATTCACTTATGTGCCTCAAAGATTATATTTTTCTTTCATTTCCCCTTCATATGTATTCTGCTGTTCATGAATTATAACAGAAATACTGCTTCCAGGTCATTTAATTTATTTTGTAACCTTTTCTAAAAGCTAGATTTTCAAAGAAGCCTGGCGATCAAGGCATCCAAATCTCACTGAAATAAATACAAAGTGCAATAAACTTCCATGGCTTCCATCAAAAAATCCTGTCAGAAAATGGAAACAGTAGGTGTCAGGTGACACAACTTCTAAAACTTCATTTTTTCTAATGCATTGCGTTGACCTGCAATAATGAATTCTCCTCAGGAACAGAGTAGTAGTAGAGTTCACTGTCACTTGGAAAAACAGAAGTTGAGTCAATTGCTATTTGCAGTAAAAGACCAGGTTAATCGTGAGGGGGGAAGATAAATAAATAAATTTCTGTTTCTTCTAGTACACAAACTTAGTGGGGCCCCAGCAGGGAATATTAGTTATTCCAAATGCATATAACTTTTCTAGAAGGAGATAAGGACATACTGTGTAACTTAGATAGTAACTGGTAACTTAACCTAGAAATACATCAATATTTGCCTCTCAGGTAAGTGGCCTTTAACATCTCCACCACTTACTTTAACGGTATTACCATTAGTTTTAACTGTAAATGAAATGTTTCCATCATAAATGATGACCCCTGAAAACTGATACAGCTGCTGCAAGTAAACACCTCTTCTTGCTTTGAAGCTGTTAACATGTGCTACGACAGAAGGATTTATGCTAAGATGCTGCTAAGAATACACCTTCATTTTTAACCGGAGCTGTAATTGTCTTTTGCGTCTTTAAACAGACATCTTACATATTTTCCAATAGTTTAAATTAACTTGAGGAACTAAAAAAATAATAAAGATCACTCAATCCATTCATGGACACACACCTCACCTCCACTCCAAACTATACATATAGGACTGAGCAGAGCCACTTTTGTCTTAAAACATGGGTAGAATTCAGTGATTTTAGTAGGAGCTGATTTAGGTCAATGCTGAAATAATCTGGACATCTGACCTCAATAATACATCATCAGATTCAGTACAAATTGTAACAGAGAAGAAAAAGGAAGAAAAATAAATTCTCCCTGATTTTTTGAAAAAAATCTCATTGCACCTGCCAATTAATCTTCCTAATTAATAAGTATTCACTACTCTGAATACTACATCTTGGTCAAAACTATCATCAAAACCGCATGCAGAAGTTGTTAACCTTTAAAGTCTGCCCTTCAGTGCAGCTTAAATTACTTTGTTCATTGTTAATACAAGGTGCTAAATATCACAAGCACTTAAATCACTTATTAAAATTGGCAACTATCAGAAGACAAAAAAGTCTTTTCTGATTTTTGCTTGTTGTATGTGTATTGTTTATGGACAGATCAACGTATCACAAGAGAGTCTTTTCTTCATTATATCTTCTATTGCTGCAGAAGTTGATCACAGTAAATAACAGACCCGAGAGAGGTAGTCAGGAAAAAGTGCTTACTAAATAATGGCCTATGCTACATCAGATGCAGTAGAAAAAATGCATTTCTGAAGTGAATGATACAAAATGGCAAGTTTCAAAATTAGTATCATTAGATCTAACACTGTTCCGTGGACAGCATGGATTACCAAGTCACAGAACAGCTTCATTCCAAATTAAACTCACTACAGCGGCAGGTCCAAATAGCCTCAAATATTTGACAGTGTGTATTAGCTAACAAACCAGTACTTCTGTGCCCATTGCAATGCTTTTTGGCCCTCATACCACTCTTCCATGGGATTTTATTGTTCTTAAGTAAAGGCATCAACCAAGTCAGTAAAGCACCTCTTACTGAATCTGCAGCAAATTTTCAAGCACTCATCAGAATTCTATTAAATCAGGAGACTCCCTTTAAATTTGTACAGTTCCCCAGAGGAAGACAGATACAATACATTTTAGGGTTATTCAATGACTTACTGTAACAAGTGAGCAGCTTGTGAGTGGGATGGAGGGTATGAATCTGATAAATTAATGAGAAATCTTTTTCTCACAGAGTACTGGAGCCAAGTAGGACTCGACTCATTTATTTGTGTGTTGCTTTACATTAAACAGCTCCTTCTAGAAGAAAAGATTCTGAAAAGTATGTATTGGTGTGCAAACACTAGTGGTAGGCAGCTTGTTAGGGGCAGATACTGTCAGGGAACCGACAGACACACCAAGGATCAAATCTGTATACCTGACTGGTGTGGAGTGAATTCCTTCACACCAGCTAATGAAAGCTATAAGGACGTGGTTGAACAGGAGCAGATATCAAACCCAAATAAGAGTTCTGCATTCCAGAGTAGGAACTGGGGACCAACTCTTAGACTCTTTTATTGAGACTGAACACAATCCTTGCAGCTATCTTTCACTGCATGAAAGCTACCAAACGAAATAAGGATAGAGCCACCTGAATGGCTACTTGTTGGTGCCAGAGACTTCCCCTCCTGTCATTAAGAGAATCAACAAATTCTGAAGATCTATGAAAAAGTAATGTTATTTAAATAATTCAACTTCTATACAGAAATGGTAAGCCTTAAAAAAATTAGTATGTACTGGCTACTGTCTTCATCATACATCTGAAAAACCCTTTCAGAGTCTTAAATTAGGAAGAAAATGATATGTTTAGGATTCATTTGCATATGGAAAATTGCTCATTGCTGTTAACAGTGAACGTGCCACAGGTCTCACTACTAGCAAACAGGACACCTGTGTGTGCTTCTGTAGAAGCACACAGAGTAGAAACTGTGACATCACTCTTGGTACTCTGTGGCAGTGTGCTTGTTGTTACATGGATGCCATATTGCTATGTTACTAAAAAACGGGTTTCCTTCAGCAGCAGTGTTTTGCAGTGAGCCCAAGTATGGCTGTCCACAACAACAGCAATGGGTAACAGAGCAGAGAGTTAATGCATATCAGAAAAGCCAGACTAGTTAAAGCACATAAAGGTAATTGCAATACTGAGAGTTACACTTATAAATGTATACAAAGTTTTAGAGAGAAAAAAAATTAGATGGGGCTAAAAACATGAACACAAATGGAAAAGAAGAAAATAACTTCTGACTGTCACCACACTCATATGTTTGCCTTTTTTATTGCAGACGTATGTTTCCCACTGATCCATACACAGGATTGGCATTAATGTCAATAACACAACACAGATGCTGAGAAGCGAGGAGATCATTATGATAATGTTGTTCTTCAAAAAGCTAGTCTTATTTGGAGGATAACAATTTTAAACAATTCTTTGAACAGACATTACACTATGCTTCTGTTGATATTATTAAATAAAAAATGGCTAAAAAGATTAATCACACAAAAACACTCGTAGCATCCCGTGCAAAAACCTGGCAATTTTTTTTATCACTATATGAATTCACTTCCTTTCATTTTCTCTACCTCTAGAGGAATAAAGAATGACAGTAAATTAACTATTTATAGTTATAAAAGTAGTGATTTCCATCTGCCAGAACTTGGAACTGCTGTCCCAACAACTTGCATGCTTGATGAGATATGAACAGCAGAATGCAATTAGGTAACGTGAGTGATGTATAAAGTCAATTTTCACTAAAGTACTCATTAAAAAATAGCATACTAATATGTCAGCCCAACAATATGTGCTATGTATACCCAGATAATCAGAAAGGAGAGAGATTTGAAAAATTTTTGAACACTAACTGGAATATCCTTTCCACTTTGGAGAGCTCTAGAAGACTAATATCTCAGCATTACTATCCACACACGAGTACATTACTAAGACAAGCAGGAAGCAAGCTTTAATAATAGATAATATTTAGACAATGGTACTAAGAGTCTAGAAGAAAACCCCAATGAAATAAAATACAAAATGAGAGTACAATTCTTCCCATTTTTAGCCTAAAGTATCTGAACAAAAATCAAAATTTTTAGAAGTGCTTGTGTGACACCTCATATCACCATGTACCTATTTTTTATGAAATCATGATTTTTTTGATCTAAGTATCAATGCAATTATCCAGTGCAATATAGAGTAGAGATACTGTTTTCAAATGAAAGTCTCACTGAAAATAACAACTGGCAAACTGAACTATTCAATCATTTTCAGGAATATTAAATACACTTTATTCCTAAATAAGCATACCTAAACTTTGTGAACTAATATACTAAATAAACAAGCTTTGTGCTTTATCTTCCCTGCCTGAGTCTTTCCATTTCAGAAATATCTCTTGGGGCATATTGGGAGAAGTTGCACTGCTAGTATTTAAATTGTAACTGTGCTTTAGAAAAGATTTTTCCTAGCAACTTTTGTCAGCAATATTTTTTCATTCCGAAGAGGATGAACAAAAACTTATATTTAAATATACCTTGAGGTCTAGCAAATAATTTAGCAGCCAAGGCCTTGTAGTAGTACTCAGAAAAATAGAAAACTTCTCACAAATCTGCAGGCATTATGGGCAGCTCTTCTGTAGGCAGAGGTTTTGTTTATTTAGGAGAGTCAAATCCCTTTGGTTTCATCTCAGGAAAAAAACATGATTTTATGGTATACTTGAGTATATTATGTTTTCTCTCTCTAATGTTAATTGAACATTACAATTTCTTTTTCACAAACAGTACTTTTGAAAGGGACTTTCTTTTCTCCCCTGAACTGTAAAATTTTTGTCTGACAAGTTGGCGACTGAGTAAAAGGAGACATTTTAGTTTAAATGCCAACAGACTTTTAGGTTCAGAAGAGTCCAAATGATTGCTCCACTGAATCAAAATTTATAGCAAGGAAGCCCACAGGAAGTATATTTTAAAATAATCTCATCCATTATAGGAGTACATTTCTCTTTTATTTAATCATTGCAGGCAATCACTCCAAATACACACTTGTTAAATAAGTCAAGGTTAATTAGCATGATGATAAACACCTTTTATTATTCAGCGAGGACAACAAAACTTTCCATTTGCAACTGTTTCAAATGGTTGTGGTTAATCCTATCATCCACCATTCTACAAGAACTAAACCTGGGCTCATAATGGAATCTAGATCCCTAAATCCCCTACTGCAAGAGTATTCAGGTTCCCAAATGCTTCTGGCATCCAAGGCGAAATCTCTCTCTTCTGGTGTAAGACTAGATATGACTATCTCGACTAGACTTAGGAACGAACCACTTTTCACATTATGTTTACTAAAAAAGTCCTTACTTTTCCAATGGTGACAACTTCTCTGTACAGATGGACAAAAAACATAAAAACCATTTTTTCCCTTTCTGACCCATCAGCACATAATTAGCTCTTAGTGAGCTAAAGAATATGTGAATTAACAAGTTGCAAAAACTGTTGATGATTAAAGGTAAGTTTGTTCATAGTTTGTTAAAATGGAAAAGTTAGCAGCACATGCAGATGATCTACCTGCCTGCAATCATCATAAGTACACCGATGCAGAAATTAAGCCTCCCAAATGTGGAACTCAGTGGTTCCATTTCTCACCATAATATATGCTTTATTTAGGTAAACACACAGTGACATGCTCATGACCTTTAAAGATAGCACCCTCAGCGCTCTGCAATTTCATTATATTTTTTGACTCTCACCCACATATTGATGGACATATCTGTAACCTAACAGGGCTTGCCTGATCAAAAAAATGCAGACTCCTTTTAACAATTTTAATTTAGGAGGGATGGGAAGGGCTTATTACACGCACACGAGGTTTGCTATAACAATTTGTACAGATATTTTCTTTCTTTCAGTTATTTATTTTTGCTTGTATGTATCTTAGGAAAGGCCAAGCATGAAATTGGAGCTGTAAAGCAAGTCAGAATTTATTGATATGACTCTGCTCTGAGAGCTCAATAGGTGTGCGGCAAAGCAAGAAGGGTAAAGAGGCTGAATTATTCATTGAACCTTTAAGCATCAACAAATAACACTTACCATGAAGAATGCCTGCTTTGCAACAATAGGTGTGAGATGTACGCATAAAAGAAAACAGATGTTCCAAAACCATCTTATAAGACCATGATAGAATTTTTTTTCTTATTAGTAATTCTGAGGGAAAAGAACGCTAGCAAGTTATTTACAGGAGGTGCATAGCACAAATGGGTTTTTTATTTTACTTAGCATTACATTTTGAACACTGCACCTACTGTATCAGCTTAAAGCAAAAAGAAAAACTGATAAAAAATTGACAAAAGGAAAAGCCTTTCTTTTCAAGCAATTACAGTGCTGGAATAAAACACCTGTTATTAGCATAAACTTAGTATAGAAATGAAAATATGTGAAACACACCTAACAACCTATATAAAAAAATATATATAACAGATATTATAACACAAGCAAGTTGTTACTTTACATTTAAGTTTCCATTCCTAATTCCACTGCTGTGATAACTTTGCCAGACAAATCCTTTCAGTCAGAAATTATTTTCTTATTCCTCATCTACTCAAGATTCAAAAGCATACATTTTTTCTGTATGCCCACATCTATAACCAGATCCATTTTATGGTGAGTGCCACTCAATTAATCAGTAAATTTGAGACATCCTGTTGGTAAAGTCAAGTGGCTGCAAAAATCTCTACCAGAGAAAAAAAGGAAACATGGAGAGCTGGTATTACACAGGAAGATGCACTATTTTTTCCAGACTGAATTTACCTTTGTTAATGGGTATTTATGTTACAGTTTAGAAATATGCATTTTTACTACTTGCTGTTTTTCAACATATCCAGAAAGAGTAATATTTCCCCTCTTCAACTAGCTTTCAGTTTCTATAGTTCTGGTACTTTGATTTGGTTTGATTTCACCTGCTACAGCCCTACTCCTAACATTTTATCACCAACCTATTGCTACATCTTTGGAAGGACCACCTGCCGTATCATTTGGGAAAAAGAAAAAATAAACAAAAATGGTATGATCACTTCTGTTTTCATTTGGTACCTCAGTGAATTCAAATCTTTTGTTCCTCTTTTAATTTCTATTGTAGTTTTCTTCCATCACACAGACTTTCCAAGTTTCCTGACTACTGCTTATGAACAAGAGAACACAGAAGAAAACAGGCAAAACTGTGGCAACCCAGCATCCTGCCTTTGGCTATGGTCAAGATTGAATCCGTAAGGAAGGGTGTAAAGACCCTGGGCAATCATACAGGCTTACTTCCCAAATATACTCCACCAACCTCCAAACTTATTAAAAGAGACCATGTAGATTTCTACCTCCGCTCTGCTCTTCTCTGTGATTCTTCAAGAATGTCATATGCAAATGAGTTAGTCACTGCTGTTCTTTACAAGAGCAAGAAAGCAAGGCATGGGAATTTCAGCCCCTGCAGACGGCATCAAAATGTACCATCAAAAGTACCACAAAAATGCTCCCCCAAGTACACTAGCCCTGGTTGCTGCTGTCAAAAAGGACTGCACCTCCAGCAGAGGCAGCAGGACCAAATGCGTGCCCTGGGCTCAGTGGCTGCTGCTCACCATCGGAGCACAAGAATGACTGCCGGAGGGGGAATGGCAGTCTAGACATGCATTTCTATCCACTGCTCCAGCTGTGACTTTACTAACCCTTCCACAGAGGGTAGGTAACAAGTGCTGGCAATCTTTTAAAACTGCAGCAATCACAGCCAAAGGAATAATGTTGAAATTTGACATTGCAGTAAGACTATTGCATCACTGAAGGGAAGCAGCAGCTTTGAGCCCTATTCTGGTACAGGCAGATAGATCCAGCCAGACTGAAACTCAGAGGCAATACACACAGAGTGGCATTTCTCATATTTCACATGTTATACCATGTGTTGGAAAGATATTTAAGACATGTACTGTTTTCTGTTTTCAACAAAAAATTCATAAAAACCATTTCCAAAACCATCACTGTGTTTCGGTATGGCACAGCTTCCCTCATGTGACAAAAGTAATTTCCTTGCTGAGTTATAATCTGTAAATATCTGCTTGCTTTTTGCCTATGCCAGCCCCACATAACACCAAAAAGAACAAGAGTTTATAGTTTGAAGCTCTCAAAGAGGAAAACACGGTTGTGATGAATTCTCCTCTCAGTTCCTAATAACTTACATACACCTTTATATAAAAGAAATTATCTCTCTTGTTTTGAAGTTTGTAGAAAATAAATAGCATTTCCAGAGAATGAAATAATCCAATTGTACTTCTACTTTTAATTAACTGCAGCAATTATTTATTATTTTGCTGTATCACAAAGGATAAGAGCTACGTATAAAATGAAAGCCAGGTAAAATAAAGCTTTAATTTTAATTCAGTGTTGTTCCTTCAGCACAGATTTTGTAAATTCCTTGATATCATTGTAAAAACATAGAGCTGGCTTTTACAGAGGGATTCTGTAAATTAAAGTAGTACATATGCATCTCAAGCAAGACCAGAGTCTATTGTCAGAGGACTTGTGGCATGGCAAGGAGCCATCTTTATCTGAATAACTTCCAGTTTGGTAGCCAAGATGATACAGAGATACAAAAGTGTAAAGCAAAGTCACAAAGCAAATCAGGGGCAAAACAGTAACAGACACCATTGCATCCACTGAAATGCTCTGCCCTCCTGCTTCCAGCCCTCACTAATAAGCCCAGGATTGCTTTTAAAAGGACCAGCTCTTCCTAGACTGAGCTTCCTAGACTTGAGCCTGCTGCTCAAGAGGATGTTTCAGAACTGTACTGCCTAAAGGAAGCTTATTACAACAACTAAGAGATCTGGAGCAAAAACTCCCAGGGAGTCAATTCTATTTTTGCGGAAAGGTGTGAATGACCTACCACCTAGCCACATAGTGAGGTAGACACCATGTGGACCCTGCTATGCCCCAGGAGCCCTTTCAGAATAAACTGAGCTGGAACTATAATGTAGGAAAAGGTCATATGAAATTACTTCATGAAGAAGTGTCAAGCTTTCCCACTTCCTTTTCTATAATATCTTTGCAGTCTGTGTAACACTTCAAACATAGGTCTGGTCTGCTAGGAAGAAGTCGATCCATGAACAAACTGTATTAGATATTATTTGGAGCCAGCAGTTAGACTCACAAGAGTGCAGCCTCGTTACTTTGCTCTCTAGCACAGGGATTTTACAATTGCATCTACTCTTATCTCCAGATTGACATCCTGCTCAATATTTATTAACTTCTGCCTAGTGAGTGCATGTTACCCTTTTATGTCCTTTATCCCATGTTATTGTTATTCTATATTTCTCTACGTGGAACTGGATATCCATCTATCCAACTTAAAGCCAAGTCTGTCTAAATCACTCCCAAGTTCATTGCTTTGGCAGTTCCAGCTCAACAGAGGATTTCATCACGTTTCAAGTTCTTTTTCTTAAGTCTCTAAACACATAACAAACAAAACCTTTATTAATCGCTTCCTATCCAGAACACAATCAGTTCACCTCCCTGTCACCAAAACTGTGTCTACTCATGTATTTTCTGGCTGCTAGTCTCTGACATGACCCTCAGTCCTCTGCCACAATTTCTAACTTTGAACTTTAGTTATTTAAGGCCAAATCCCAAACAATTAATCAGATAACTTCCCCCACTGTCAACACAGAGAGAAGAGAAATCTTTTAATGTCTCTCCACTGTATAAAATCCTCCAAAAATCCTGGGGGGGAGGGGGAGAGAGGGGAAGGAAAAGAGGAAAAATTTCATGCAGCAAATCATTCACTGCCAGAGACGTCTATCAAAGGGATCACTCTCTAAGCTCCAGATGGCAGGTCTCCTACAGGAAGCAGCTGGTCCTTTGGCAGCATGTCCTCAAAAAGTGCCAACGGCTAAGTCCGTCTGTGGTAATTTAAGGCCACCACAGGAATTTTATGCTGAAATTATTTCAGCTGTACAAGCTACACCTTCACTCTTCAGCAGACCAGAGACAGTAGCCAGACTCACTGTTTTATCATATACCACCCACCACACCAGGGATGCTCCCTTCTCTGTGAGGGGGCACGTGGGTGTACCATATTCTTTGAACTGTTTTTAACATAACTACAAAAGTTTTTAAACTTGATTTATTAGTTGGGCCACTGTCTGCAATTTCTTCAAGCAGTGACATATATTTCTGCATATGTAAAATAGCTAGCAAACCTATAGTACTTAGGTGTGCAACAAAAAGAATAATACATCATCTTTTAAGCACAGTGGATGGCACCCTGAATTCCTTACTCAATTTCATTCAACCCACAAGCAGAAGAATTCATGTAATTTAAGTTCAATAGTACTTGATTTATTACCATTTCTAAACTGAATACATTCCATACCTAATAAGCTAACCCTACATTGATTTTGTTTTTTAACTTCTTTCTGATCAGCGTATTTGGTGTCTAAATTCAGCTTATTTCCTCCTTTGTTTCACTCTCCTAGTACTCTAGAATCTCCTTAGGTTAGGAGACAGGTAACTTGCTTCCAATCGCACTTTTAAAGCCAGACGATATGTAGCTCCTCTCCCGTCTATGTAAAACTCTCCTCAACGTTTTTAAGGTGCTGACCACCTAACTTCTCCAAACAGCAATTAAACTCAGTGGGTTTTCAGCAGACTTGTTCTGTGCTAGCGTGCAATATGCTCACCACTCATAGTGATCTTGCTACTTAATCTTGCTACACAGACCTACACTTTGCCCCAAAATTAGAACACCTTCTACCTTATGTAAGTACAGTAATAGCTTAGGAAAGAGCCAATGACATACAATGTCAAGATTTTCACTCAGACTGCAAAGGCCTGCTCGCTCCACACATCAGTGGCACCAGCTGTAGCCCAATTAAACTCCACAGTGCACAGGTGTTCCCAGAAATGAGTAACAAAAGCAAACTTCCCTTTAGGGTTCTGAATAAAATTAGAGTTCTTTAACTTCAGTTCTCCAAACATCAAACAGATTGAGGAAGCAGGAAAGAGAGAGAAAACAACATACAGAAAGATAACAATAAACTGAATTATAACTTAATTAAATTTAACATATATTTGTACTAGAAAATACATATGCTCATGGTTTACCGGTGCAAACCAAGACTCATGAAACATTTTAGGACTTTGGCATGGAAGTCCACTTTTGTTTTAGCTCTATGTTAAAGGAGTTCTTCTAACCTGGGAAAATAGCATGTATAATGCTAAAGATGATATGCAATATTTCTAAATAATATTCTAAGCTTCGCCTTTCATTGACATTTAAAAGCTATCTGCAGCAAAGACAATTTGGGATAAAAGCAGCTCAACTAGCTGTCTACAATTTTTGGACAACATTTCAGTATGTCTGTGAACAGAGCGGAATCAATTCACCCAAGGTATCAAATAGAAAATGTGACCACCAATTTTAAAAGCTTGAAAAAGCTAACAACTGCAATATTCCAAAGAGCTAACTGCAAGTTGAAAACAAGTAAGATAATTATATGGAAATGTGTTAATGCAAAAACACCAACCACATTAAATTCACCTTAGAATAACCTGTTTGATAAAAGAAATCCACTTCATTTTCATGCTAAGAAATTAATCAAGCTGAAGATTTGGAGTTTAATTCATCAGTAAAATATTACTTCATTATACCAATAAACTTGCTCTGGCAAAATGAGCAAATGTATGTTTGTTAATTAAGCTACTAGGGAGCCAAGATACTACAGTACAGTTGTCAGTACGTAAGATTCATAGATTAACATTCTCTTATTAAAAATAAGAGCACTTATACTGAGTAATTGATCTTATTTTCTTAATAGAAGCTCTGAGAGAAGCTGTGGGGCTGTACAGAGAGAACAAACAATAAAAATTTAATTACACTATGAATGACAGCCATTTCAATTGGAGGCAATATTTGCTGTTATTGATATGACCAGCCAATATCATAGAATATCACTGGCAGATGGTCAATTGTCTTATAAATTATTCTAATATACTAACTGGCAACACAGCAGATTTTCAGCTCATAAAAAGATATTCATTAGTAATACTATTAATACTTACTCACTGAACAAAGAATTTGTTTGTAATTTTATAAGGTAACAATGGTCCAGCCAAATTAATAGCTCAATAAAGGAGAAGCGGGGTGTTCAAATACTCAAGACACTCAAAATAATTGGGAAGTCCATAATGCAGCTGCATTTGGTAGACCATGGCAAAATATTAGCTCCTAAAATAGTCATTTAAACTGCAGTGTGATAATATGTAATATTTTTGATCCTGCAGATTCTAGATGGGTAGATATAACTAACTCATTCACAGATGCCATTTTCAATAGTTTTTCTTACCTGACATGTTATCAGTTGAGAAAGATAAAGAATACAGAATCACATTGCTCTTTAACTAATTAACGTAGAAGTGGGAGAAGGGAGCTGGCCCAAAAAGAGAAGCCCTCAGAAGTAGTTTGGAGAAGTTGTTATTCCAGCTGGAAAATGGATCAGTGAGTCTCTGGGACCAGAAACCCGAATCTTACACTGTGCTTTTTTTATGCCACTGTGTATGACTGTTTACTGTCCCATGCCTACTGCATCAAATCAAAGCACTTCCAAAGAGACAGAAGAGACATAAAGTCCCACATACTCCCTGAAAAATCTATTAATATAAATTCTTTTTATTTACTTTGGAGAGAAAGACTCAGAAGATTGAAGCTTTCTGTGCTGAGCTCAGATCACTCCCTCCTTTGTAAACAGCTGATTCAAATCACAATAGTTATATAGAGAAGTTTTTAAAAGCCATAGCCATTCATTTTTTTTTTTTCAAACTGCATGTAAAAATTATGATCCCTATCTCTCATTCTTAGTAGGACTGCAGATGCTACTTGATGACAATTGCTCTTGTAAACAATTTTTTTTTTTTT
>VXAK01019118.1:0-11133 GCA_013399435.1 Arenaria interpres
CATGCCCAGTTCCCTCATCCCCTTCTCGTATGACTTAGAAGGACCTTAGTTTTAAGGAATCAAAGAGTCGTACACCCCACCACTTCCCTTTATGGTTTGTTTGCTAATCAATCCCTCAGACAAGCAAGCATACCGTATTTCTTATGAAAATTTGCCTGGCTTTTGCTTCCAGCTAGGATTACCTGTTAAACCTTTCTCTGATAGACTAAAGAGTCTTTCAAGACCTCTGCTTTTTCCTTATTAGGATATTTAAGCTGTCTAATCAAGCCACAACTCTGTCTTTTTAATAAAACTTGCAGGATGAACTGAATTCATGCACAATCAGTCATTTTTTTCATCTAAAACCGTTTTTCTCCACACCTTCTCACTAGCAAACCATGTGGAGTTTTTTTGGCATTCCTAACCCCAAATCCTTTCCAGAAGCACCACTTGCTGGGGTTATGTCTAATGTGGCAGGCATTACTTGTGTTTGTTACTCCTAAGTGCCATAACCTTGTGTTCAACAGCTTTGCAAACCACCGGGCTTTACAGGCTTATTTTCCAAAAAAAAAGACAAAGCTTCAGCCAGATTTATTTATTCTGTGTAATGGTGTTATTCAATGGGACACAGGTTTCTCTCTGTCCCACAAGGACTCTGAAATATACCCCTCATTAGAGCGACTTTGCCATTTTCAGTGCATTGGTAACCTTGCAGGCATGTCTTTCACTAATATAGTAGGCCCAAGCCCATAGAAATATGGGAGCAAAATTTAGGCACCTAAGCCTGATTTGTATGGTCCACAAAACCTGTTTAAATCATAGTGACCTTAACACCTCAGATTTTTTTTTCAGTAAAGTCCCTGAGCTGCCCAGAATTGTGCTGGTCTATATCTAGAGATGTCTCTGCACCAGCAAGGGCAAACCCCACTGTGCCTGACTAAGGTTCTAATTTGACATTGAGGAACCAGACCTCTGAGCCCTGATCTGTGATAGGGCCTGATCTTGCAGGTGTGTTTGGGCCATGGGTGTTCTACACTGCTGCTTCTGAGCCACTTTCATTTAAAAATATGGAGAGCAGAGGGGGAGGCAGACAAGAAGGACCGCAGTAATAGTGATGCTGATGCCCAGGCAATACTTTAGAACATAATTTATTTGAAGCCAGGTGTTTTATGGAAGTGCACCAGTTTTGATAGCTTCTTGCTTTAAAATGGTATTGATAAACATGTTTCTCTCAGATTCAAATGTTCCCCCTTTTCAATGTGTCACAGTCAGACATTTTCAATTTACTCCTGGGAATTATTTGACACAATTAAAAAAATTAAGGCAGAGAAAAACATTTTAATTTTTCACTTGACAATTTGTTCCTAAAAATGTGATTTCACCTTTCCCTGAATGAAGGCAAAGCTTGTTAAACAAACACTTTACTGGGGAATAATCGTTACCTTTACATGGGCCACCTGTTGGCAAGTGAACTACTTATCGCTCCAGGTTTGGGTGAGTTTAGAAATGAGTCATTGCCATCAATTTTAGGCCAACTTACAAAATAAAAGTCTCCGTATTCTGTTATCTGCAGTCTAGACTATAGACTAGTCTATAGTCTAGAAAGCTACAGACCAGGACTGCGGAGAGACAAGAGGTGGAGCAAAGCCACCCCTGGCTACCAGAAACCAGCAGGTAATTTGGTGCCTGTCCAGGAACTGGCATGTTCTCCAGCACTTTGCATGGCACCAGCAGGATGATTTCAAGTATTAGAAGTTGTACTTGAAGCTGCCGCTAAGTGCTGATGGCCACCTATGTGCAATCACTACCTTACACTGTTCGTGATAGTGAATAATTACAAATTCTTTGTGAACCTAAAATGCATTTTATCTCTATGTGATTTATTGGAAATCAAGATTCATGATCAAATGTGTTTAACTTTTTCTGTGCGGCTCCACAGAGCTGGATTTCATACCTCAGACAATTATAGAGCCCACGTTGTCCTGCTTGATGCAGCTAAATACACACTTAACAACATTCATTGCCACATGACATAATCGACATCTTCACCAAGTTCAGATACCATCTACCTTGATGAGAAAAGAAAACGCAGGTGTGTCTGGTCTGAGAGCTCTCTCCTCCTGTTGTTATTGCCTTAGAAAACAGGCTGCCAGCACACTCTAACTTATTCATGTCAAAATGCAATCACTCAAGAAAATTGTTTTCAGAATTGCCTCTTTCCAAAGTGTTCAATCCTACTGGTGTGTTTTTTTAGCCCACAATAAACTGGTTGTGAAAACTTGCTACCATGTTTTGTAGGTGTCCACAGGGCATGAGCTCATACTCTGCGTTTAGTGGGCTTAATAATGCCAGAGTGATTTCAGCACATCCAACAAACGTGATTAATGCTAGAAGAGGCAAAAGTTTAAGCTACATTAAAACGTAGTGTCTTGTGAAATAGAAGTGCTTGATTTCTAGTCTCTGAGCAGGAAGGTACACTTGATCTCGATGACAAAGATTCATAGAAAGAGAGACAGAGAAAAATATTAATTTCTAATGAGAAAGGTTGTGCTTTGGAGATAACTAAGCTTTAACTGAGCTTTAAATGACTAATTTTCAGGACTGAAACAAGACCAGCTTCTTTGCTTCTCAGAAAAAGGTAAAGCCTGCTTGATTTTGCAGTGCCACGTTAGATGGATGCCAACTGCCGCCAGCCCACCAGGAGCCAGGCTTGTGAGCCTTCGGTTCAGCGTCTCTGCTCCAGGGACTCTCCTTTGCACAGGTGAACCCTGAGATGTACACGTTTTACTGAAACTATTCAAATTTCACTTCCCCTTCCTTACGAAACTCCTTCCCTGCTGCCAATCAGGCGGCTGTAAATAGTTCTTGACCTAAACAAAAATTGCCTTCTTTTTAACATGTCTTTTTTTTTTTTTTTTCCTTGCACTGCAGCTCAGAATATTAAATGGGAAACTTCGTGCATTGGCAGTGACTGGCCTAAAGCACACTGTGAGCGGGCTGATTAACCCGGGCAGATCTTTTATTAAACAGAAATACCACACCTTGATTATCGGTGCCCTGGCGCGAACGCGATGCCCGCAGTCCACACAGCATCTTATCCCCGGGCTGGTCCAGCCCTGGGCAGTGCCCTAGGAACTTACGCAGCCGCCCGCTCCTCTGTTGATCCCAGTGTGGCGAAACAGGCTTTCACAAACACAGGGACACGGCCGGTGTCCTTGCGGTGGCAACCGCGTGTCCACTCCACTCACATGCTCCTATAAAAGGAGTTTGTTTATGTTTGCGCTTAATTCATCCCTCCAGTTGTGTGTAACACAGACCTAGTGGCATTGTGTGTCCTGATACAGCGGCCGGCGGTCCCCTAGCACAGGGACGGGTGCCAGAACCACGGGGGGCAGCAGGAGAGCTCGGGGAGACCCTCTGGGAGGGGAGGGGGACACTGGCATCCCAGCTGCAGACCCTGGACCGTACGAACTCCTGCCAAGCTGTCACAGCATCCCTCCCCAGACACTGCACGGCCGCCCACTTGCTTCAAGAAACCACCACAGTTTTGCATTTTAAGCCACAGCTGCTGCAGAGGTTGCTGAAATTTTAACTAAATACACCCTGTCAACAGAGGGGAATAACAGTTACTGATTTAAATGTGACCTTCCTATTTTTTTTAGTTGAAATAACAAGGGCCAACGGTAATCCTGCTGCTGAGGTCAAGCAGCAACTCTGGAAGTATAGCTACTGTTAAAGCTCTTTATTTTCAAAAGCTGACTCTTTTCTCATGGCAACTTTATATACATAAAATGTATCTAACAACAACAAAAATTTACTAATAACAACTTTATCACAAACATGAGATATCCAGAGAAATGCTCTTGCTGAAAACCTGGTCTGCCTGTTTACAGATTTATCGTCTGAACAGAAAAACGCCGTGGCCACGTCTGTTTGCAGTAAGGTAGCCTCAAGGGTAATGTGCAAGTTACCTCCCCTTCTAACCATAACTGCGGTGTCGTTACTCATCAGTTCTCTTTTTCTTGGCAAGGCTGTCACACCTTTCTTAAGATTTATTTGCATAAATGAGCTGAACAAAGCCAGTGTCTTTGGGGCTGTTTCCTGAAGCTGAGCCATGGCGTGCCCGACTGCGGTAGCCGGAGCAGGGACCCGGCCTGCAAGGTCCTCCTTCCCAGACTAATGGAGGAACACAAGGTCCCACCTCTTTTATGAACGTGCCTAATGTAGCCACCGGCTCCGCAAATGCTCGCTGCCATCTCCATGTGCTTCCTGGCAGAAGGCTTGGCCCTCTGTTTGCCATCAGCTCAGGGGACATCCTGCTGGAAGCAGCATCCCTGGCTCCTCTCCACGCACTGCCCTGACAGAGGCCAGGCAGGCAGCAGGTGTGGTGGAAAAAAGGATCTAATCTTTGGGGGGGAAAAACCCATGCAAAGACTTTGCCTGGCTCCAAATTAATTTATATTTCAAGTGTCGAAGGCTAGTTTGTTTTTCAACAGCGTGGAAAGCTGTTTTTCAACAGCGTGTTTTTCAACAGCTTCCCTTTGTGCAGGAGTTGGACCACAGCTTGGTTCCCTACCTGCTGTCGCTACTGAAATGCAGATGTCTGAAGCTGAATCTCGTGGCAGGTCAGTGCAAGAGAGAGTGCAGCATTTCAGCATGGCTTTCTGGCTAGGGACCTTTCTGAAAGCCTTTCATATAGGAAAGGGAATGGATGACGTCTTCAGTCTTTTAACAAAAAAAGCAATACTTGAGACCAACAGGCCATGTGTTTGTCTGCAGTGTGTCAGACACATCGCTTTACCTGCAGCCCAGCTGGGTGAAGAAGTTGCCCCAGGCCAAATTAAATGTTTTGAAAAGGTGGATTTTCATAATCTGGATTGGTTTTGGCAAAAGTCTGTGGAGAAAGTGGTGAACTGCGTCAGCAGACCTGGAGGGGCGGGAACGTCGGCTGGCAAGAGACTTGATCACTGGCGTGTGATGAGCAGCTCGGGAGAGATCAGATCAGCGCTCGTTATTGACAACCATACGTCTGTCTGCTGCGGAAGTTACCCTGCTGCCAGCACCACTAAAGCACCACATATTCTCATCGTCATGCACGTGCCTGGATTAAGGCAATCAAACTTGTCCATCTCCAGCCAGGGTCACCTGGGAGAAACCCTTTGGCTCAGGTGCTGCACGGAACCCAAGAAGATGCACAGGCAGCAGCATTTGCTGCACCACATCATTTCCCACATATGTTCAGGCATGACCGTGTACAGCGGTGGCTCTCTGCCTGCTAGAAGTACTATATTTAAATGTAGAGAGAAACAGTGTAAAGTATCTAAGGGGTAGGATAAGACTGGGCTAATAAATCCCCAGGCCGGTGGATGAAATTCCCACCTCTGCTAATGGTGACACTTGGCAACCTGACCTAGGGCCTATCATCAGGGGTCTGGCCACTGATTTCAGTGGGAGAATTCATATTTCAAGCTTAAACGTCAATTTTATTCTGGTCTGTTAGTCATATTACCCATGTATGGGGCAAGTTAATATTCTGGGCCTGAAAAGCAATTTTCAGGGTGGAGCTACTGCAGAAAGGGTCCATGCATGATTCTCAGCTGCTTAAATTTGTCCTAAGTGGCCTAAGCACATTAAAAATGGTTGGTTCCATTTAAAACACCAAAACCTGTTGGCTTTTGATTGTGTTCTCTTCAAAGAAGGAACACAAAGAAAGATAAAATTAAGGGTGATGTTTCCAACAGTACTCATGTTGCACTACTCCCCCTGACATCAGTTATAAGACTCTAATGGTTTTTATAGGGATATATTTAAGATGGTGATGGGCATTACTGAAAATCCTGCCTTAAAATTCTTGCAGGGACTGGTTATATCTTCTAGGCACCAATCAAAAGTAATGTATTTGGCTTACAAAGCTGTAACAAAATTACTATAAATCTGTTCTTCTACTTCTTGCTCCTTTTTAGGAGGAAAACACCAGAAATTATTCTGTAAATTAACATCCTCAAATTCCCCAGGTTAAAACTTGAATGCTAATGCGATAATTGAGCACCGAATTTGTACAATCAACAATTGGCTACAACTTCAGACTAGGATTTGAAGGTTAAACTTCTTATTTTCATCACTATCATTAAGAACAATAACAACCACAGATCTAATGCTCTTAGCCATATTATACCAGTTCCCTTAGCCACATTAATCTTACCTCACCGCAATTTTATATACAATTTAAAAGATGGAGCTGAAATTATGATTCCCCTACAAAATAAAGTTACCATATACTGTGCAAATCTCCTGCCTATTCTGTTATCAACCCTCTCTGCATCCTTCTAAGGCATATTTAATTTGAGCGTGATCCTGCAAAGGCTGTCAAAGTGTTATCCGTGAGCGCTATCAGTGCCCAGCAGCGAACGTTGCTAGGATGGAGGACCCCTCAGCGAACCGATCTCCTGGCCTAGAAACTGCAAAAACAGTATTCAGTGAGATATCAACGATGATATCTCACATAATAAAGTGAGAAAACTTTCCTGAGCCTTGCACGTTACTTTTTGCCATTGCTTTTTGATGATCACAAGTGAAAATTCTGTTCATGCATATATGGTTTTCCTGTGGTCAGAATTAAGTGATGCTGATGAAACAGTTATTGATGTGCTAAAGCACCACCAACACCTAGAACATCCTACCAACGTGGTTGTTATTTTCCCTGCTTCTGCAATGTGAATTCTGTCAATGAAATGCGTGTTTCTTGAGTGTTTTTATGCTACTGCAGTGCCAAACCAGCCACCTCAGCTTAAATCACGTCTGAAGGAAGTTTAGATAAGCAAAACCCAGTCTCTTCCCTTATTTTATAATGCACTTTGCTGCAAGTCATTCAGAACTTTGTCCCAACAAGTTGTGTAACTCGTGCGTTGTACTGTTTGCCCCAGCTCTGTCTTTTACCCAGTTCAACTCAAAGTAATTCTGTAACTCTCAGCCATTTTGATAGAACCAGTCGCTGGCTGAGGCTGAAGTTATTATCCTGCAAGATATTGAAGCCACATGTTGAGGAAAGCTGAGAAGATGAGAGATGGGTTGTGTAATTGTTCTTATCAGCTTTCCAAATCAGGAAACACGACAACCCTTCCCTTCTCCCCAGATTCCCATATTTCAGTCCTGTCAACAAGGTCTATTATTACCACGGTCAGACAGGAAAATGTGTGACATATAAATAAAGTGCAATGTAGTCACTCAGAATGTAACAAGTCTTTCCTATTCTGGATGAGCTGTACTTGATGGGAGACGTTTTGCAGTGCTTGTTTACAACGAATGCAAATAAACAGTGTTCTCTGCAGACATGCTGGTAGCGTTAAGTGTGTCCTCCTCATTAACTGTCTGCTTTAACAAGCATTCTTTCTAGGAAAGGAAGAAGTCTTTCATTCAGTGTGGACTAGGAGCTTGCAAGCTTTTGCCATAAGAAAGACAGGAAAAACTATCTTCTGCAACTGAAAACCAATGCCACAACTAGGCCGACCTGTTAATTATTACACAAGAAAGATAAGATATTGACCTATTTCACTTGCCTCTTCGAAGAGAAATCTTATATATGAACATGGTGGTTTAATTCGATCATTGAAAATGTCTGTGAAAGGCTTTGCTGAACCCCGAGGAGTAGAGATATGCATGCATGTGCTTGTGATTTTTCTTTGTTATTATAATGCAGAGCGCTCTATCTGTCTGTCTGTCTGTCTACATAAACATTACAGCAACATGTTCCACTCTACAGTGCAATGAAGAGTATCTAAAAAAGTCCATAAACTACAGTTCCCTTTTCAGCCTGCCTGATCTAACTTTTTCAGCCAGCTCTTGTGGAGATCCCAGAATGAAACATAACACATCCTGCCTGTTTATGCCAAGTCTACTCGCCTAGTTAATTTTACAAAAATAGCGTCAGACTTTTCAGTTCCCCCTAATCTTATGCACTATTTTTGTTGCAACATTCTCAGTTTTGTGTCCGCCACCTGAACACCGCACCAACGGGGGGCTCTGCTTTCAAGCAGGAGGCAGAGGTTTCAGGGAGACCTGAAAGTGGCCAACGTCATCCCTCTCCCTCAGGTCACAGAAATGAAAATCAGCATAAAGCGACCTGCAGTTGGGATGTGAATGTTTGCTGCTGAAAGCACATTAAACTCAAAGCATTTGGCTTAGTCAGTGACTAAGGTGGGTGTTGTTTTTTTTTTTTTTCCCTTTGTGCACTGACATTTGACCCCTTGTATAATATGCACCTTGCACCACTGAAACCCAGTTAGTTATTTATTAAACTCAGGTACCAATGGCTGACTTGCACATATCATGCTTTTAACTGCCTGGCGTTGCCTGTGCGCGGAGGAGAGGGGGATGAAAAGCAATTGTCTTTGCTGTGAAATTCTGTCATATCGGCAGAAAGGAGCTGCAAAGTGCAGCAATTTGTACCTGACCTCTGATCTAAGAAGTTTGTACAAACCTATGAACCTTGGATTGAAATTGAGAAACGAGGTTTACAAGTACAAGGAAGAGATTTCAAGCACTCATTACCTGTGCCCAGGTTTAATATTATAAATTAAAAAAAAAAAAAAGTTTAACTAAGGCAGGGACTCTCTCAGGAGGCACCATTACTGTGCTGGGTTAATTCAAGACAATTTAAGCCTACTGAAATTACAGCTCAGTTGGAAATACCTATGGTTTGGAAATTAAATTTCTGTGTGCTTCAGAAAAGGAGTTTGATTTGAGAGAGATGTCATTTGAAATTCACCTTTTGCTGACCTTAACTGGGATTTTTTTTTTTTAATTAAAAGCTGAAGAAAGAAGACAAGCAACACTCAATTTAATATAATTTCTTCAGCAAAGAATGGAACTGAAATGCAGAATTGAATAGAAATGACCAAAAAGAGTAGCAAAATGGCTTCTCCTTTGTTAACTTCATGCATTTTTATCCAACACATTATCTAATCTCAGTTATACAGTGCAGAGCTATATAAGAAACCAATGGAAAAATAATCAAAGCAACAGCATTACAACCTGCTCTTGATAGACAGCCTTATGGCCTTGTCTTGACAAGCAAAAAGGACATGTTTTGCAGTTCTGTTAGATTAATTGTGTTAATTTAACTAAAAAGCTCTCTCAACTCTTTGAGAACTGGCAAGGTCTTTGGTGCAACATCATCAGCTAACACCAACATGTGCCACCATGGACTGTGTTGGGTGTGAAGGCCTCCAGAGATCAGCTGTGATGATACGATTGAAAAAGATGCCCTTTCTGCAACCCAGCCTGTCAGGCCATGGAGCATTGCAAGGGATGGCAGTAACCTCATGCTGTGACATCCCTCACATGCTTCGAGCATGGGCTGTCACCCATGGCAGGCCTGGGTGTGCAAAGGGTGTTACACGCACATTTTGACTCATGGCTTCAATACCACCCAGCTCAGGACAGGACACCACTATACACAACAGCTGCATCTTGTCCAACACGTGAATGCACAATTTTGTCCCTGGTTTTAATTGAGCCTTAATTGCAACAACTACATTTCCTTTTTTTTTTTTTTTTAGGTTTTAGATTCAACTGATTTTTTCTGAATTTGAGTTCAAACTTCACTATTGTTATCAGCACTGACCCCAATAAAGCAATAAATGAATAAATAAGGGTGAAGAGATTAATGTCACGTGTCCTATGTCATATACAAGCCTTAAATGTTTCACATGCTATGTAAGAAGAATGTGAATGGAATAATATTAGAACTTGATTCTCTTAAAATACCATCAAATATTCAGTATGTAGAACAAGTTATATAGATTCATTTGTATTAACAATAATTCCATATATAACTTGCTTGCTCAACTATCCTGGAAGCCACCGTCAATCTACAAGCCCCAAATTCTGTATCTAAAGCTGATAACCCAGTTTTTAGAGCTTGATTTTTATGTCTATCTCTTGAAAAAACAGACCAAAACACCAGCCAGCACAAACGGAAAACGGCAGAGACAGCCCAACTGAAAACATGACATGAGGCGATTGTAAATGGCTGCCTTTCATTTCATTAATTTAAGATACTGGAAAAAAATATCTCCAAGACACAATTTTATTTGTTTTCCTCTGTCTAAAACATCACTGGTTTAGTTTTCACTGTTCTGACATTGTCTTTGCTATTTGCTACGCAAATTCTTTTTTCGATATTCGATATTCACATGCCGAGCTCGTAGTTCAAGCCTAGAAGTAGTTGCTTCCTTCTCAAACAACTCTTTAGGACCCTCTAAAGGTAGGCAAAACCCAAGCCCCATACCTTGACAATGACATACTTTCAGTCTCAGCTCCCTGATAAATGAAAACCAGATAAAAAGCCCTACAGAGCAAACAAGATTTCCCTTACCTCTCCGCTCCCGCGATCGAAGGGCGACAGGTTAAGAGGACTCGCGCCTTTGCCCGACCAACCTTTCTTCCTAATGGCAAGAGCCGTGTAACCTGGTTATAGAGTTTATGCATCTCTTTATTGGCCAGCGAGCGTTGGCCATTTAAATTCCTTGGGAGTCATTTGTTAAGGGCTCTTAGGCTGAGGCTAAGTGGGTGGGACGGGAGGGAGAGGGGATGTTAGCGCTGCCAGACGCGGAGAGCTCTCCAAAGCGGTTTGAAGATTAATAGAAAACCATCTGCAACGAAGGGATCTTGGGAGGGAGGGCTGAGTCCAACCTTCAGGGAAGCATAGGAAAAAGGAACCGTGACATTTTCGCAGGGAGGAGGAATTTGAAGAGAGAGATTTCATTCAAAATTCAAAACTTGGAAAAAAGGGAGTGAAACATGTACAAACAACTCCTTCCTAGCACAAGGCGTTGTGCAAATAGCTTGAGTTACTCACAACAGATAAGATAAGAAAAGGGCATATTTTGCTTGACGGAATGAGGGTTTTTTCAGTGAAAACTCTTCTTTTTTTTTTTTTTTCCTTCATATGTGTCTGGCAAAATTATTTCGGGCCGCACTTAATCAATTTACCTTTAGTTGCACAAAACAAGAGGGAGCGAGAGGTGGGTTTACTGACCTCGGCAGCGGCGGGACGGTAGGAATAACTCAGCCTGTGCCGTGTACCCGGCGTGCACCGTTTCAGCGGCAAACACGGAAACTCAAACGTGTTTGCTTGAAAGGCAAAAAAAAAAA
>VXAK01019118.1:11146-70870 GCA_013399435.1 Arenaria interpres
AAAAAAAAAAGAGCCTGGTGCGGGAGTAAAAGCACAGGGGTGGTAAAACATGATTCATGACAGCAGAAATGGTCTGTACATAACAACGGAGCATTAGGCCCCGGGAGCACTTAGGCAAAGCAAACAACACACCTTCTCGAGCAGCCAAGAGGAGGAACGGCACCGAAACACTCTTTGGATGATGGATTTCCCAGTCGGCAAGCAGCGTGCACAACCGGCCGGTGGGAGACGAGGGAGCAGGGCATGCCTTGGGGAGATGACTAGTTTCTGGGAAAGGACACTGCCCGGCGAAGGTGGAGAGAAAACAGCATATTGCAGAAGCAAAACAGCTACAGCTTCCAGTCCTTTCCCAGGTTTTTTAACTGGCATAGCCATTCCTTTCTTCTTTCTGTTTTTCTCTTTTTTTTTTTTTCCCAAAAGGTAAAGCTTGGTCCAAACCTCCAGCCAAGCACCACACTGGCAGCAACTTCAGAGCATTCTAGTGTGGAAGGAGAAGTGTCTTCACCTCTCCATGACAAACTGTGCATAGAGGTGGATTCTGCAGGGGAAGCACTGTCAGTTTGTAACAGATGGTCCTTCATAATAATTTGCCTTGCTCTCTTAGTGGTTTAATCTGGGCATGTAAAACTTAGAGACATCCTTGTACTTCAGAGTCAGAGGTTGGTCAATAGAGAAGAGGGGTAGGAGAGTCAACGGGTGTGGAGATAACAGCTCTAAAATTAGAAGGCCTCCAAGTTAGAGAGAGAAATGTGGAGGATGGCGAAGACAGGCAAAAGAAACATCTTTGTGGAGGTTCCTGAGAGCGAACAGGAAGGATAGCTGTTCTACTTACACCACAAACCCAAAGGGTGATTGCAATCGCTCTGTTCTGGCTTTTTATACTTGTTTATCCACAGCACTGTGGCCGTGGTGTGTTAGGCGCTGTACAAACACACCTGCAGCCCGGATCCTGGTCCCAAAATGCCTGCAGCCCGTCTACTGTACAAGTCTTTCATCTTCAGAATTCCTCTCTGCAAACGTTAACTCATGCAGAGAAGCAGGTACTGCTCTGCTGGCAAGGAAGCTGCGGCATGGAAATTAACTGGGGTTTGCCCCAGACTGTGGAAGGAATCAGTCTCAAATCCGGTGATAAAATCTAGGAGATTCTGCCAAAATGAGATCCGTGTCTCAATCCCACTGATACATATAGGGAAGCAAGTATGAAATATTTAGCTGTTATAAGCTCGCAAAAATCCCCCCCACCAGATTAATTAATTTTTTTTAAGTCAGTATCCTTCTCTTTACTTTGCATTTTTCTGTTGGAAAAAAACCTAAATTTTTAACCATAAGCATTGTAAAGTTAATCCATCAAATACGATCGTGTATGTACCTAATGCAGAGGGAAGACTACTCTGCTGCAAGTGGCATGAAAAAGCACCGATGCGAGTGAGCCAATGGGCTCAATTTTTGAAGACTCTTCAATATACCGGGCCAATTAGGCTCATGTAGGGGGGCCGCTCAGACCCTTGACTTTCATTTTGTACTTTCACTTTTAGCCCTAGCTTGTTGGTGGTTTCCAAGTTATGCCCCCGTTATTGTTTAAAGCAATGAACATCAGCAGATCAAGCTGCTGCAGGCTATTCTGAGGTGTCAGCACCCCCAGTGGCAGAATTTTGAAAATATATCCATTTGTCCTGCAGGCTGTGCTTTTACAGGGAAGTTAAGGAAGTTGGGCGGGATACTGCAAGTGTGTCCCCCAGCCTTCCCTTGCATTAGTCACCTGCTTCCTGTCAGCTTCAAGCACACTGCGTTCATAACCATTACATGGCTTTTTATGTGCCTCTTTATGATGACTCCGGCATCAAGAGAGGGATACAGCTAAGGCAGGGTGGAAAAGTGCTAAGGGCAGAGCCATCCGAGCAGCAGGGAGGATGGGTTCTGTACACGCATGCACGCTCCTCTCCTCATGCAGCATCCACTGTGCTGGTGGAAGGACATAAACACATCTTCTCTCCTAATCTCTCCTAATCCTAAAATCCTAAGAGTTGTGAAAGAGAACAGTGCAGAGAGGAGTCCATCCAGACCTGTCCATGCCTATGTTTCCCATAGACCTTCCATTGCCTTTTATTCTCTTCTGTAGTGGGATTACATGTCTTAGGATTTTCCCTAAATAATGGTTGTCCTGAATAGAGTGATAGAAAAAGCTGGACATTTGAAAAAAAAAAAGAGAGAGATGAGATACACTGGAATGTGCTAATACCTATTGGACAGGGACCGGCTCCCTGACACAGAATGGGCTTCCAAGGAGATGTTGTGCTTCCCCTCAGCTGGCTCTCTTCTACAAGCAGACACACAATCTGGCCTCTGACGACTGGGTGCACTGGGCTCCTCACCTTATAAGCCCTAATTAAGCGTTGGTTCTGCTTGCTGAGATTTTGACAAAGATCAAATCCAAATGCTTTGGGAGATCCAGAGGCTGATCATAGGCTCATCCTTTTATTGGGGTGGGGTTATTCTCTGGATGAGAGTGAGTATTTTTGATGATCATGGTAGGAAACTGGCTTTCAGGAGGTATTTCAGGGTGGTAGGGTGGTAGCCTGGCGTCTTGTGACAGTGCAGACACGTGAGCAAGTAAGCGAAAGGAGAAGGGAGAGTAAGGAGTGAGGGGGGGGTGACTTTTACTGTTATATTTGTTCTTCAAATACTTCTGAGAGACTGTAGTGGAATGAAAAGGGAATGTGCCAAGTGAAATATTTCACCAAAAGGACACATTAATTTAAAAGTGACCTACAAGGTGTCTGATCTTAATCTCAGAAAGTCTTTACAGTTTATCAGTATATTCACACATAAGGCTGCCCTCAACCACAATACAGCCACAAAAATTAGGATCTCATAATGTAACAGACAGACTTTTTTTCCCCCCTTTTCTTTCTTTTCCTTCTCTTTTTAACAAAACCACTTTGTGTCTGGTGGAACAGGTTCCCACATGTTTGTAGAACCATTTTATTGCCTATTTCAATGTTTAAAGAGACAACAGCACTGTATTTAAATGAATAACATGTTATTTTACACCTGTTCTTACACAATGTGAGTTAATACAGCACAATTCGTCATTTCCTGACTTTCGTAAGTTATTGCAGTCCAAAAACCGGAGCAATCCTTCAGAGAACATACACTCTGTACCACAACACTCTTGTTTCTTTACGGGTGGATAGTATACAACAAACACACATATAATTACATATCTCAAAACAGCTTTACTGTATACACTCTCAAGAGATTTTTCAGAGGTATTCAGGTGCCCAGGTAGACACTTGGATGCAATAGCTTTCCAAGTTCTCTCACATCAAAGCCCTTTCCATGCGTAACCTATGTCAGTGCGTTGATGGAGGATTCCCAGTCAATGCCCTGGCAAAGGTGGACTCCCCTTCTGCTCCACCAGTCCCTGCCACATCTCCCATCCCAGCATGGAGAGAACAAAGTCACAGCCCTGAAGGTAGGGTCCCACCAGGGGGAAATTTGGCCAAGGACACCATGGGCTTTCCCCTTTTGATTTTTAATCTTAGGCTTCTCTGGTTAATGGGCAGTGAGAGTTGCCCTGATAACCTTAACGGTCACTAGACAAAGTTTTTGTTTTATTTTTAGCAAACATTTTAATTGTCATTCTGCAATGAAATTGAGCACAGATGATCACCCTGGAGACTAGGCTCAGTTTCCCCATGTGCAATTTTGTGCTTTCACTTAAACCTGAAAGCAGGTTTTAGGTTCCAAAATGTAAGAAGACAGGTGCTGAATCAACCCATGCAATGCAATAAATTTTAATTAGCACATTAAAAAAAAAAAAAAAAGGAAAACAGCAAAAACCCAAAGGTTTTTTCTATAGCCACAACCATTACATTTCTGTGGCATATTAAAATAAATACAGGGGTGGTTCTGGACAGACATATCTACAAGGGAGGTTAATACGATGATTGCTTTCCAGTCCCTGGGTAAGTAGAGCACTCTATGGGGAAAAGATTTAGACCTCACTAGCCTGGTGTGGCTGCTGAGGACCAGTGTTTCACACCACAGACTCACAGATGCATTAAACTGGTGCTGCCAACGTCATGTCCCGCTCTGTCCTTCCCACAGCCACCCCGTGCAGCCTCTGCTTGTGCTGCCACCAGCCTTTTTGCAGCTGCACCCCAAACACACGCTACCGAACACCTGGGCTGGCAGAGGGGAAGAAGAAGGTGGGACCAGTCCTTCTGCCAGCATTGCTGGCTTAAAGCATGTGTCAAATCGCCAGCATTGAGCAAATTCGTGGGAAAACAGGGGAAAGATTTCTTGTGAAGCCTGCTGAAGCGAGTTTCACAGCACTGCTCCAGCCCAGCTCTGGAGAGGCTGATGAGATTTCACAGAGGGTAGATGGAGCCTTTCTGTAACACCGAGGAGCTCACTGAACCATCCAGAGAGATCAGAGGGTAGAATAGCTAACCCTTTATAAGTTTGGATGCAGCCAGTGAACTTTAGTGCTGCAGGTATCAAGAGGCTGAAGGCACTGGAGGAGTCAATGAGGGCAGCGTGGCGCAGTAGTGTGAGCTCCACAGGTCACTGACCACTGCCTGTAGCTAGCAGGGATATCCAGCCAGCACAAGCCAACCATGTACCAATCGATTTTGATAATTAAAAGGTTCCCAGCAAATAAGATTCTTGTTTGTTCCCTCTGGGGCCTTTTTGCCAGGGAGGGCATCTCGGGGTTTTGTGATATTCATTCACAAGAGGGAGGATCAAGACCTCCAAACTTATATGTGCGGGAGACTTCCAGAATTGGGGTAGGAAACTGAGCGTGGTTAGCACACCTAACCCTCACTGCCTCTCTTCCAGCAATTGCTCTGTCCTTTCACAGGTCGCAGTAGAATATAAGAGTATTAAGTGAAAGAGCTTTTCCTTCAGCCAACAGGCATCATCTCTGGCTAAGGCATAACCTTTTCTATTTTACTTCCTAACGTCTTACTGAAAATAAGACAATAAGCATCATTCAGAAATTGTTTGTAAAAAGAGATTATCAGATAAGGGAACTGACACAGTTCCCTTCAGGAAGACAAATTTACTTTTCTGCCTCCCACTAACATGAAGGAAAAATTTAGACTAGAGGAGACTGAACGAGCTGCAGGGGAGTTGACTGTATCCATTAACTCTGGTGTCTCTTACATTATGTTTTATTACACATTCACAACTTCCATGTACCAGAACACTGATTTATTGTCAGGATTAGAAAAATCCAGCTTCTGATGGTGTTGAAAGTCTGACCTGCCACGCACAGAAAAGGCATCATTACCGAAGAAGTCTGTGTTAAGCAGACGAAGATTTATACCAGTCCTATGCTGCCAGAATACCTGAGATGGGACTTTTCCTGCTAAAAAGCTGTTGTGACCGAGTCACCCCTCGGTGGTGTGTGCTGCCGTGAGTTGGGAGTGGGGTCACACCTCTTGGCCCATCGCCCTGCCTTGGCACGGTGCACTTTGTCCCTGCGGCCCAGGGCGGATTTGCCCGTGCCATCACATGCTCTCGGCTTACCTAACCTCACCCCAGCGCCCTGGCTCCTCCTCTGCCGGGGTTTGCATCCTCTCTGCTCCTCTCTCCTGCCGACCTTCACTACGGGCAGGAAGGATTTGGGCTGCAAACCTGCCTTTTCGGTGAGTTTGCTTCTCAGCGGCCAGCGTTGTAGTCTGGTACATGCTCCTCCCGAGCTACCGTGGCTTGCTCTGGTTTGGGGCTGATTTAAGCTATGCTGCCAGGCTAAGATGTGCTTCTACAGCGGAGGAAACAGGACGGATTTCCCTCTTATTCCACCAAACATGTTACCTATGCACAGGCAAGCCCTAGAACTATACCCAGCCACTTGCACAGTGCAGAAACACAAGTGTAACATAAGCTGCTCTTGGTATGAACTTTGCAACCCTGTGGTTAAACCACTCACCGTAACCAAACACGCTCAAATAGTGAAAGGGCACTTTCACCTCCACGGCTGCACCTGGGCTGGGGCCCACCACTGGTGTGGGGCTCTGGAGCGTCGTCCCTGTGACTGCCAGGGCTGCCCCAGGTCATCCTGTGGGCTAGAGCCGGCCTAATTAAACTTGAAAGTGCTCAAGGGCTGTGTTAATGGGCAGCTCTCGGTAATCACAGGAAGGTGATTTTTTTACAGGACTAAACTTCTGCTGTAAAACACTTCTCTCTCAAAGAAAGACCTCAGAGTGCTGTTGACATAACTTACCTCTATAGGTATCTGACAAGATAAACCATGCAAAGTGTCTGTGATTTCAAGGACCATAATGGCTGAAATGTTTAGGAATGAGAAGAATGGTCTGAATGGCTGCAATTATTAAATCCATTAGTTAAATTGCTCCTTCACTTCCTCGGGAGAGAAAATGTTTCTGCAATGACCTAGGACCTGCCTTTCTTGAGCCACTCACAGAGCCTAAGTGGGAGGTATATCTCATTCAGGACACACCTAAGCCTCATACTTACTATTCCTAGAGGAAGGAAATGCACTTTCAAAAGGGCATTTCCAAACTGGCAATAACCAAATCCTTGAGTTCAGACTCAGAATCTGCATGAAAATGTCCCAAGACAGGAAGATTCTTTTACTTTGGCCAAAGGAGGGGTTGGAGACACAGAATGAGCACTTCTGAGCAGTACCCACACTCTCAGCTCTGCCCTATTTATCTCTCATATTTCTTCTCTTCTGCAAGGTGGATGCATGTAGACCCTGGGACTGCCCAGGCTAGGCACTGTGGGCAAGTCATAGAATAATAGAATCACAGAATGGTTAGAGTTGGAAGGGGCCTTAAAGACCCACAAGTTCCAACCCCCCTGCCCTGGGCGGGGACACCTCCCACTAGACCAGGTTGCTCAAAGCCCCATCCAGCCTGGCCTTGAACACCTCCAGGGATGGGGCATCCACAACTTCTCTGGGCAACCTGTTCCAGTGCCTCACCACCCTCACAGTAAAGAATTCCTTCCTATTATCTAATCTTAATCTACCCTCTTTCAATTTAAAACCATTACCCCTTGTCCTATCACTACATTCCCTGACAAAGAGTCCCTCCCCATCTCTCTTGTAGGCCCTCTTTGGGGATTGGAAGACCTTTATAAGGTCTTCACAGAGCCTTCTCTTCTCCAGACAGCCCAACCTTAGCTCTCTCAGCCTGTCTTCATAGCAGAGGGGCTCCAGCCCTCCAATAATCTTTGTGGCCCTCCGCTGGACTTGCTCCAACAGGTCCACGTCCTTCCTGTGTTGAGGACTCCAGAGCTTGACACAGTACTCCAGGTGGGGTCTCACGAGAGCAGAGTAGAGGGGCAGAATCACCTCCCTCAACCTGCTGGCCACCTTGTTTTGGGGGGAAGGAGAAGACTTCAGCTAAAAGATTTTCTGCTGTGCTGCCTTTGGGTCCAGAGAAGAGACCTCGGCACGTTTTATTTGTTAGCAGAGATGTAAGCGACGGGAATTACTGTCCTCAGCTGTTGGGCATAAATAATGCTCACCACGCGTCTGAGACATTAGCTGTTTGTAAGTGGACATCTGCAATTAAACAGGAAATTGCAGCTTGTCAGTGGGTTAACCAGGTGACAAATTACTGTGATCCTGCAGAAATACTCCCCTTTTTTGTAAAAACAGTTAAAATCTTCTCAGGAACTCTAAAAGGTCAGTGGCTTTACCTTTCTCAAAAACATGCAAGGTAAACTCCTAAAGGAAGCACATTTAATCGGTGGGAATACATATAGGTTGCATTTTAAAGGTAATATCTAAATTACCAAATATCCAGAGAAAGAGTTGCTACAGTCTCTGTGCAGCTAAAATGGCTGAAATCTGACCTTTCTAGGGTTGTGTGCTGTCTCTAGAGCACGTCTGGAGGTACCTCTGTGTTTGAGGACATTGCCCTTCCTGCTACATTGCTGGAGATTATTCCAAAAGAAAAGGGAAGACATTTTTGTGCAGCCTGTCCCAGCCTTACCCCATTTGATTCACCAGTACATGATTTAGCACAGAATATCTGAATATGGAAATGTAATATATATTGCTGTTTAGTACACAGATTAATGTGGCAACAACCAGCTTGTCACCTGTCCTTCACCTGTCCAAATACTTAGACTTCCCACATCACTCTTGAGGTCTGAATTTTCTATCTGTAGAAGGAATTATTTGTTCTGTTTATATTTAGAGGTATATGTGAAGAGATGGTTGAAATTTTGTTGCTGTATAAGTTTATCTGAATGAAGTTAATTCACTCCAGGTGCCACATCATCATGTTTGACATGAGCAATGTTACATCAGAGATTTGACTTCTCATATGTTCCATGGTATGAAACTGGTGGTATGTACAAGACAGTACATCCCAGAAAATACAAATAAAGCCATCAAGTGGTGAGGGTTCCCTTGTTTTGATCCTTGGTCCTTGTAAATGAAGAAAATCTTTTTCTGAATATGTGCCACAAAACCACTGAAGAGTAGCAAGGTTATACCAACGCTTTAGACTGCTTTTCTTTGGAAACTCTCAATTCTTTTGGGAACAATTGTCAAAAATGAAATTTAAGCAGATTAAAATTGCCTTGCATGTAATTTCCTAAGTATATTGATGACGCCAACAAAGGAAAAGTAATTTCCTTACACAGTCAGTGAGCTACGTCATTTCAGAGAGGAAAAAAATTAACATTTTGAGTTTGTGCATTTAGTCCTGAAAAGACCATTTTATCCATGTGAAAAGGTTACTTTTGGTCTGTCATTGATCGCCTTAGAAGATTAAACATAACGTTAAAGAGCAATTGCGGAGCACAGCGTGACGGTTGGTGTGCGTGCCATGTAGACCTCGGCGGTGCAGGAGGACACCTGGAAGAACAGGAGCCTCCACAATGACTGCCCATTTCTAGCAGAGGCACTCAGTTGTGCTCGGAGCCAAGTTAGCACCACGGAAGAAACGACTTTCACATCTAAAACATAAGACGACCTCTTGCATCTAGTGACAAGGAAGACAGACTTCTCTGAAACAAGGTTTTTCCATCACGACCTCCTCTATGAATGCCTACACTGTGTTTTGGGGCATCTGCCAAGAGGTAGATGCCTCCTGGTAGATGCCCAGGAGGCTGAAACAGGTGCCTCACTGACCAGGCTCCCTCCGAAACAGCCTGCATCCCTGCTAAATACCATAGGAAATATAACCACGACCATCATACCGCCACACGGTAGGGTTACTAACCTATAGGTGGCTCCTCGGCCGTCTGGCAGCAGTGGGCTTGTGTCCCGCTAAGCCGTCTCGCGCCTGGTGCCACCGTCGCTGTCGCGTCCCCAGCACCCAGCCACCCGCTGCTCCCAGACCTCGGCCGGGGACTTTGTAGGTCACGGAGAAACAGCAGGACAGACCTCGTGCTTTCAGATGCTCTTTTACTGAAACTATCACAGGAACCTAAATCATTACAACCCCTAACGACGACCGGAGCTGGTTAAAGGGCACTTTACGAAAGGTTCCTCCCTGGGTACACTGTGATCGTGTCTTGCCAAGAGCAACCAGCTTCTCTCCTACCTCCTCTGGCCAAAGTTCAGCACGTTGAAGGGGACAAAGTCCAGCAGCAGCTCATGGTTCAACGGCTGAAGCCACTCCAGCTTACTGCAGGTGCTCCAGAGGTAAAGCTGCTGTGACACTCAAAGCTCCCAGGTACAAACTACTGTAAAATTTGGAAGGGGAGGAGGGAGTGCATTTTGGCACAGAAGACAAACAGCAGTTGCTGCTGTAACTGAGCAAACAGGCAATAAATAGACTCGTTGTCTTTGCCCGGGAGTTGATTTCCCTGTTTGCACATCCCAGCACTCACACACTCTTCCTGGTTTTGCTGGACACGTGGTGTTCGCAGCCTGGCTGCCGAAAAAATGGCCCCACGCCCCACCCCAGGCTCCCAAACTCACTCCCCCCCTTCTCCCATCCACCATGTCTGGAGCTGCTGGCCTGCTGAAGACAAGCAGCATGATGACCGAGAGAGGTCTCGGAGCTCACGCAGCTTTAGGAAAGCTAGGACTAACTCAGAGAGATGAAATTTGTAGGTGGTTGAGGGAGAAGCAGTTAAACCAAGCTTTTCCCTCAGCCTGAGAAGCAGAGGTCAGCAGGGCTGTGCGACCTGCGGGTGAGGGCACCCACGGTCCCCAGCAGCCACCCAGCCTGCGGGAAGAGGGTGCAGAGATGAGCAAGGGAGGAATGCAACGGGTGGGAGGATGGGAGAGGCTGGGGACATGGGAAGGATCTGGAATCGCCCTGCATTCCTATGGCAATACTATAGAAAACCAGACTTAATAAGTTCTGCTATTCATAGATCAGCCGGTTATAATGATGTTAAATCCTCTAGCCCTTGTCTGTCAAATTCACACTGAGATAAGTAGGAACTAAGCACGCTCAAGAGCCTTTGAAGACTGTATACGTGCCTAGATACTGGCCTGGGGAGGTCTGACTTTAAATACCCCTGTCTTAGCGACAACATATAAAAAAAGGGGTCTGTCTTTCAGACACAAACTTTAATAATTATATTGCCCAACTCACAGAAACCTTATCAACAAAACTATGCAAAATGTACCCAGTTACATTCTAACACTGAGTAAAAATAAAATTTCTGAGACTATGCTACACTTTCCTTTCATTAAGCATAAAGCATATTTTAATTAACTTAGACCCTGAACTGTCTTCCAAAACACTAAATTTAGGCTCCCTTAAGTACACTACTGATACAAACGTAAAGTTACTGGGATGTCACAGGAGAAGTAATGAAAACATCTAAACGTGTGGCCTACAGCAGAGAGAGAAAAAAAAAAAAGGGATTTCTGCTGTCATGGAATGAGGAGATGTGTGTGGAAAATCCTGGCTGCTGGTTTTGCTATTTTCAGTTCTTTAGTAGAAGCATCGTCTCCAGAGAGAGCTGCTTTCCTTCCTTCCCCTCTTCTCTAGAAAGAGGACAATGCACAGAAGGAATATAATGGTTTAAGAAGAAATTTTTTTTCTTTTATCTTTTTACATCTTTCAGTTGCTGTTTATAACAGTGCTTAATCTTAAGGCAATAATAACAGAGGAGACATATTCAGAATGAGCTGACCTTCTAAGAAAACAAGTAAGAAACACCTAGGATGGGCAGAAATCTGAAGAGTTAATGATACCCTTTAATAAGGTTGTATAAGGGAACAATCCCACTGGTTGTCTACCTGGTGGTTTGGAAACCCCTGACAGCTAATGTACTGCATACTATTATGCACTTATTTCAGTGAAGGGAAAACCCAGTTTGTTTATTACCCCATTATAGGGCTTTGTTTCTGATGTTCTTACTCTCAAAAGCAGCAAAAGCGCCAAAACAGCATGTGGTTTAATATCAAACAATGCTCTTATTTCTCGTCAGAACAGGGAAATCCAGTCTTGCTCAACTGCACAGCCAGGAGGAACTTAACTATATACATTTGGACTGGGCTTATCAAAGAAAATAAGGAACTGCACAAAAGCAGGGAAAATTTATAATAGGAGCAAAGGGAACCCATCACTACCTGTCAGGAGTTTCTCTAAGTGCCTGTCAAACTGGGAGCACAATGTTTGATAAACCCCAGTGTCAGTTCTTACTTCAGGAAGAGGAACCGACAGCTAGAGATGTGGTTTGGGAAAAAGGAGTATGTTGCAGTTAGGTGGCAGAGTGACATGCAAAAGCTCCAGCTGATGTAGCCAGGGCACAGGGTGCAGCTGGGGGTCTCACCTCTCAGGTGGGTTCTCTGCCCTCCTGGCTGCTTTCGAGCTGTTCTTTCTCTTGGTTTAGCCCAGAAATCACATCCTGGACCTGAATGTTTAACTAAGACTGTGAGATCTTCTCAACACTTTTGATTCTAATCATTTATGCTCTCCAACAAAAGCGTGTTGTGTTTAAAAAAAAATCTCAGAAAGCCATAACATAAGCACATAAACCCTTACTCAGCGCTTGTCTCCTGTGGAGGAGCGGCGGACACTCCCTTCTGAAGGAGGATCACATTTATTCCTACAAGGGGAAGGCGGAGGAGATTCCCGGTGAAGGAAGGGCTGGACCACTGCCCATGCTGCACCTCTATTCAGCCTGTGAGAGAGCAGAGGAGGGCACATGTGTCCTTTCCACTGCCCCAGCTGGTAAAATCCTCTGCCTGCTTTGATCCCTGGAGCAGCTCAGGGCAGTCCCATGTGCTCTGCACATCTGCGCCGTGAGACAGCTCAGTTCCCCAGGTCATCCTCTGTCCTGGTCTGCTGAGCATCCACACTGTACCAAGGCTTGCTTTCGGGTCCTCTTTTGGACAGGACAAAAGCCCAGATGTGGCTCCAAGGACAGACAAAAAGGACTCACCCATGCCAGCTGTGGTGGCCTGGGCTGATGCAGCACAGTCTTCCAAGAGGATCCCTGCACCCACAGGTGTCCCTGTGTGACTGCATGCTGCAGCCAAGCACACACCCCCAGTTTCATCACACCCCCCTGCTACAATTCAGGAGCCCACAGTTAACAAAAAGCGTATGAGAAATGATAACCATGCCTTAGGACGAGGAGTGCCATCACAGGTGCTAGAGAAGACCCAGGGCACATGTTCTGTGGATGAACCAACCTGCTCTGGAAAAGTTAGCAGAGAATCACAGTTCTTGATATAAATAATAAATTCATATTTGTTTGAATGAATAAATTGCCTGCTACCTCCTTTTTGTTTTCCCCTAAGCAACACAGCCCAGTTAATAAATGTAAGTGAAAACTGCTGGTTACAAAAGTTCCTCTGAACAAAAGCAATGTCCAGCAGGCTAAATAAACTTGGAAATCTGAGGTGCAAGCTGCAAATGTTTGGTGTCATACCTCCAAAAGACTTTGTGGGATTCTACTGAAACCTGCCAGGAAAAAACTAACCCGGGCTCAGGTGAGGAAAAACTTGTTTTCTTTCTGGTTCCTTGGAAGTGGAGCAGTTATAAGAAATGTAGGCCTTCCAGCTAAAAGGTTATTTCATTTATAAACGTGAAGAAACTCGCATTTAGCATTGGAGCGTTTTGAGGGAGGTGTAAACAGTCATACACACATCCCCACGCCTGCCCACCTCACGTGGGCATTTGCAGTGCCAGTGGTCAAAAAAACCCACCCTAAAGAAACGAAAATGGAGCCTTCCTCCGGGGAGCGACAGGCAAGCAGAGGAGACAGAGACACCTCACGGCACAGCGCCATATCTCCAAACACCACAAATAAAATCCTGTGCTATTACACCCGGCCCGTGCAGAAAGCGTCCCGCCGCTAGCAGGTGAACGGGAAAGTCATATTTCACACTCGGATTCCAATAAACGGATCATGCCTTGGAGATGAGAAACTGAGCAAAAGAAACAGGCTATTTTTTGAAAGTCAAGCCAAATGCTTGAAGAAAACCTAAAAAGTAGCCGCCAGCCCGGCTGTGTTTATGGGTCTATTCAACCGGCGAGTAGCTGGCTCGTAGATTTTGAGTGCAGGTAATGATTTAACATCGTGACCCAAGCAAGGAAGTGGAACACCCTGAGAAACGATTTTGGCAAGGCTATATTTAATGAGTCAGAGTGTCCTGTTATCTGATGGCATGTTTTTACATGGTGGGAGCTATTTTAACTGCCGTACAATGATCCAAGAAGCTGCAAAGGGGTGAATGCTTCCCCCATCAGCACCAGCCCAGTCAATACCCATCACGTTTTTGCGTTGATGTTTCTATCAGCAAGGCAAAATTGCCATCTCTTAACAGAACTTATCTGGTGCCGGACCTGGGTACGGAGTCACCGTGAACATGCTGGGACCGTGGGCTGTCCTGCAGCTCTCCTGCCCTTTGCTGGCCATTTTCCTTGCTTTTAGTCCTGGAGAAGAGGTCACATTTTCCCGGTATTTGTGTCTGTTCTTTTTCACATGAGCAGCCAGAGGAATAAATGAGAAATAGAGCATGCTCGTGAATCAGGAATAAATCCTGTTTGAAAGCCGGCTTGAACAGATGATCCAGATGGCTACATTTGTTCTGGTGATGGTTTTCTTAAAAAACAACAACTCTCAGCCTTTTTACTCAACCCCACATTAATTTTCTAAAAAAAACCCCCAAAATATTTAACCCTATTCATCTCTTACTGACAGAGCTGACAGGAGACTTATACACACTATAAATCAGTTATATGACTAAAAACTGCTACTCCCAAATATTTTTGTAAGCAAACAGGAAAATCTATTGCACATAAAAATACCACCAATGTAATATGCTCATCTGAAGTCTCAAAAAGCTGCCCTCACAGCTGAAAACATTTAGCATTTATAAAGTTGCTTAATGAAAAAAGTAGTGAGCTTTTTGTATGTGATTGTTTGCTTTTTTTTAAAAATCAGATGAAAGCTAGATCTGGAAAGGCCAAATGCCAGTTGGTGAGTTATGTGCAATGGCTGCTCTGTCGGGAACTGCCGCCAGCTCTAGTATCAGAACTCCACCTGCAGAGTCAAGGTGGTCACCCGGATTAAAGAAGGGAAGCAGAGGGAGGCTGAACTCATTGACTCGCTTGCAAACCTCTTTCTCAGATCCTTGCTGATGCCCCTCCCCCACACAAACTCGCAGATCTTGCATGCTAACAGCCTGAGGGACACAAATCAGAGGTATTTTCATTTTTTCACTTCCCTTAAGAAAGACATGCCTGCTGCCTTAACACAGAAACTAGTCCATAAGTTAGAATTACCCTTTTTTTAATTACTTGGACTTCACTCACAAAAACATAACATTAACTGTAAGTAATTTACATAATTACAACTCTGGAAAACCTGAGTTTAAACAAAACGGCAAACTCCCTAGAACTGGATTGGACAAGAAGAAAAACAAAAGAGAAGACGCAGATCCTATCTGCCATAGCCTGGCATGTTAGCACAACTCGATTCCCAAAACACTGTCAAAATTTCACTTCCTAAAACACTGCAAAATTTGATTTCTTCAAAACAATCTTTCCCCACCCCCCCTCTTTAAAAAAAACCAACCAAACAACATAACCTCTTCAGTATATTCAAGAGCAAAACCATTAGGTCTCAAAGTTCAGCACCATGATAAACTTAAGTGCCAGTTAATAACTTGGCCAGCAGAGCAATCACGGACTCTGGACACAAAGTCTAGTGAGGTTGCTGGAGAGAGTTGTGCACCTGGTGGAGATCTGCACCATGAAGTGCTGTTACGGGGTGCTAACACAGAGCTCCTTCCCTTCATCAGGCAGAAGTTTAAGAAGGCTTCTCGCCTCTGCAAGGGGAGAAAGGTACGAACTCATGAGAGCATGAGTTTGTCAGTTTTGCTAGTACCCATCAGAAATTCTGAGATTTGACCAAAAATAATTATTATGGATATTTTTGAGATTATTCTGTCTTGATTTCTTTTTAACCTAAGTCTTCAGTTTTCCATAAACCAAATCTCTTATTAGATTCCCAATGCAGCAAAGTACCGAAGCAAGTGAAAACAGTTTAAATCTCATCTACATTACCACAATTGCAATCTGTTTAAAATGACACATGTGCTGGCTGGCGTGAACCCTACCTGCCTCTCCCAAAATGTAGCCAGAGGTCTCAGTAACCTCCCTGCTACTGCAGGTGAGGCACAGAAGAGCTTTCACTGTTTTCAAGCTGCTGTGAAGACACTCCCAATTAATTCAACAATTTCTTTATTGAGACTTCCTTGTTTAAATGCAAATGAAGAGCAGAGCTGAGCCTACAGTGTTGAACGAGCATAAATTGAAATGCCTTAACCGGATTTCATTTCCATGCCTTGCCTCTTTTTTTTTCCATAGGGGCGATGTGTCATCATAAAATTTAAAAGAAAACTCTCTACGTATCCTGCTTCTGTTTGCAAAAGGCTGCTCACCTTTTTATTTGCCATTTTAAAGGCTAGAAAAGAAACATTCTTCATCGAAAAAAAGTCCTTTATGTCTGTGCAGAAAGCAGTCACTTTGAAAAACGCCCAGTTGCAGACATGTACATTTCTCCAGCTCGTGAGAGTTCATAGTATTTGTATCCAACATCAGCATTAACTAACCAGCCACTCACAGCAAAATATTCTGCAGCAGAAAATAGATTACTACCTAGAGCGAAAAAATTTAGCATATAGAACAGCACCGTATTAAACCGCTGTACATGACTCTAGTTTTAATGTGGGTTATCTGTAATTATGGTGTCAGTACAGAATCAGAATAATGCTTTTCACCACGGCTGATCAGAGAGAAATTCCTCTCTTCAGCCTCATTGGAGCAACTGCACAGCACAAAGGAGCGTCTTCATTGCCTTTAGTCAAGGGTGAAACCCCACTAGGGCTTTGGAGAAGAGGACATCCAACCTAGGCAACTCTATGAGTCTATTCTGTGATTCTATGACTGTAGCCTGTTGTGCCTGTCAAAATATGTTTCCCTTGGATTTACTGGCTATTCCCCTTATCTCCAGATTGTGAAAAGGAGGGAGCATATTGCCTGTAAGCCTCTGGAAATCCTTCTCCCTTGGGTGTGCTACATTTATTTTGGTGTAGAAGATACCAGAGGACACCGAAGCATAAGCTCTTTCAGAAGTAGAAAGACGAAAACAAGGGAGAAATCAAGACAACAGGCTTATTTAGGCCCTTTTTATTGCTCCTTAGCACTGTTGTCTCAGATTTATACCCAGATGACCCCACTCTGCTGTGGGGTGTGATAAGCCTCCGAGACAAGCAGCTCCTTCAACATCCAGGTGGCTGGACATTGGCCATTCGTGCTGCTCCCCCACTCCCTTCACTCACCACTCTCCCTGTTTGCTTCTGTAATATTGCTCCTCTCCATGGGATTTTTTTCACAGGGTTGTGTTGAGACACCGGGTGCCCAGAGCTCCTTCCCTGCCTTTCAGCTCTCCTCTTGGCAGAAGGCAACAGGGCTTGCACATGCCCACCTCTATTTCATGCCCTTTCCACAGACACCTCTGGGATCGATGGTGCTCCTCATTTGGGTAGATGTGCTTGATCATCTCATGCTCCTACCCACACTACTGTTTTTGCGGCCACTTTGATTATGCCTGTACTACAGCACTGCAGTTTCAAACAATGACCCCCTTGCTAAGGGATTCCCACCTGACTACTGACACAGATCTAAACTTTGTGCTTCAAGATTGATTGACAAGAAATTTTAAGTAAATATGAAGTAGTGATAATGCTACTTCCACGGTTGCTTCCACTGTACCTAATCCCCGCCATCCGTGCTGATGGTTCCCACCACCAAGCCCAACAAGCTTCCCGTGCAGTAATCCCAGCCACTCTTCCTACATTTTCATGCAGATGTGGTGCCTGAAGACACTTATTGAGGTCTATAGGCACATCCTGTACATTTTTAGTACTGCAGCATGAGTTTTACCCTGGAACTGCTTTCAGAGCCATCCTTGCTGTTATGTTTATTTAACACCCCAGGCAAGCACAGCCCTATCAGGTACAGCATTTACTCATGAGTGTAGCCTGATGAATCGGTATGCAGCATGTAATGGCAATGTAGCTCCCAAGGATAACATTATCAGAGGTAAACACGATACCAGCTAGAGATGGCTTTGCAGAATCAAGATTTTAGCTATCAATCCCACCGACTGACACCAACCGACTGAGTAATTCCATTAAACTCAACCTGTAGCTGCCTATCCGTGAATTTTCAAGGCCTTAGTTTCAGCTTTATAAAGTTGTCTGCCCACAACAGAGCCAACTACAGGTGTGGTTTGAGCATCTCTGGGAGCCATTCAAGTGGAAGAGCTTCATGATAGAGTGGCTGCCCTGAGTATTGCTTGGAGAAGCATTAACAAAAGTGCCATAAAACAGGTTAGAAAAAACCTTTTCTGTGCATTGCAGAATGTTTACATAGCAATTTTCCCCACATTTTTCAGGTGAAAGCATTCAGTTCAGTAAAGTTTAGCATGATCCCAGCTGATCAGTCTGTCTAAGGTGCTGCTGCTGAGGCTGTTCTCAGTTGCAATTACAAAAACTGCCCAGAGGAAAGAAGATCCAAGCAAGATGTGTGTTTTTTTCTGGAGGCCATTAAAAAAGTACATCACTGCTGCAGTGCCACAGCATTTGTCTGATAATATCTTTGCAGGAGGTAGGAAGGACTGGAATAATGACTATTCTCTGCAGCTCTTCAGAAAGGATGAAAATTCAGTAGAGGATGCACATCTGCAAAGCATGACTTCTTTCATGCGACAACCAAAAGGTTTTGATTCGAACAATGCGTTTCATTTTTAAGCCAAATACTCATTAGATACAAGACAGGCAACCTGATGACCCCTCAAACTTGATTCCTTCCAAATACAAAGGTTAAATGGCACTTCAGCTTTTGCTCAGTGTCTTTTGTTTTCACTCTCATAGCCTGGGAGATGCAGGGAATATGACCAGTAAATCCACATGAGTCAGGATACTGTAGGAGGAGAGGTAAGCCTTTGTTTAGACAGCCATTAAAAAAATATTTCTGCTAAATTTATAGGTTATTGTTTCTACTTTTGCCTTGCAGCATGTAAGCAAATACTGTTTGATATTGACAGCATTTGCTAAATACTGGAAGTAAAGGGAAACTGTGACCCAGGGCTGGGGAAGGGGAAGCAGGGCTGCCATTCATTTGGATAGATATCTTCACTCATCAGCTACACACTGCACTCTGATCTGTGTGACACCTGACTTCTGATGAGAACAAAAGTTCTGAAAGTTATTACTGAGAGCAATAAATTGCATAAAGAAGTATTCTCACTGAAAGTACACATTGCAAAGAAGGAAAAACTAAATCAAGATCTAAGCATTCATTTCTCATTGACATCATTGGGAACTGCTTATACATGCATCCAGCACAAAATAATTTTGGTAATTAAAATAATTAAAGTTACTTCATTTCGCAGAAATTATATTTCATGTTCAGCTGCAATTCATGGGTTAACACTTTGTGTTATTTTGGCAAAATTGAAAAGCTGGGGTTTCAATGCATTATACTCAAGGGGAAATGTGCAGGGGTAAATTTGCTTGTCTCTAATCACTGTCCTTCAAGGTTTGTATTTTACCTGATCATTTCATTCACCACAACAGGAAGAGCAAAACCAGCTCATTATCACAAAAATATGCTCCTGCAACTGGCTCTGAAAAGGTAAATTGTTTGCCTCAGAAAACTCTTACTCCTACAAAAGGCAAAAATCCTCCAATAAAATCACAATTCTGCCTTAAGATAGTAAACTAATTAAGTGCTAATGTTTTAAATTGCTCCCGAAGTCACACAAAAGAGATATTCTGGTCACATGAGTGTTGTACAAGTGGACGGCTATAGAAAAGATTTTTTCCAATATTCAGAGAGAGAAAAGCAGGGAGACAGATTGTCATGGAAGGAACAAGACTCCTGGCAGGGACTGCAGACAGCTTGCTCTTCTGCCTCAAGCCCAAAGCATCTGCAATGGTCTTACCTGGGTGCCATGTGGCAGCTGTGTCAGGGGAAAAAATGATGACTGTGAAGGTCTCCACCTGGGGTATGTCCTTAAGCAAAGAGTTTCCAGCACAGCAAGCCCCAAGTAACCTGCCTGACACAGGTGTTTTTTTTAAACGTCTTTTTGACGGGGAATCAAGGAAAGCGATTGCAACACCTTGTCTGTGGTGTGATGGCTGCCACACAGGCAAGAACAATAAACAAATGAAAGCTGCTGGAAGAGCCCTGGAGTGCAGGCCGTCGCTGGGGCACAGCCTGGACACTCCTCGTGGTACCCTCCCGGTGACAGCCTGGTGACCCCCACACGGAGAGCAGGGACCAAGGCTGCTCCTGCCCCTGCGAAGGCACTGCTTAGCCCACGGCACCCTGGCACCGCAGGAAAGTGGGTGTCCCTGGCACTGTCTGGGGAGGAGAGAGCAGAGTTTTGCCCATGTCCCGGCTAATCTTCTGTAGTTCTGGTCGCATGGGGTTTTTTGTTTGGCAGTGTTTCCTTTTTTTTGCCATCTGAAAAATCAGCATCTCTGCTGGCCGAGTATCACTCTTTCCCAAAGTATCTGTAGACATTATTCCCTTTCTAATATATCCCTTTACTATGGGCATTTCTGGTTCAAATATAAATATTTCTCCTGTGAAGGGAAATTTGGAAAAGCGACACTGTTAGGTCTCTGTGGGATCCATTATATTATATTTTGCATAGGTCTAGCAGTAACACCTGTGTCACAGAAACTGCCTCTAAGGGTGACGCCACATTTCAACTAGCGACTCTGTAACCAGCCCAGGTGAAGCATTATTCCCAATCTTTTCCACCTTATATATCCCAAAAAAGATTCTGCAGCCCAGCCTCTCCTCGTGATCCCTGTGCAGCTCCGCTCCTCTCGGTGTATGTACACAGGTTTAACCAACTGAAACTTGGTAAACAGCTGTGCTGAAAATGCAGCACGTGACATGAAATCTCCTTGCTTCGTTTTAGCACATAATAACATGTTGTTATTATTTACTGAAAGAATTTAAGTTGTTCATAATCTACAGACAGTTATGACCCCCTTGTCCTGAAACCTCTCTATCTGATCACATTTTTCCTTGATTCAGTGACGGAAAGGGGTTGGAGTTGCTCTGAAAGAAGTCTTCTGTAGTGCAAACAGGACTCAGAGACTGAACAGATTTTGTCAACAGTCCTATTTCTTCCATTTAAGCCACATAATCTCCCTTATAGTCACCAGCTAGACCACTAGCTTTGTATGAAAATAGACAAGATAACATTGTCATCACTGTCTTTTGTTTTAGATATTTATCTTTTCGAATTCAGTCTCTGTGAGCTCTGTGATAAGATTTGAACTCTAGTTACTGCAAAAGAAACTTTTACATCAATCCAGTTTAGTGCCAAATACTGGAACCACCATTCCTGGGAGGAAAGGGCAAGAATCACACATCAGCTATGACACACAAGAAAATCACACGCTTTAATCATAGTCATACTTTACATCTCCAAATTCACTGGCAGACTGAAATTGCAGCGCAGCCTTTACCAAAGCTTTTCTTGACTCACATTTCAATACTTTAAAGCAGATACTTGTGGGAAACCAGTTGCTTTGTTCTCCAGTAATTTTTTCCTGCACTTTGCTCTAGGAGTTTTAGTGCTGCTAAGAACTGAAGCCACATTTAGACTACTTTTAATAAAATAAATGTGTTACCACACTTCAGTACTGCCTAGCACCACTGAGCACTTACTAAACATAAATGGCATGTCATGTGCAAGCCCAATTAGCAAACACATCAAGAAAATCTGTCACATCAGGGAGGAGTAAAGCAAGCAGCAAGTACAGCTAGGGCCCGACACCGATAAGTTGGAAGCAACAACTTTAAAAATCATTCTTTTTCTTGCATTTTGCTTTGCACACAAACCACACTGTAAATAAACTGTGAATACTGATTACAGTTCAGTCACTTCACACCAAGCCCTCTGTGAAAACTCCCCTTTCAGGATTACTTGACTATCACCTGGGATGTAAAAGATGATTATTTCTGGGGAATCACCATATGTACTTCTATAAAGACACATCCAGACCAGCAAAGCACACAGAGAAGATGGTTCCTGCATGAACAAGTCAGCTTCCTCGGTGTGGTAGAAACTTTCAGTCGCTGAGCAAACTTAAAACAATTGCTTGAATCTATTCAGCTTCACCTCTCTCAATGGCACATGAATAGTAGGAACTTCAATCCTGATTTTTTTTCTGTCTGCTGCCTTGGAAGATGGAAAAAATCTTGAAAAAAAATTAGTCACTTTGCCTATTTTTGCAAAGCTCGTTCAAAAATCAGCAAGTATTTTTCAGCATGAGTCACGACCCACATCCCTGTTGCAATAATTAGACTGCACGTTTTCATTAGGAACTCTGACTCCTGTTCTTACTCTTCAGTTAGAAGATGAGCGGAAGCCAGCTGTTTGGAGTTTTATTAGAAAAACATGAAGTTCACAAATGCAACCGTGCACTAATTTATTTTGTTTGGGTTTTTTTAACTGAAGATAAACCACAATCGAAACAACTAACTAACGAAGCATGGGTTAATCAACCCTTGCTGTAGATGACACCACACAGTCAACTACAGTTGACACAAGCAAACTACAAAATAATGCTAACTCCTCTTCCGACTTCTAGGGAGTGAAACTTTGGCAAACTTTATGACCAGGCGCCACTGCCCTTCTGCCTCCCAAAGCCTGGAAAATGGAAGTGGGAAACGGTACCTGGGGAAAAGCCGGTGTGCTCCCGTGGGTGCTGGCTGCCGCCGGGCTCCTGCTACCTGCTTCCCCGGGCACCTGCCTGGCCACCACTGCCTACGCCGGTCAATGTTTTACCAGGCTGCCAGCAGCTTGCCGTCCCACCCTCCCTGCAAACACCCCGTGGGGAAGGCAGTGCTGGGGACATGGGGGCAGAGCCAGTGCCGAAAAGGTCACCCCTCTCCTACCCACCCACACAAAAATGGGGGAAACCTGCTAAGAGGGGGACCTAAGGAAAGCATGCCATGAAGGGGAAACAAAAAAGGTACATAAACGGTGCTATTAATAGATAGTTTGTGGCAGGTAAGTCATGATAACCTTTCTCCGTATTGTTCTAAGGTTGCACACAAGCCTAGGCGTGCCTGGCTGAAGGCTGAGAGGGAACGCTTAATTTATGGGAGTACATAAATTTCCAAATAAATCTTGGGCATAAGAGAGCAGTCATTCAAACGACAGCTAAAATTTCAAAACCCAAAAATGACAACAAAAAAACCCCCTGAAACTGCATGACAAAATAGCTCAAAGGGAGCCTAAAGGTGAAGATGGGGCAAAGAAATGGCTGAGGCAACCTGCAGCGGTTTACCTTGCAGGCAGAGGCTCTGTTCCTGTGTCTCAGCTTTTTGGGAGTGCCTCAGTTACAGCTCTTCCAGCGCTTTCCCATTCCCCAGCAAGTTCACAATTACAAGCAGAGGGCAGCCGAAACAGGCTGGCAACCGATCACGGTGCTCTCAAGGTGCCACTGCTGCTCCCTGAGGAGGAGAGGACCGCTGCCGAGCCTGGGAAGGACTCAGAGGCTGGGACTCGGTGGCTGCTCCCAACGTGGGAGATCCTTTCCAGGCCTGGTACACAGATGTGTACTCACGGAGGAGCAACAGGAAAAATTAGGCTACATTGTGAGTCCTGGTTTTGTGATACTGCCTTGTCTGCCATGATCTTTCAGCCCTGATTTGGGGAGGAGTGATTCATTTTGTCTAATCTAGGATCCCTAGAGCAATGTGCATTTTAATGCACTTGTTTAAGGAGAAAATCTGCATCACTAGGTCTAGTGGGTCAGGTTAGCTACTAAAACCTGCCACATAGTGCAACAAGGACCGTGTCCATGTGCTGGGTTTGCTGTTGATTTGGATCTTGCACAGGCTTGCACAGGGATGGGGTTGCCCATGCTCAGTGATGCTGGGCTAAGGGACACCAGCGAGTCTGGTCAGGTTGGATGGAGAGGCTTTCTCTACACACTGGGCACACTGCAGTGTCCTCACAAGTGGCCAGGGGCACAGCTGTGTCCAGCCCATCAGCCAGTACACACGTGTGACTGTCAGTGCAGCAATGGGCTGTGGCTGGACTCGAGCAGATGTGTCACCAAAAGCAGGAATTCCTTCCCTGAGCCTGGACTCCTGAGGGGGGTTCCTCAGAGCCCAGGGCAAACCTGCAGGGGATCATGCATGGCCAGCTGCTGTGGCAAGGTGAGCCCTGTGTGCTCAATGCACACCAGCCTGCTCAGCTCTCCAAGGTCCCACCATTTGCTGCGGGTGCTTTCAGGTGTGGTGTTCCCTCCTGCCAATCTGCACTCACCTCCCCTCCCCTTTTGCCTGGAAAAAGAGAGACAGAAGAGGAATCTCTCACAAATTCGGTATTTAAGGCCACCGTGGTGGCAGCCTGTGACTCCCTGGTAAGACAGGCTGTTGGCGTGAGCAGAGAAGGCATATAGACCTCCCTACAGCTGCTAGACACACTCCTGCTGCTGTAGGACAACTTGCAAGACTTGGCCATGTTTTTTGCAAGAGTTTTATTAATTCCCAACTGTCAACCTGTTTTCCCTCTAGATAAAAAACCCTCACGGCTGCTTTACAGCATCTGCTCCCAACCTGTGAGGAAGACCACTGTGATGAACACACAGGGGAGGGAGAGATCTGTCTTCTTCTGACAGCTTCTCAAGCTTGTGGCAGGACACTTGCCACATCACATTAGCCTCTCACTGCCTTGTTGATCCCCGAGCTGTAAGTGGAAATAATAACAACTGGCTATTCCACAGAGCTGCTTGGAGTCTCAGCTGTGGCTATTGCCTCTGAGATCCCCAGGCAGAATGAAGGGTCTTATCTGAAAGAGCTTATCTGTACTTAAGACCCTGCCTAACCAGCTCCAGGAACTGCTCATAGCAGTCTTGCTCCACCTGGTCTTGAGAGCTGCTCCCAGAGAGGTGCACTGGGTGGACACGGGGTGAGATCCAGACATGCTGTTTCTCTCTCCCGCTTGGATTAAGCACTCCACTCAAGACATCTCAGATGTTCCCAACAAAGAGGAGGGGAAGAGACCATGATTCTGTGAAAAAGGTCTGAATTTGGCAACTTGGTGCTTTCTGGTGTCAGAAGCATTTCAGCAGAAGACTTTGGACAAGCACTGCCCGCTCCTCTGGATCAGATCTAGATTTTATCACCGTCACGTCTCATGTCATGACACTGCCAGTCCTGTCTTTGGCAAGGCTGGAAACTGAGGCTTGGAGTGGTGAGATCTGGAAGTGGAAGAGTGGCATGCTGGTATTTGGGATATGGAGCTAGCCCAAATTCAGTTTGCCTCAAGGCACAGGCAAGGTCACTGCCTTGAGAAGGTTGTACAAATACTCGGTTTTCCACGGTGCTAATACTTCTGCCAAGCATGTTAGGCCTCAGAGAGTCAAATTGTGTGCAGTATTGACCCACAGAGGCCAAAGGACTTCAGAGAAACTCAATTATCAGTCATAGCTGCCAGGTGTAGCTACCACAGAAAAATGAGGGCTCAACTATGGTACAGCTGAAGTTGTCACCCTGGACAAGTGGAACAGTGGACAATTTGATGGGTCCTCACACAAAATCTGCCCTTGTAGTTAAGCTGATATAATGCAACAGACACCAAATATTTTTTTCATTGTTGCACAAGCAATAAGAAAAGGAAGTATCTTCCCTACATACCCCTGTATGGATACTGCCTTGTGAAAACTCAGTCTTTCATTCACACAAGCTTGTGCATCTTTTTATCTGATTTTCAGAGATTAACCTCTAAATGGAAATAATCCAAAATGAATGAGTTTTAGCTTTCTTTATGGTTGGACAAGATGATCTTTAAGGTCCCTTCCAACCTAGAAGATTCTGTGATTCTGTGATTCTCTGCAAGAAAGTGATAGCAGTAGTAATTTTTATAGAGTGTTACATCTGAAAGCAAGTTGTGGCCATGAACAACTGGTTTAAGTACTGTTGTAAAGCATTTCCCTGAAGAGCTGATGCCTTTGGCTCTTCAACTGGCTGGGATAGGCTGAAATAAAGTAATTTCCCAAAGGTCATGCAGCAAGACCATGCCACTCCTGCAGTCAGCTCTGCAGGTATCATAGCCTGTGCTCCTGAAATGAGCACGGCCGGCTTCTGGCCAACCCGAGTTTAACAGGCTTCTCCTTATTTTCCGCTCTCAGAGAGGAGTTTTTCACAGCAGAGGTCTGAGAGAGAGGCCCATGTTTCTCAGGAGGCCAAGTCTGCCCCTGTGTCACCTGGTCCAAAGTCCCCTGCGCCACGCTTTCACAGATAACCAGGGGTGGGTTTCTGATTAACGCGCCGCTGACAGGAGAGGCTGTGACCCACGGAAACTTGGCTTTTCAGACTCTTCTCAGCGCACAACCTTTGTCACAGAGCACAGGTTTCAAGGGCAGCGTAACACTTGCATATTTACTTACTGCAAATGGAGGAGGTGCTGGGTTGCACAGCACACAGACTGCAAAGTCAAACATTAATTTCGTACAGACACCGTATAACCTCAGGCTGGCTTGGAAGCAAGTAAAGTAAAAGGTATGGATATTAGAAGTGAAAAAGTACCTAAAATTCACAGGCTTTTGGGCAAAGTGCTTTCAATGAAACACCAATTTACTTACAAAGTGTTAGCAGCCTTGACACCACATAGATCAAACACCAAAACTAAAACGTGGGGATCAGGTAACCAAAGGGGAATTTTCCGTGAATCTTACGTGGGGTTTAATTTTGTTCCAGTTCTCTTTCAACAAATGCATTTGTATTTCATCCCGCACGGCAACGCTTGCTTTGGAAAAGAGTACAAGGCAGATCCAGAGGGGCTACTGTTGAGGCTTTGAAAACTTTACATTCCCAGCAAAGAACCTGCTGTATTGGAGCACACGGTGCTGTCAGAACTATGTTGAGACCCATCCCTAAGCAGCGTGTCGAAACCACCTCCCCAGGAAATACTGGCGCAGCACTGATCGCCTCCGACGGGAGCTACGTCCCCTCCTGTGGAGCAGAAGGACTAGCAACTACCTGCTGCAACAGAAACAGGAGGGAGGGGAAGAGTAATCTCCGTGAGCCGTGGAAGATCGTTATCATACAGGAAAATAGCAGGGACGTGAAGCGTGAACTGAGAGGGCTCTTCAGCAGTAGCTTGAAGGTGGCACACATAAGGACACCTCTCCAGCTGTGGGCTTGGCTCGGTGTCTGGGCTCTTGGAAATTGTACCTGGCCATGCCAGCAGTACAAGGGCTACAGCCTTGCCATACCTGGTCTTCCTTTCGGTCCCTAATTTAGTATTTTGTGCTGAGATTTCAGAGCTAAGTGCCCTGTAGATCTTCATCTACTACAGAACGAGTCCTCAGCACCAGACAGACAAAGTGCTCCTCCGGTTAATAAGAGGAAAGATATAGCAAGGAATTATTTACAAACCACCTCTACTAGCTGATCCCAGAGCTGTTTTGCTAGTGTTTTCACCAGGTATAGTTTCAGTCATCACTATTCCCTTGGAGGAAGCAGACCTTGCAAAATACATGAGATATGTAAGAAAACTCGCTCACGCTTCACAGAGAAACTGAGCATTGATGGGAAAGTGTATTTGCAAGCATTTTCTGTAGGGCTGATTTGTTAAACACCTGGCTAACAAAGAACAGGCAACACTGGTAGAAAATCATATGCCAGGCTACAAACTCTGTAAAAGAAGAGGTTTTAATCAAGAAGCCAAACAACCCCATCCCACCTTTCTTGTTCACTCGCTTATTTGCAGCTTTTTCTTTTCTTTTTTTTTTTTTTTTCCAAAAACAATATCTCAAAACCTTATTGTCCAAAGCTGTTTGGAGAACTGCCTATTTTGACTTTGTGTTTTGTATGACCACACTATGCTGGTGATTTAGCAACCTCACACTGCAGACAAATATTTCAAAATATTCCCTTCTCCATAGCTGCTCAACCGCTTTTACATGTATTGCTGCATTTCATGATGCCACCCACAGTCACACTTAGGAAGGGATCATGTTGGAAATGCGGTGGTTTAAAGTCACAGATGTGCATTCCTCATGGGTTTGATTTTAGTGCAAAAGTCCCTCAGCTAAGCTACTTCTGGGATTTCCCTGATGTAACAATTACTGAACAGTGAGAACCTCAGGCTTGGGCGCCGATGGTGCTGGTTTAGTCAGCATCCTCACCGGGCAGTTGCGGGGGTTGTACAGTTTGGGTGTTGAGCAATGTCCCCATCGTGTCCCTGGTCCCTTGTGTCCGCCTGTGCAGGCTGGGAGCAGAGGAGCAAATGGGCAGGTTGGCAGTGGACCCAGAGGAGATGGCCCCAGGAGCATGCGTGGCACCAAGAGTGCCTGGCTGGCACATCTGCCCTGTCCTGCGGTTGGGATGGCACTGGGTGCGTGTAACAGTGTCAATAGTACATTGGGGAACGTGAGAGAAAGGTGTCCCAGCAAAGCTGGAGAGCTTTTCTGCTGCAGCGGAAGATTATTACTACTTCAGGTGGAAAAACAGAGTGCCTTGAACTACATTTTTCACAGAATCATAGAACGGTTTAGGTTGGAAGGGACTTTAAAGATCATCTAGTTCCAATCCCCCTGCCATGGGCAGGGACACCTCCCACTAGACCAGGCTGCTCAAAGCCCCATCCAGCCTGGCCTTGAACACTTCCAGGGATGGGGCATCCACAACTTCTCTGGGCAACCTGTGCCAGTGTCTCACCACCCTCACAGTAGAGAATTTCTTCCTAAAATCTAATCAAAATCTACCCTCTTGCAGTTTAAAACAGTTACCCCTTGTCCTGTCACTACAATCCTTGGGAAAGAGTCCTGCCTCATCCCTCCAGTACGCCCCCCTTTCAGTACTGGAAGGCCACTATAAGGTCTCCCCGGAGCCTTCTCTTCTCCAAGCTGAACAACCCCAACTCTCTCAGCCTGTCTGCACAGAAGAGATGCTCCAGCCCTCTGATCATCTTTGTGGCCCTCCTCTGGACTCGCTCCAATAGTTCCATGTCCTTCATATGTTGAGAACCCCAGAGCTGAATGCAGTACTCCAGGTGGGGTCTCACCGGCGCAGAATCACCTCCCTCATCCTGATAGCCATGTGTTTTTTTTAAATGCGGCCCAGGATGCAGTTGGCTTTCTGGGTTGCAAGCACATATTGCTGGCTCATGTTGACCTTCTCATCAACCAACAACCACAAGTCCTTCGCTTCAGGGATGCTCTCAATCCATTCTCCACCAAGCCGGTATTTGTGCTTGGGATTTCCCTGACCCATGTGCTGGACCTCACACTTGGCATTTTTGAATTTCATGAGGTTCACACAGGCCCACCTCTCAAGCCTGTCCAGGTCCCTCTGGACGGCATTTCTTCCCTCCAGCATGTTGACAACATTTTTAGAAGAACCCACCTCTCACTTAGGCCCCAAAATAAGCTTGAGCCAAAAATGGAGCCCCATAGATTACCTGGGCAGAGGTGTCACAAGAGGAGTTGCAAAGAATGAAGAAATTTTATAAATCAGACCCTTTCCCAGGGAGTTTGGTGTGGCAGCCACTACCTCTCAGACCATGCTCAAGCACTGCAAACACCAACCCAGAGCACTGGGCTTCCCAAGCTCCAAGTGCCCTGCTACAGCCAGGCAGGGTCTATAGGGACCCCCCAACAGCAGGTGCCATTTGCCAAACAAATGTGCTGCCAGACGTGAAGAACAGGTAGAAAAAAGTGTTTCAGGGCAAAAGTATTTATAGGTTTCTCTGACTACTGGTTACAAAATGTAAAAGTTTGAAAAATTAAAGAACCCTAATATCAGTATAGTGTTTTTATTAATTTTCTCCTTTAAAGCGGTACTACTAGGAAGAGACATTTCTTCCACTTACATTTCAGTTAAGACATTTTTAATTGCTCATTTAAATATGCATATGAATTAAGTAATTATAAGTCAGAGCTTGGTACATGACTTCCCCCCCCCCAATTCCTTGAAGATAAGAATTAAATTGTTTGTCTTATACAAAGGAGTACTTGTATTAAAAGCTATGGGCTGTCTGCATATCTCTATATATCTATTTATCTATTATCTCTCTTTCTATCAAGACCTTCTATCAAGGTTTCAAAATGCTTTGGGAGATCTAACTGGGTATGTGGAGCTGTAAAAAGTAAGAATTTCTAATAAAAGAGAACATGTTGCTGACAATGACTCGATTCTACTTTCTTGGGCTTTAATATTGGAGCTGAAACTAGTCATTTTAGCACTAAGCAGTCTTCTTAGCTCTGTCCTTAGTGCCTTATGTTAAATTTGGGCAAATATTTGGCATCTAATTCAGTGTCTAACATTTGATGACATGAAGCATCTTCACCAGACTCTGCAAGTGCAGCTAGTTGCTTTGAATGAACCCCAAGAGATAAGTAACATTTCTATTTTAAAATAAAGTTTTAGAAGACAGTGAATACAGAGATTTTATAGCTGAATGGAAAAGCTGGGACTGAATCAGCCTTTCCAGCAGATACTGCCAAGCAGATGAATGAAATATTTTTTGCACTTATTTGCTTTGCTGAGAATCTCAGAGGAGATGCTGATACAGATCTCTATGAGGCCAGTTCCTGAGGACTGTACTTAAATATTTGGAAACTATTATTTACTGCTTAATTATCTACATGCAACTAAAACCATCCCTCAGCTTCAGTACGTAGACGACTCTTACAGCACATCTACCTTATCACCAAATTCAAGGCACAAGGAAATGACATTTGTAGATGAGTGGGATGAAGCTCTGAAGGTCTAATCCACACAGCGGACCTCTTGCTTTGTGGTTTTCCTGTTGTCTGCCCCTGAGAGGCTGTCTCTCACTCCTCTCTTTTGGAGGAACCTCAAGGTGGAGGGAGGCTTCCTGAAACAGCTCAAAGGGAGGAACATGCCTAGAGGTAGCAGCATGGCTAAGACATGGCTGGAGCTAGATAGGTAACCACAAAAACATGAGGAAGATTGAGGGTGTTTAGGATGGAGTCAGGGACTTGATAATTGTCTGGAAGGAAGTTAATAGCGAATCATGGAGATTAACAGGCGTGGTTCAAGAGGAACAGGAGTTGTGAACTGCTTACAGGGTGGGTGATAGCTGGAACGGAAGGTGGGGCAGAGCTGGAAGGCATCTGGCATGTAGAAGAGATGAAAAGAAATCCATAATTTCTGAAGGGAAAGAAAAACTGGGATGGGGCAACCCAGCTGCTGGGGTGAGGTAAGGTATTTTGGAGGGAGAACTGATGAGACATAGTAATGCATGTGAGAAGGGAGAAAATATATGATCTACAAGGAGAAAATGAGGGTTGAATTTGAAAGAGGAAGCAGTAAATACAGAATTTACAGATGCTGGCTCTAAAGAAATGCAAATGAATCAGGTAAAATAATAGCATAGTGAAAGAACATAACCAAAAGGATAGGTACTCTCCAGGTGAAGAAAGAATTGGTGGGCCACCTGCTTTCAACCCAGGCATTTGGCAGCCCTGTACTGGGTGCTGGAAGCCACACGGCACAAAGGTGGAAGAAATAGAGTCCACCTAGAGAGAGAAGAGGGAAAGAGCCAGAGGTGACAGCACAAGAGCTCCCAACTACAGAAAAACAGGGAGGTTAGGGCCAAAATTACTTGTGTGGTGGAGCTGGTCCTGAGGCAGGGGTGAAAGGAGGAGCAGGAACTGGAGGGGCAACAGTTCAGAAAGAAAAATGAAACAATGAACCTTTTTCCTGTTTATGATAAAAATAGCCTCAAGCAGATTTTCATACTTAATAAAAATCTTCAAATAAAAGGAGCCTAGGAAAACCAGCGATACCCTCTCTACAGTAGCTACATCACATGTGCATATGAAAAATGTTGCTAAACTTGTTTGTTTTGGTTTTTTTTTCCTATGTGAGGTCTAAAACCAGATGTCATTTACTCCCATGCACACATAACCAGTAACACTTTATGCTTGTAGTGTTCCCGTCCATTGTGTGATTGTGTGAAAGCTGGAGAATTGAGTAACACAATGTTCTGTACCAGAAAACTGCAGCATTTAGCCAGTGTATCAGTTTCCCAGAGTAGTTTTATGGTATTTCTATTTTTTTAGATCTTCCATTAATGGTCAAAGTAGATCTGTTTTTCCATGCAAAGGAATGATTTAAGAGAAAATCTGTAATGCCTACTCTGGCAAGCACATTCTGAGGTCAGTGGCAAATTGATCTGCAGTCCAGCTGTCCTGAAGCTCTCAGCATGGCTAGTGGGAAAATCCTGATTCAAATTCCCAAGTTATAAAATCCATCTTGCTCCTACGCATCTTTTTATAATTCAAAAACCTTTCACCAGATTCTGCAAAATTCATATTATAACCTTTCAGCTTTGGCTGACACTGTATTTTGAGAGTTGACATACAGAACCCTGCTCTGCTCACTACTATGAAATTGGGAGCTGTTGGCCACATGTATTTCAGGGAAAAAAAAAAAAAAAAAAGTGCTGTCTATTTTTAAGCACTGGGTGCAGCTATTTGTGGTTGGCTGGGTCTCGGTCCAGCTTACCTGCAGGCTACAATTCAGATTTGAGGCTTGGACTTATGTTAAAACTGGAATCACACAGTTTGCTCTCACTAACTTGTGCACAAGACCGAGGGACTCAGGACCAGCTTGCTGTCGCAAGACTTCTGCTTAGAGCAAAACCTCTATTAGGACAACAGTTTGCATTTGAGTTGAGGCCCATCTGTACTAGAGCCAGATCTTTGTAGATTTGTAGATTCAAAATGGTTGAGTAACCAGTAAGGATTTAAACACCTGAAGTGAAAGGATGCATTTGATTCAACACAGCTCCATTTATTCTATGTGGATATTGAAGAACGCTGAAGTTTTGTCTGTGTTGTGAACCCCTAGTTGGGTCGTTCTTATGGTACAGCACATCAGCCATGGACAGCCAGATTATTTTGTTTCATAAACACAGGGGAACAGAAGTATGGAAACTGTTGTCTGAAAAAACAAACATTCAGAGAACTAAACGGATGTTACAGACCATTGTGAAGAGAGCTAATAAATCATATTTTAATGATTACCAACACTCCAAGGATCACCAGATTATGGGAAAGGTCTTAGAAGATGCCTTAGGAAAGATTGCTAGGTGGCTGTCTAAGAGTCACCCAATACTAATAAAATACCAGATTCTGAAACCAGATAAACCATTAGCAGTCTGGCAATGCCAAAGTGTCAGACTGGTATTGCAAGCCTGAAAACAGGATTTTTTCATGTTTGATTGTACTCTCCTTTTTCTTTTGCAATTTATCACCTGAATCTAAACCCAGACTTGATTGGTATTTTGGAATAACCCTGAAGTATTGTGCAGTGATAGTCAGTATTTCATATTACAGTCACATACTTGTGGGCTTTTAAATGCTATTAATGGCTTACACTTGCACAGCCTTTCCCTTGAAGGAATCCCAGTTCACACTTGCTGAAATATTTTCACAAAATGTTTTCACCTCCTTTGATATACCATCAGCTCTGAAGGAGAACACAGTGTGAAATGATTAAAGTTAGAAATTAAAAAAAAATATTCGGTTTCACTAAGGTTACTGGCAGCATTTTGAGAGACAGAATGCATTTATCTGATCTCATGTGTTAGCTGGCTACTCATTAAAAATGTAGGGATAGCTACACTTGGGAAACTGAGCCTCTTGGGCACTTCTGAAGATTTTCTTCTTACTGAAGTACTGCACTGTCTCCAAAAGTACCAGCAGCAAGCATCATTCATCCTAGGAAAAGTCAGAAAGCTTTCAGCTATTTAATTATTAAAATAAAAAGGCCAGGTTGGATGGGGCTTTGAGCAACCTGGTCTAGTGGGAGGTGTCCCTGCCCACGGCAGGAGGGTTGAACTAGGTGATCTTTAAGCTCCCTTCCAACCCAAACCATTCTATGATTCTAAAAAAGGATCTAGATCACAAATAATGTTTCCATACCTTCACCCGTTGCTCAGGTAGGAAGTGGGGATTCATGACTGCTTGAAAGTGAAGAACTGCGGAGGATGAGAATAGGTCCAACACCACAAAGAGCAACATCTCTGTTTGGTTCAGGGTCAGCCAAGGCCGCGTCAGCAAATTTCCTATTCGTCACTTACATTTGCTTCACTAAAGATAATTTATTATCTCCTGCTAGACATCAGGTCTGTCTGAGCCGAGGTGAGAAGGGCTATTGCAGTGTCTTGCAGAGCCACGGCACGCAGCCAGCGAGAGCCTGCCCTACCAGCCCAGCACCACCTCCGACCGGCCTCATTCCTCTCCGCAAGCTCATTTCTGGGTCGGGGCACCGGTTCAAGAGCCGGACTTGAGAGCCTGCCACCAGGGCGGACCTCCTGCGGTCCTCCCCCTGCCCCGGCGTTGGCCGGGAGGATGCCGGGAGCACCCGAGCCCCAGCCTCAGCCCCAGCCCATTTAGGCGAAAGGTAAGGTGTTTCTTCACACCAGGCTCCTCTCAGGAATGAAGGCAATGGCGTGTTGGAACAATGTCACTCCTGGATACAAACAAGTGAGGGCAACTCAGCCAGTACAAATAAACAAACAGAAGCACAGAGGGAAGAAAAAATTGCACCTTTTGGATTTGCTGCTAGTCTTCACATGCGCACTTGACACGTAGGTGCTATCACGATGGAAAGCTATTGATTAAATCCCAGTTACTGAGCCCACTGGCCGATACCACTTCATTGACAGGTTGAATATAATTCCATTTGCTCGTAGTTAAGTAAATCACCAGTGCCAATCAACATTTTCTTAGGGTGTTAAGCCCACAAAAAACGTGCAGCAGGCTGAGTGGTGATGAATATAAGCCTGTGGGATCACACTGTGTATGAGCCTGAAATTCCAGGCTATGAATCAGTCTGTGGACTGTGTGGCAGAGCTTGCTGTGATCTCTTGCAAAAACTAGCTCATGGATTAACACTTGCTGAAACTTCATTTTCATCAGCGTTAGTCAATGTTTTGCATGTTAGCATCTTGCTGATTGCATTCTTTGTTAAGGAACAGAAAAGAAAGTGGTACATAGCAGCTTCTTTGCATGCAGGTCTCCCACCCATGACATTGTATCTCTGAGGGGGAGAAATGAAGGAGAGAAGGATTTAAAATCCCAGAGCTGTACCAAGGAATGGCCACTGTTTAAACAAAGAACTCTCCATCCTTATGCTACTCACGATGCTACTGGTTGTCAGGATCTCTGCAAGCTTCAGGGCTTCTGCAGCCAGCAAAGCTGCTGGTGGGTATTCTGAGGGAATTTATTTCTAGTGAACAAACAGTCCAATGTGTCCCATGCCCAAGGTTAGCATCCCTTGGGTGCCGCAGATGCCAAGCCATCACATGTCTGTTTAGTCTTGGAGGCTGTGGTCCTTCCACACTGTAACTGGAAATGGAGGCAAGGGGGTTGTATTGCCTTAATTCTGTGAAAATCCCACCCTTCTCATCTGTAGGCCCATATGAAGTACTATAGGTAAGCAAGGAAAGAAGATAAATGATGCTCTAGAGAAGGTGAAAGAAATTCTGCCTGGCCTTGTTAGAAATACATCTCCTGGGAAATGGATTTCCAGAAACTACATTTTCTACTGATTTCATTCCAGTTGAGTGAAGAAGGAAATGGTGGGACTACAGCAGTTGCTCAAAGAGGTTTCACACCTTTCATATTATTAGTGACGTTATTTTAGAAACCTGTGCCTCCAAGGTCTTTTTTGCCTTGTGACTAAGATGCAGAAGTAATATCCAACTTAAATGCCCACATTTCCAATCTAAAGAAAAACGATACGTTGCTCAGTCATGCAAATCATGTCAGTCAGAATCCATTGAGTTGTCTGGGATGTCAGATTATGATATGAGACAGCTTCTTTTAACCTAATGAGTCTGCATTCTTTGTTAAAGCAAATTAGCATAATTCTGCTACAGTCAAGGTAGCTATACTGTTTCACATATGTTCTTATACCATGATTATCATCTGAGGGCTTTACAGCAGAACTTTAGGCAATGTGACCAATATCAGGAAGAAGTTACTTTATCCTCTCCAAGACAAAACCTAAAAATGCTATAGCAGTTAATACAACTTAAATGCAGATACCATTTATAAAAGTTTTTATAAAAGCCTGTATCCCAGGCAGTACAGATATCTACAGATCTCAAGAAAAAGAAGTCCATATGAAAACATACCCTAACTCCCTGCAGCCAAAGAAAGGAAACTCACAGCTTACGATGATGTACATTTGCACACACATGACAATTCTTATGCTTTTGTCCATGTATGTGTGCAGAAAATCTGCTGTATCACTTTTGTTGCCTTAAAAAAATATTTAAAATATTTTAAATTATTTTTGTTTTAAATTTTAAAAAAATGTTTATTGAAATAATTTTTTAAAAAATTCTCAAGCAATAGGGATATAAGAGTGATTTTTTTCTGATTCCATAACATATATTGCTTGTACTGTGCCACCTTGGTACTCAGATTATAAACCTACAAAACACAGTGGGCCAGAATCAGCTGGTCAGTCTCCTCACAGCTTCAGACTTTAAGGCAACGGAATTGCACTGATATAATATGCTTTAACGAAGTGCTCATCATTGCTGCAGTATAAAAGAGGGGGAAAATAATGCGCTTTTTCTGGTGGTCTGAAGATAAGCAAGTTAATTTAAACTACTGAGTACAATGTTTTCTGCTATATGTTCTCAAGCACAAGGGCAATCCAAGTTTTGCTGTATTGCTGCGATAGATGTTTTACTTATTTAGAGGATAAAGGAAGAACTTGGGGTCATTTGTTAATCCAGAAACTTTGCAAAAATTATTTTCGTTTCATAAAAGAAAGCACAGAGCTCAATTCCGAGTCTTCCCATGCACAGAAAGGGGGACAAAAGGGGGTAGAGGACGCAGAGAAGAAGGCGCTCTCAACTAAGTCAATCTTGTCAGGCCAGTTTAACAGGGTTAAAAAAAAAGCACCTTCCTAGAGTAAATAACTGGGAGCACTACAGCACATGTGGGTAGCGTGGCACCACAGAGCTTAGCCTGCCTCTTACAGGACCCCCAGCCAACATACACCGTCATGCAACGCTCCTGCCACTGACCCCTACTGTGTTCCTCTGCCTCTGGTACCTATAGCCATGGTATAGCTGGGGGAGTGACCTACTGCCCCACAGCTCCCTGCAGCGCTCTCTCCTGCAGCTCAGGCTCAGAAAATCAACACAAAGTTTGGTCACCATCCAAATAAAAAACATTAAGAACAGTGCCACTATCTCAGATTTTTGGGAGCCCTGTAACACAGTAACCTGCCAGCAGCAGTGACCACAAACTGATCCCTACAGAGGAGCTAGAGCAGGACAAGCATATGTGATCTTTCCTGCAAGCCCTCTTCCAGCCTCCAGCCACTTTCAGCTCAGAGGACTCCTTGCACCTCATATAGTTTGCCCAGCGGTGGACATCTCTTCCAAGTACTTGCCTAGACTTCCCTTGAATGCCTGCAAAAACTTCTGCAGTTATCATACCCCTTGGCAAAGAGTTTCACAGATTTGCTGCATGAAGAAGTACCTCCTTTTGTTCTGAAAGTGGCTTCTACAGCTTTGTTTAAGAGTTGAGAGACAGCGAGCAGCTCAGCCCCAGCCTCCCCCTCTGCGCCACACAGGATTTTATAGACCTGAATCAGAGAGACCCCCACGGTGATCTCTGATCCTGAGCCTACTCACCCAGAAACTGAGCATGGCGTGAATGTTTTGGCTGCTCATTCACAAAGGATTAGGGAATTTACTAAAACCTTCTTGTTGCCCAGGCTCCCTGCACATCCTCACTGTAAAACTTCACCCCACACTCACTGGATGGAGGCTGAACCTACTGAATGAAACACACGCAAAGCTCGGTGTGGGCCAAAGATCCCACTGAACTCCCACAATTGCTGCTATTTTGTTACTCAGTGAAGTAGCAAAGCTTTTGCTTTACTTGATGTACTAAACTTGGCCATCGAAGCTAAGATTCTCTCGCTATTTACATGCACTCACTAGCTTTTAATTATACTACCTAGCATCATGTCTCCCTTCCATCACATCATTCTGCCAGATTTTTCATTTGTGAGCTTTTCAGTTGCCCTCTGAAAGCTGGAAGTTCAGGATGAGCTCAGACAGAGGATTTTTTCAAAAGCTGGCTTCCTAAGGAACAACTTGTAATACTTCACGATTTTGCTATTTTACCTTCTCACAGTTAGTGGTACATAATGGAAATTCTGCCTGATCATACAGGTCTTGCTCAGGCAACACACTTTCAATTTATTTTGCACCCATTTATCAGAACTATAGGCTTTAAAAAACTGATTTTTATGGCTAACTAAAACGTGACAAAATATGTTTAAACCAGGTACCCTGCATTTGCATGTGAACCATACAGCTACCTGGTTTTCCTCCCGTACTGGAATAGTGGGGAATTTTTAATTGGTTACAGCAGGGGTAGCTCATCATAACCACATCTGTATGAAACACAGCTGTATTCCTTGCAGGTCTGTGTGTGCTAAGGCATCCCAAGAGCATGTTGTGCCCTACTCACCAGGCAGGTCTTCTAAGCATCTGCTCCCCGGCTGAGGCAGTGGCCACCGAGCTCTAGGAGTCAGCACTGGCATCCTAAAGAGGAACAGCCAGAGCCAGGAACCAATATGTGGAGAATGCCGGGGCAAATGTATCAAATACCTCAGGTTAATTGGCAATCAGTTACAGCTGATATCTAGGCAAGCTCTGAGTGCATTGCAAAGTCAGGGCTGAAAGTGGTAGATGCTGAGGGCTTGCCTCTCTGCAACTTTAAAGTTAAAGAGAAGATGTCGATATTATTTCTCAATTATTTACTTATTTATTTCTATGTTTTGAGATGTTCCAAAGCAAGTTTAAGATGAGACTAGAGGCCAAAAATATCTCCATGGCAGCACCCTCACTGGGGGTGCCTTGTTCCTTGAGCAGCCTGATCTAGTTGAAGATGTTCCTGTTCATGGTAGGGGGATCAGACTAGATGACCTTTAAAGGTCCCTTCCAAGACAAACCATTCTGTGATTTTCTGCTCAGTGTTGCTCCTACAGGCACAGCTGTTTTGAAATCTCTCTCTCACAACGGCAGAGGAAAATTTTACACCTAGAAAAGTGCAATGAAGTGATACCCCTGCTAGCCACCACTCACAGTCTTCCCCTCCAGTCCCAGCTGATCACAATATTGCTGCACAATAGACACCTGCCTGAGGGGCAGTGCTAAATGCTCCGTATAGCTCCACAGGATCCCTGCTGAGAGAGCTACTGCTGGAGAAACAGCCTGGACAGGAGAATCGCTTATGTACGCTCACCCACGGGCTTTGCATGGCTGTGGCCCTGGTCCTGCTGCAGAGCTAGTCTCAAGTTAATAATTACAGGTTTAGCACATTATACAAGCATTCCCTCCTGCTTTTTCATGGGTGTCCATTCCGCTTTGTGTTAGTCACTCACAACACTCATTGTGTTAGCCACTCCTGCCCTCATTTGATTTCACGCACTGCGGGAGCACGGGTCCCATGGGCATCAGTTCCCTCCTCAGGCTTGCCTGCCCCGCAGCAGTGACCCTGTGCTTCCTGGGTTAGGACCCCTATGCTGCTCCAGCAGTCTTTCTTCTGGATTCAAATTACCGAGATCAAAAAGTTCAGCAGGTTCAATCCTTGCTCCCTCTGCTAACATATCTATTTGTTCCAGTGACCTGCCAGATCTTCAGCAGTCCTACCAAACCCATGAGAAGATCCTCGGTTCTCTTCAGAGATGGACTGACTTGTGCAAGCGCAAGCTGAGGGGCTGCCTTGGAGGGAGAGCAGAGACTGGGGGCTATCGAAGGATCACAAAACCACGCTTGGAGCCAGCAAGTTACTATTAAAGAATGCTGCCCACTTATGCAGAAAAACTGGGTGCCAGCCGCTCACCAACCCTGTTATTCAAGTTCTGCAGCTTGCAGCACAGGGCTCCTAGAATTAGCTCTCCCAATCTGGTGGTGAGACACCTCTGATGTCTGAAACGGGTTTGCCTTGGGGTTGTTAAATACCTGCTCCATGTGATTGGGCTAATTAAAAGTTTTTAGCCAAACAAATCCCTGTTTGTGAAGGTATAAAAGCTAAGAGGATTAGATGTTAGTTAAACTAGACATAACTGAGAAACAAAGTTGTTGCTGTTAATTCTTCAAAATGCTGCCCTAGTGCATGTGGGAGAAAGAGGTGGGTAACAAAAATAATCTGTGAAACAAAAGTCTCGGATAACAGTTAAATCAGGTATATTCTGTAGAAAAAAAGTGTCTCCCTTGAATTCAATATTGCCTTGTTACAGGGAAAGACTTTGTTCTACATACAGAAGGCAAAACCAGCTTCAATTAAAATTGTTTGATCTACAGTATTTTTCTTGTAAAGGAAATGTAGTTATATTCTATTATTCTACAGGTTTATTGCCATAGCCCATTGATTATACGGGTGTATACAGATAGCACCATAAGCTGGCTAAGTACCTCCAAACTCTCAGCAGAAGCTTCGATTGTCTGCTACTAAACTGAGAAAATGGCCAAATCTAATTCCTGTTGTTCTGACCAGCTGGGAAGCCAGTGGCTCTCAATGACTTTCCACCCTGCCCTTCCAGTGGGTCTTGGTTATAAAGAATTAGCCTCTTTTGTGTTTCCATGGGATTCAGAAGTCAACTATTTTCTTCCACTGATAAGTAACTGCATCGCCAGTAAGGATAGATGGAATTTAGACCTACAGCATATTTGTGGTGAGCAAATGTTTCCTCCCTACCAAAAAAACCACTAAAAATGGGCCATCAGAGCCTCCAGACTCCTCCTCCTCCTCCTCTGAAAACACACTCTTGTCTTATGCTTGCTCAGAAATTCTTGACTTCACTCCCAGCAAGGCTGTTCGGTTCGGCAGCAGCCAGCAGCCCATCAGCATCTGCTGCTACCTGCCGTTTCCCCTTGTTTTACTGCTTCTTCCTGGGCAGACATCCCACAGATCCCAGGGTTTTATCTTGATGTCTCCGGTCTCCCCTACCAGCCTCATTCTAGAACACTTGCTAATGCTGGTAGTGCTAATTAGACTTTTATTTGAATATAAATACTTCGCTTGGGGACATAATAAGTATACACCTGATTTTGGAGCCTCTGAAAGAAGGCTGTTGTGCTGATCAAGGCCAATAAGGAAGGGGGAGATGTAAGAACTGCCTCTACAGAGGTAAATTAAGTTAAATCGCATCAGAGAGCATTCCTGGGCGCTGGAAACCAGCTGCACTCTTTAGGGCCAGAACAGCCCCTGACACACTTTTGGGCTCATGTGATTTAAATACCAGTTGCCCAAACCAGAGGGCAGATACCACTCTCCCAGGCACATGGTGGGGGTTAGGATGAGCTCTGGGTTATTTCTAGCACCCAGTTTGGGTGCAGCCAGTGGGTTTTGGTGGGTGAGACAGCATCAGCCTCCCTGCCAGGGAACGATTCTGGGCACGTTTAATTTCCTAGCAGAGATGTAGCTAATGGTGAGCAGAGATAGAAAACCAAACCCCTTCTTTAACAAGCACAACAAAGAAATCTTTTACATCTGGAAATATTGAGGCAGATGATCAAATAATTAGCACTGCAACAAGTTTGTACTGCCTGCGGCTAGGAGAACTGCTCTCTCTGGAAGCAGGAATGTGGTTGAGCCTGCAAAAACGTGATAAAGGATCTATACCTAATATTTTTGGATGGTCTGCATATGTCACAGGTAAATTTCCATGGAGCTGAAAGAGCGCTGAGGATTGAACTCCCAGGTAAAAACTCCCTACTCAAACCAGCTGAGGGCGGCTTGGCTGTCAAGTGCCAGTGCCACAACTTTACTGCTTCTGGGAAGGTGAAAGTATCAAAAGTAGAGTTGTGTAAACAACCTTTTTTCTTTCTATCACAAGCTGACCCTGGAAACAACAAAGTTTCTTTTTCCTTGCTTTTCTCAACAAAATAAAAAACATCAATTTCCATTTGTGGTTTTTTGTTTGTTTGTTTTTGTTTGTTTGTTTGGGTTGGGTTTGGGTTTTTGTGTTGTTTTTTTTTTTTTCTGTAGTGCTTCTTTAAAATTTCCTATGATTTCCACATAAGGTGCTCCAAATTGAAAAGTGGAAATATTTTTCTTGGAATTTTCATTTTTACACAGCTAAGATTTTTTTGCAAACTTGACCCAAACTTACAAATAGTTTTATTTTTACAAAATCTTCACTTTTTGGTAGGTGTGTTGTTTACACATTTTTTTTCTGCAACTGGAATCCTGACGGGCAGGCACAGTGTAAGGAAAAAAAGTACAGGTATGGATTTCTATGCTGGTGTTTCATCACATGTGTGGGCTGGTGCTGGCTGTAAGTATGAAATACAAATTTCGTATACACAGATCTTGCTGATCTAGTAGAAGGATTAAATAACACATCTCCTGGCCCTTTTACAGAAGGATGATTCAAGCAATCCGTAGGTTCCTGGGCTGCTGCACAAGATCACAGCCTGATCACACGTGTGTGATGGCATAAATGGATGAATAATAGCAACTGCATTTTCAGTCCCACCCACATTTCATCTTTTTTTTTTTTTTTTCTTAAATCACATAATGCCTACACACAATGCTGGGCTAAGACTGACAAACACAGAGTACAAGAAAATCAATATATTGCTTTTTCTGTTTGTTTGTTTGGGGCTTTTTCTTCTTTAAAGGAAATAAATCTGAGAAAACAGCAGGCAAGTGGTGATAGCCATTAGTTGCCACGGGATTTCAAAAGGTTAAGTCCTTGCACAAGTGCAGGTAGTATTAGACTGGAGTGGGAGAGAGCTGACCTGCTCTGAAATACTGCTGCCTGGGCTTCCCAGTCACTCGGCTCCAGTGCACACCATGACCTTGCCTCTTTTGAGAACTGGAAGAGTATTGCCCTTGACTTGAATGGAGGCAGGACCAAGCCCCACCCAGAAAGTTTCGTAGGTTACGTGTCATTTGTGCGTGCCAGCATTATGCAACGGGGTGAAAAATGAAAACCTGTCAGGCACAGAACTGGTGCACTCAAGGACATATTGTTATTTGTTTTGCAGCTTTGCCACTCTAACAGGGATTAACAATGTGCCATTGATAGCTGCCATGATATAGTCAACCAAAATGCCTCATTTTTAAACTTTCAGAACATGATCTAAACTTTTGAGGGAAATGGCTTGCTTTGCCTCAAGGTTTTATTTAATAAAAAAAAATTAAACTGAGAAAGCATTTACTTTTTCCAGCCTTCTCTCTCCACTTTCCCCCACCTTTGTCCCCTGGCTAACACAGCAGCAGATTGAATTCACCTCCCTGTTCCTTTATTATTTATTTTTTCAACCAAGTCGGTAGGTATTGTAAGTCGCCAACCTTTGCTTTCTGGAAATTCTTTGGTGTATTACTGCATAGCAGAGTGGTGTGACAAGGATAAAGAGATTAGAAGTAATTTCATATAACTCCTTCTTCTGTCAAAATCTGCAGAGGGCTTTTACTGGTAACTCTTGAGTGTTGCTGAAATGCTTCATTAAAAACTTTCAATATATGGGTAGAAAATCTCTAAGCACTAAGATACAGAGTAACCAAAACAGAGGGAAAGAAGGAATATTAAATCAAAGCCAGAACAGAGAGAAAATACAAAGGAAAAAATCCTGCTGAAGTATACAACAATAATAATGCACGTTATTTCCAAGGGGGCTGACACCAATTCAGCTTTGAAAGCCAGAAAACCATGTGCCGATTTTCACGACTTTCAAGCAATTAGGCATTAACCAGAGCAGACACAGGCTGTCCTTGTCACCATTAGACAGCCAAGGTGGCTGTGGGCTGCTGCTGGATGGTCACTACTGCAAGCTGCCGTGGCTCACACAAAATTCAGGCTGTGTTTTCCCTTTATGTAGTATCAGCATACTGTACATATAGCCTATATGGGCACAATCTGGCCAGCAGATGAGGCGCTTTTCCTGGTAAGGTGGTTGGGTATGACCCTTAGTTTTGTTGGTGTGGGAAAGCAAGGAGGAAGCACGTGGAAAAGAAGGAATTAAATATGATCTGGCCAACACTGCTGGGCCAGTCAAAGCTTGCACTGCAGACCTGACCAAAGCTTTGAAGATGAAAAATTGTGCCCTGGATTCTCTGTGATCATCTTATGAAATGAACAGAAGAATGGGCAAACATGAAAATATAGCATCAGTCCTGCACTTCTTGAAAAGTTACCATCATGTGTTGTAAAGCTATCATCATGCATTGCAGGTCCTCCTCGAAGCTGGTGATCTTGCAGAAGAACAGAGAAAGTGCTGATGAGCTTGGTCGCAGGTGTGTGAAAGGGAACTTGCAAGGGAACCCACGCTGGGTTAGGAGAAGAGCTTAAATGCTGTGTCCCCTATTAGAGGGGTGCAAACTCTTCTTTTGGTTTGGGTTTGTTGGTTTGGGTTTTTTTCATCCTTTTCTCTGTTTGTGAATCATCCACCCACTAGTTTTCATAAGCATCTTCACAACTTGAGCTTGCTTAATGAGGCCTGCAGCATGATTTGCCATGTTTCAGCCCACTCGGGACAGGAGATTTCATCCTTATCTTCAGTCCTTTGCTACACATGAGGGAGGCCACTCTGCATGTTTCATTTCTGACTGGATTTCAAGCTGGTTGATCTGGAGCTGCCTTTCCCTTTGGCGTCTGCAGTACCCAGTGCAACGAGCATCTTTTCATTCGTCTGCTTCTGCTTCAGAACAATGCATTAAAAGAACCGAATCTTTGCCAATTCATGCTGGCTGGGATGTTTAATGCATTCAGGCTCTGATCCTGCACCTTTGCAGTCACAGAGGGTTTTGGGTTGGCTCTGGGATGGAAGCAGCCCCTTTGCATGCCTGTGCCTCAGCCCCAGCCTGTGTGAAGGCAGAGTGCAAAGCAGAGAGACAGCACTGCGTGTTGGGCTGCTCGGAGTCCACAATCCTTTCACCTCAGTCTCCTACCAATCTCCTGTTCCCCACCTGAAAACAGCTTAATGTCAGGTAACTACCCCTTCCAATTATCATCCACCAGGAAGAGGAGAGCCAAACACCCTGGCAGTACAGGGTGGATTGCTACGCCGGACTCCTGCTTTTACAAACCACTTTCATTAAACAGATCTCTAGAAGAGGTGTGATGTGGTGGTCAGAGCAGTGCTGGATGTATTCCCTAAGCGAGGAAAAGCTAGGAGACCTAGCAAGGGCAATATCTCAGTCCTCAGCACTCTCCTCGCTATTTGCTTTCTGTAGTCTCTTCCTTCTATATCCTCCTATCTTTTCTTATCACACTAAGGACACCAGCCTCAGTTATGTTTTCCACAGGCTGGTTTTTCAGCTGTAACCACGTCAGTGAAAGAGTCTAGCCCTGCAGGATGCTGGTCACCTGCCCTGCTGGGCTGGGCTCTCCAGACTGCCAGCAGGGATGCACGTGGGACCACTGCATACAGAACCATCCTGAAATCAGCTCCTAAAAGCACAGTTCAGAGAATGGGTGACACCTGTCCATGAGAAGCTGGTGTTTGCTCCCACCTCTTTCCCCCAACGGATGCGCAGAGATGCGAAGAAAACACAGAACCAGGCTACGGCACAAACACAACAACCTGGGATTCCCCTTTCTCAGCCCAAAACCTAATCAGCCGTTGGTGGTGAGGATGCCTCTTCTTGTGGTTTCTCCTCCCAGCCCCTCAGCTCCCCAGCCATGCAGCAGTGGGGGACTGGTGCCACCCCACCCCAGCCACTTGCCCCTGGGCACGCACCCCGATGTAGGCTCCCCAGTCCAGAAGGGAGTGAAGCATTGTGGTGCTTTCCCTGGAGACTCTCCATCCTGACAAGAAGTACCACTGCCCTCAACCCTGTGTTTCACTGGGTGAAGGTACCAGCCTAGGTCTGGAAGAATGCTGCAGATCTGTGCGTGGGAAAGCAAGGGCTGCAATGTCCTGCTTCCCCCTGACAAGGGTCAGAGGTCCCCTGGAGCACCCAGTATTTGGAAGCCGGGTGCCGCAATGTGGATCCCGCACTGCTCTGGACCTTCACGGGAGATGGTGACCTCCTTCGCTCACTGCACAGTGCAGAGGGTGGCCCTGCTCCAGCAGAGAAGCTGGTTTTGGGCACTGATGGTGACTGCTGTCCCCACCACTCTCCCAGAGATGTCGGAGGGAACGTGGCGCCTGATGCACTGTGAGAAAGGGGAACTCGTAGCTAAGGCAGATAAACAGGCTCTTGACTACTGCTTTCTGTCCACGTGGATCCTGTGTATCACACTGGCCAAGTCATTTACACCAAGCTTTGTACAGATGGTCACCAACTGTGTGTTCCTTATTGCGGGGTGGGAACATTTTCTGACCTGCATTTGCTTGCAGAAGCAAAGAACGCTTACAGCTGCAAGCGATCTCGCTGGGAAATGCACTTTGAAAATGTGGATCTAAAGCAAAATTAAGTTTTCTGGAAAATAGAGTCATAAGGCAAGCAGTGTGACTGACTCATACTGCTAGCTGAAGTGCAATAAAAAAAAAAAAAAGGAGGCAATTTATTTTGCCCAAAACCAAATATTTCCTTTCTGGATTCTCTACCCCATTGTTATTGTTAAATTTGGTCAAATTTTTAAATTTTTAAATCAAAAGTCACTCTAAAGCAAAAACATGTGGTTTCATTAATTGGAAAACGTGTAGACAACACTTCAATTTATTTGAAGAGTTTATTTATGCTCACCCAAAATAGCCTGCTAAGCTTGACATAAATCTACAGCTAGAGCTTGTTAATCCTAAAGCACATCTTTCAGTGAAGATGACCTTTAACCAAAAAAGTTCACTTGTGCCTGTCCCTGACATCCTAAATTGTACACTCAAAACTATGGTAAACGTCTTAATTTACATTCTGCGTCCCTGTTTTCTAAGTAAATAAATATCAATTGCTTCTTGTGCAGATTATCTCATTATTGCTTGTCAAGTATTTAAATACTATAGACAAACACCATTAAAAACCCAAAGAACAGTAGATCTCTCTTCAGAGCAAAAAAGTGCAAGAGCACGAACCACTTACATCCTGAACATATATGAAAATAAATACCTCAAGTAAACTGCTCACTGATGACCCTCCTTTTCATTCATGGTATAAGGGAAGCAACTTATAGAAAAAAACCAACAGTAGTGAACATGTCAAAAAAACAGGATCATACCATAATAATATATACCAGAAGGCAAATCAGGATTGTGCAGACTATGAATCTGTCGCTATCTGAATTACACACTTCATGTTTTTTCTGAGCCTGTGCACTGTTTCCTAAGCTTTTATGTTTGGGGCGCTTTTTTGGATACAAACTGAAGCCCAACCCCAAATTCCATCATGTGGCATCCTACTGACCTGTGTGTCACTTGGAGGGGTAGCACATGAGATTTACCACACAGGCTTCTGCTCCGTGAAGGAACTGAGCAATTCACAGAGGCAGGGCAGCAGCCTGGCCCAGCATTTGCTGGCAGCAGCAGCAGAAGAGGGAAGAGCCAGGAGCAGGGGGCTTCTTCCAGCCTCCTGAGGGAAAGGTGCTGCTGGGAAAGGCCCTGGATTCACATCCCCAAGTGCTCTGGCTTGGGGTCCATCCAGGCTGCTTGGATGACCTGCCCCATCTCCCTCTTGCCGCCTTTGTCCGATACCGGACTCACATCATCACCTCCCTCCGGTCATTACCTCTCACCCCCAGTTCCCCTGCCTGGCTGGCTCCGTTTGCAGCCCCTCCATGTCAGACTCTGCTCCCAAATGTGCCATCTCCCTGCCCAGCCACCAGCGCTCAGTCTCTTCCATTTGTTATCCCCTCAAATCCCTCTTTCCATCAGGCTTCTGACTCCCCATCAGCTTTTCCAGTGTTTCCCTCCTTGTCCCTCTTCTCTCTCTTCTCTTCCCTTGCTCCTGGATCCAATCTACTCTGCACAGCCTCAAGCCCAACTACCTGTTCCTTTGCTTCCTTTACCTTTAGATGCCCCATAGCTTGCTCTTGAACCCAGGGGCAGAGAGCCAGTCAGCCTCGTACCAGCCCTGCAACTAAGCTCTTGCTCAGACTGGAGATGTGCAGTGTGAACAGTGGTGCCTGGGACTTGGATGTTTAAAGCTGAAGTCAGTCCCCACTAAGCACACAGAAACTGTGACTTTCAAAGGTTTATATCCCGCTTAAACCTGGGTACCTCTGCGTGAGCCCCATTCTCTACTAAAGGGCAAGTCACTGCCCTAGAAGGATGTTGCAAAAATTTGAAAAGAGCAAATTCTCAAACTTTGATTTTCAGGAACGGTTAAGCGACCCTCAGGCCTCTATCCAGGCAAATGCAGAACAATTCACGTGCCTCAGGTAGACATTAGCAATGTCTCAATCCAGGGACTCAAATATTTGCAAAATTAGGAGCAAATGAAAATAGTCTCCTACTAGAAAATGCAGGGCATCCTTATTAACCAGAGCTGCTCTGCCTTCTTCCTTTTACATCTGCTTGTACAATGGGGAGGCTTCTGGAAGCAAAATTTCATGCACTTGAAGCAGTTACAGTCCCAGACCTCTGTAGGTTATATTGCGTGCACAATTTTTTCCAGAGTGGGCTACATCAGTTATATCTATTTATTAACACTAAAGCTACAGGCCCCTTAGTGGTGCATTTCAAACTGCTTTTCCAAAAGCAGTGATCCAAAACAGAAACCCAGGACATGTCCCACCCAGCCCCCTGGGGACTCCCAGCTTTCCCCCAGCCCTGGGATTTCACATCAAGCACCTCTCACAAACGGAGCGTGAAATGCAACCCTCTGGGCAGCTCCCACCGTCTCTCCACGTCTGGCACCAGTGGTGGTTACAAAGACCAAGGTAGCACCACAGCACTTCCTGACGGGCCCCTCACCCCGGGGCTGTGGGGCTGCTGAGGACCGTGTAGGAAGGGGAGGGAGCCCAGGGGCTGGTGGATGTTTGGGTTTGATGTCCAGACCATCAGCACCTTCCCTTTACCCCTCCCCAGGGCTTTCCCAGCACAACTGCCCAACCCTATCAAAATGGAGGGTAGACAAAAAACACAGAATTGCCCCTGTGATTTGCCACAGATCCCCAAAGATGGGCCATAGCAGATCCCGCTGCAAGACCTCACGACCCGACGGGAGGTTCAGCTATACCGTCAGAGACCAGTAATCGCAGGTCAGATATATCCACAGCAACCAGAAACAACCCAGTCCACCGTACAGTTGTTAACTCGCCCGTGCTATTTTCTGTGGCAAGGCAGGGACATGAACCCAGGTTTCCTAAGCTTTTTACCGGTGCCTTTCCTGCAAAACCAGTCATTTGTATACTTTTTGCTTCTCGCCTGGCTTGTTCTACTCCCTATTGCACGTATCCATACAATAGTATGTGTGAACTCAGAAGAAACATTTACTTAACAGTGATTGACATTTGCAAGAGCTTTAAGAATGCAATGATTTTGGCACCAGTTACTTTCCAGGTAAGGATTAACAAACTGATGAGTTAGCAACCAACTGATATTCTTTGTTTGAAACAGGCCGCGTTTCAAAATGGAAGCAGCTTTCGGGTTTCTTTTCAGAAAGATTGTGCTTTGATTTGGAAATAGGGAAGCACAGCGAGGATTGCAACATGAAACAGATAAGATTAGATGAAGAGGAAATGTGATAGGAATGGTTTGGGTCTATAGAAGGAGCAATAAAACACTGCTCATCTCACATCGTTCATGTTACAGTGCTTTTTTTAGGACCCACAGAGGCAGTGTCCCCTTGGCAGAGGTAAGACAGGAGCTAAGCCCTTCCTGTGTTTTGACATCGTGGCTGGAACCCAGATTTGAACAGTGTAGAAATGCGGTGAAAATGAAAGCCTAGTTCCTTCCCCTTATGTGTCTTTCACAGCTCCCAACATTGGTAGGAATGGGGTTCATCCTTTCTGCATTTCCATGGTACCAGCATCTCTGCATCCAGCTGCGTAGTGCTCCGAACTGGCCTGTGTATGCCCTGGCGCTCCACAGACCCCTTGCTCAGCAACCCCGCACTTTGCATCTTTGCAGACATGCATCCCGCTCCAGGATCCCCAGCCACAGCCCCCCAGACTCACTGGTGGACACAGGCAGAGCGAGCAGAGAGTGTAGAGGACCCTGTGCTGGAAGGCGAAGGTGGGCATGGTAGGATGGGGAAGCAGTGAGTCGCACCATATGGTTGGATGGATGGATGGATGGATGGATGGATGGATGGATGGATGGAGTCCAGACACCAAAAAGTTTCAATCCTGTGGTTTTCGTCAAGTTTTGCTTTGAACCCACAACTCAGAAAGAAATTTGCACAACGACGACTAGGGAGCTTATCTAATCCTCTTTGCACCATCCTTAGCTCTGAGAAGGGTCTGCCCAACCCGTTTGTGGGTATTCCTAGGGCACAACTACATGCATGGGGACAGATAGGCTCCTATCCGCTCTGTGATAGCACGATTACAGCTCCCAAACTGCAGCAGGATCCTTTCTGATTACTTTGGAGTGCAAGAAAAAAAGAACATACAGTTGCCTACATATTAAAAACATGAAGGTGTATCCAAAGATACTATAAAATTACACCCCAGCTTACAACTGCCCCATTCAGTCTGTGCCTTGGGTACCCACAGCATTCATGGAGAGCTGTGGTCTTTAACCGATTTCCACTACTACCAGCATTAAGCTTTATTGCAAATCTAACCTTCTAGGCTTACACATACATGGCATTTTTCAATAAAACTAAGTTTATTACACTGGCCATAGGTAAGTAGATTGCAACATCAGCAGTTTTGCTTTCATTTTCTTTGGAGACCCTGTATTTTTTACAGGACTTCTTTATTTAGAAAAAACTGTTGTGTCTATTGGAAAATACAAAGAGTGAGAGATGGTTCATGCTAGAAGCAGGTGCATCCCTATCACCTCTTGTATATACGCAGTATGTTCTTTAACAGCCTGTCTCCTATGGCACTCCTCAAGAGTGCGTTTACACTGTTTCACAAGAGGAAAGGAAAAAAATATGGTTTTCCTATCTATTGGTGGGGAAACTACGGCTCAGAGGGAAAAGGATCCCATCAAGATCATCCCCCTAAACCAGGGACAAAGACGGTAACTAACCACTGACAGCTGACTGACAGTGCTTTGGGAATGAAAAATCCAGTACTGAGACTGATTTGTGTTGATACACAAATATCAACAGAGGAGCCTACATCTGTTTAGAAGCAGCAAGGTATTCCCCAAACAGCTGCAAAGTTAAACTCACCAAAACCTTGTTCCCTGCACTTGTAGAGGTACAGAGCGTTTTTACTGGCTTCACTGAAGTCAGCGGTCACTGATACCAGTGCAGAAGAAAGGCTATTATTTGCACAAGAAGTGCAATAACATGCATATATACAATACAAATTGTAAATGTTTTTATATTCATATAAATACACAAATATAAACAACATAATTTTCCTTTTCTTTTTTTTTTTTTCTTCACGCTCAGCGATCTACAGATGGAAACACCAGGATCTGGCTCAGATTTCAGCCTCCTCAGGAAAGCCACATGCTGAGGCTGGTCGAACAGGCTCAGCTCTCCTCTGTGCTGCTGTACCGATGGGACGGACACCACAACAGTGCCAACAGCCTGCTCACAGCAGCCCCACAGCCCAGGGGCTACCAGGATCATGGGTAACACACCTCTCTCAAATCCCTGCTGTGTTTTAATGGTCCCTCTCTTCCCGCTAGCCCACAACCACAAACCCAACTTTGGGAGATTGCAGGAATCAAAAAGCCCCTAGCGAATGCTATAGCTCGAGGGGAAAAAAAAAAAGCCCTGCAACTGCTCAATGAGCAAAGGAGCTATTTGCCCTGGGCTTCTCTCATTTGTGATGAGAAAGCCAAAAGCCAAGGCCACCAGCACCTCCAGTTCAGCAATACTTAACTGCACTTAACTCAGGGCTTCTAGCAGTTCATTCCACATCCCTCAGAGCTGTAGGTTTTATACAGTGCCCCATATATCAACCAGACAGTGAGCTGATAAACTTTCCTGAGGCAGGTGGCCATGGGAATGGACAGGAATTTGCACAGGAATTTCAACAGGAATTTTCTTACTTAGACTCATAAGGTCAGCAGACAGTAAAAATTAAAATAGTTTGTCAGTCTGTCTTGCCGCTTACCAGGAATGTAAGCTTGCAGACAAATACCTGCAGAAAACCAGGATTTTCAAGAGAAATAAAAATTGAACATGGGAGGACATGGTCTCTAATCTTCTCAGCACCTTGAATGCGGACCTGCAAACACCTGTGGTAAACACAGGTCAGAGAAAAGACTTTCCAATATCAGGAAGGGCTCCAGGGGCTGCAGGCTGGTACGTTACAAGGCAGCGAGGAACAGAGAAGCCACAGATGTGTTCAGGAGTCACTGCCCATCTGGGACCGCGTTCCCACTGATCGCATGCCACAGGAGACAGAGCACTCTCCCAGCGTACCAGACACCCCTTGCCACCCCTGTGGCCCTTGGGAAGATTTATCCTGCTCACGTACAGTCTGACCAGTGACTCACACAGGTAAGACGAGACCTGGGACTTCACTATGTGGAAGGAGCACGTAGAAGCCTTTTTGTTTATTATTGCTCAATACGATTAGCTTCTATGAAAATCACTTTTTTCTTTTCTTCCTTGCAGGACAACAGTGGACTGTTTGGATGGTCCCCAGGTCAAAGCTTGGGACCTGGGTCCTGGGGTTGTGCAGCACCACTGGGTACTTCTGGAGCCACCCTGGGCCGGGGTGCTCAGGGTGAACAGACAACCTTGTCAGCAGCGTCTCCTCACCCTGTTTACTTCGTAAACACTGAGTAAGACACCACACATGGCAGCAACAACAGGCATGTTCTGATCTCCTTGATCCAACCCGAGGCGCCTCCAGCTTCCCATCCATTGAACATGTACATTCAGCAAGTCAGATAGGGTGGGTATTTTCTTGCCCGCTTCATAAGACCAAGAAGCCAGGACAGAGTAAGTCTTCAAGAGCCACAGACTGTATTACAATCCCAAAAGTTTGAATACACCTACGCATGAAATTTATCTCTGTTTGCAGCTTTACCTGCAACTATGCTCCTGTGAGCTTCAGGCACCTTATTAGTCCTATCTTCAATGGAAATACTAATGACAGTGAAACACTCCCTGTGAGGAGTAGCACTCACAGTAGGATGTGGGTACCAGTGCATGAACTCTGGTGAAATTACACCATCCACAGCCAACAGAAATTTTACACACGCACATGACGTGGACATGGCCTAAAGTCATGTTAATAATGTGAATATTTTATTAAGGTGAGCCGAACGTGCTCTTTTGTTGTAGAAACACCTTGAGGACATGTCCCTGCGTGCACGTTCGTGTTTGACTCTATCTTCCCTCCTTGCCTTTGGTGCCTTTTTTCCCAGCTCTGGCTCTTTCTCCCTCCCCAACCTTGAAAGCTCCCACAGTCTCACCCTGCGTGCCGCCTGCCCAGTGCTCACACCCTCTGTTTCTCACTCCAGCACACAGTCCAGCTTTAAAGACCTGTTAGCCACAGACTCTTCACACTTCCCTCCCTCCAGGTCCTGAAACCTTGTTGTTTCGGCAGCAAGGCTTTCAAACCCTAATGAAGCATCTCTGTCTCAGATTTTCCCTAACTGGGATCTCTGTGAGTTGATACTTCCCCCCTCCTTTCCCCCTCCTCCTCCTCTTTACAAGGATCTCTCATTTCTCATTTACTCTCTTCCCTTTCCAGCCCTGCAGACACCTCCCCTTCACCCACGTCCACCACCTTCCTCCTCCAGTTTTGTTTCTCCATTTTTCTCTTCTCACTGTTGCTTATTTATGCTGATGACCCATATCACCCCCTTGTCATGCTGTGTCCATCTCACCCATTCCCTTCCTCTGCTGCCCTGATCCTTTTCTTTTACTCATAAAAAAGACGACTTATTTGGCATCATTGCTCAGACTCCAGGCTCTCTATGGCTGAATTTTCCCATCACTAACCTTCAAGCGGTCCCATTCAGCACCATCCATTAGCCTCGCCCATTATGTCCCACCATTCAGCCTTTCTGTGATTTCAACTCCATCAACCCTGACGACTTCGCTTTTGCTTTTAACCCATGTCTTTTTAACAAGTTCAATTGCAAATTCTCCCTATACTTCGATTTCCTTCAATTTGCTTTCCATAATATCCAGCCTGGCTGATGCCCGTCGCCCACTTTTTCCGCTATCTTCTGAAAGCCTGTCTGCTGCAGGCTTAGCCATCACTTCTCGCTCAATGTGAATAAAACACAGACCCTAATATCCCCACTCTCAAGGGATACCCAAAATCTCTTTTCTCTCCTTTCTGCAGTGAAAATTACCACTCTGTTTGCAGGCAGGGCACAGTTTTCATTTGGGCAGCCTTGCTTTTAAGATGCTTTCTGCTTACACGTCCAAAGCCTATTCTACCTGCCCTCACAGCTAAAACACTTCTCCGGGGTCTCAACCCTGCATTAGCTCGGTAATGGCGACATCCTTTTCTCTGCTTTCATAATTCCAATCTTGATCTGCTGTTTCATCTTCCAAATACTAATACAAGGATCATTTTCATAGCCTGATGTTTTGAGTGTGACACTCCTTTTTGTGCTTCTGTGGACCAGCTCTCCATTCTCTAATAAATAAAATAAAAGGTGTGCTTACACATGGCGCTTGCGTAGGCAGGCAGAGCTGACTGGCAAATGGCTGCCTTTTGCAGCTTTTGAACACCCGCTTCATGCTTCCCATCAAGTACCTTTCTGTTTTCCCTCATAATTCCTCCCTGGGACTACCTCCCTGGTCGCAACTGCAGAGAAACTTTGCTCATCTCTCCTAAATTCCTCCTAAAAACCTCTCCCTTGCTGCAGGAAGAGTGCAGCAGCCGCCGGGCTGCCAGCGTGCTGTGCCTGCTCTGTACCCAGCTGACCTCCTCACCATTTCCTGGTGCTCCACCCCACATCTGACCCATCTCTTGCCTCTCGCTGGGTATTTCATGCATAAACCCCACACGGCTGTGACAGTCCTTCCCCTCCGCCCGTGGAGCCGGTACACACACAGCAGCAACACCCCGGCCAGGAATCCCGGGTCTATGACAGTGCAACAATTAACATCATCTTTAATGCTACCGAGAACTCAACTTGCTGAGGCTGAAGCTACAGCCTGGCTTGTGGTGGAGCTTACAAAGTTTCTCTGATAGAAGACAGAAAGGCAGAGGCAGTATTTCAGTTTATTTCAGAGGCAGAACCCAAGTATGTCCATTGGGTACTCAAAAAGGCCAAAAAACGAATGCAAATCCTGAGCTACATGACTTGGGGTGGTGCTTCTCCAGAGTAAATCTCCCAATGGCCCTCCCATTGGTGAGCAGGACAGAGAGCACTTCTGTTGTCTGTGGTTGGATAAGCCATGCCCACTCTGGAAATAGCTGAAAGTTACTGTTGTCTCATGATACTTGGTTGAGGATTCTCCTGCATTTGTAGTTTCTTTCCACCTTGTGCCAAATAAGCCCATCTGTGCTGATTTAGTCTCAATTTTATGACCTAGCTAGGTAAAAGATAACATTCAGCCTCTAAGTATACGTTGTAAAACACACTCTTAAGAAATATCAAAAATTTCTCTCTTCTTTTCAAATGAAATCTTGCTTGTGATCATGGCAAATGAAAGACTGGGGAGGACAAAAAAGCCTCAAATATCAGGTAGTCAGCTTTGCAGTTACTAAGAAGTTGCTTTGCTCTGTTGAGTTTACTGTGTCACCAAAACCCCACCAGCCATAGCTATACAAAGCCTGTATTGTCTCAGCAAGGCTACTGAGATGTTCCTGATCTTGGCAAGAGCTAGGTGTACCCAGAAGCATTTTATTGAAAAAAAAAAAATACAACAGCAGAAAGAAATATTATTTTAGGCCTCTTACTGGAAAGATAAAGGTCAGAGTCCTTACTTCTGCTAAAGCAGCACACAAAAATATCCTAGTCACAAGATCCATTTTACAGCCTTGAAAACGGCACCTAAAATGCCCATATGAAACAAATTTCAAAGCCACTCAACTACAGTATAAGAAAGGATTTGTGGGTTTAGGTCATTGGTAATTTGAAGATCTGAACTTTCTGATGAGAGAGGCAACTCCATACATCCATACACAGGCATGGAGATAGTCCCTTCTTAGTTAATCTGTCAGATCTGCTTCCTTGCTACAAAGCAAACCTGTTCTTTATGTTAATCCAAGTCACTGATTTCTTATTTTCAACAGGAACAGGATCTGGCAACCTTTCTTCACAAAGAGCACATATTTTCCCCTATTAAATTTCTCAATAAATCAGAGCATTGTTGATTTGGGAAACCACGCACAGATGATGAGGGCCAGTGGTTTAAAAGAAAAAGCCAAGATTATACCATTGCTTCACTTGTAAGTGTGGTATAACATCCACTGGAGTTTGTCACTAATACTGGTGTGGGCTCCTATGGTAAACCAATAGGTGCTTCCATACCGACTCCAGAGTAACCACTGTGTCTTCTTCTCTAGCTGTTGGATATTAATAAATTTTAAATATATCATTGCCAATGCAATGAATAGGGTTTCAGTATACACTTAAAACCATAAAAATGAATTTCACTGGTTGTCAGAACCAATAATAAGTCTATGATGGTAGAAGTAAGAGCTGCCATTTATGTTTCTGGGATTAAATACTTTTAATCAGTTACCAAAAAAGCATAATTTCCAATTTTTTTTGACCGGTCTTACTTTTCATGGGGGGAAACAGCTGACCCAACAAGCAAAAGCAAACCCCTCTGCCTTCTGTCAGATGCTCTCTCAGCTTCTGCAGAAGGTAGTATAGCATTTCACAGAGTCTAGCAAAGGAGTAAGGGGACTCTGCCACAAGGAAGAAGCCAAGACCCTGAAATTTGGGCAGCCCCAAAATCAGACCCCAGTGCCAGGGAGAGCCCTGCTGAAGCCAGCCAAATGCAGGCTGCACAAGGTCAAGGTTTCAGACCAAACTGCCACTGAAACAGTGTTCCCTGAAGGCTCTGCCACCTCCACTACTTATGTTAAACACTTTTATTCCAAGGTTTTCAATGTTTTTTTAATCTGGTGTATCAGAGGCAACACGTTCCTTTACTTTCGCAAACTTCAAACAAGATTTTCGCATCCCATGCTGCTGCAGGGACACACAGAAATGATTAGAAACCATATTTACATGCCAGCCAACTCTAAATATTTCCCTAACAGCACGGAGGGCCCATAGCCTGTGTCTCAGAAGAGGCTGGTACCTGAAAACAACGGAGGGAGCTAGGGTCTCCCCAGGCAGGAGGTGAGGTGGGAGCACCTGCCCTCAGCTCCATCGGGATGCACAGCTTTAAAACAAGCCAGAAGAAGAACCTCTCCCGGGACAGGAACATGCAGGGGAGTAGGGGGAGAGAGGATGAATGCGCAAGAAAAGTGTTTGTCTCTTCATTTATCTCCCAGACAGCAGCCTGTTAGCCTTCAGCACTCGTGCTACGAGCCTGCTGGACACCCAGCAGCGGCGTATTCCCGGCGTTATCTATGTTTCCTCTCCCAGAGCACACGTTGCCTTCCAGTTTTCCAGCTGTCTACCAGGCTCCGCTTAACACGGCGGGCGACCTCTTGCCCCCGTGGCCTGGCACCTGCGGCGCGCCGGCCATCAGTCCCACCAGCAATCAGTCCCATCGGCAATCAATCCCACTGGCAATCAATCCCCCCGGCAATCAATCCCCCCAGCAATCAATCCCCCCAGCAATCAATCTCGCCGGCTGCCTCCCTGCTTGCGAAAGACGCCCCTGGTTCCCCCTCTCGCATCATGTGAACTCGGCTCGACTGGTAAAGAATAATCGCCGGCTTGTCCAAATTATCATTTGCAAAGCCTGGGAGGCACTCAAAGGCACCGATATTCGATTTGCATTAGCCCCAGGCATCTCATTTCAGCCCGGTCTGAGGCTCCTGCCCTCTGCCAGATCAGCCCACTTGAGCTGACAAAATTTAGGAGGGATTTTGCGACCTGATAGGTCCCGGCCCATCTTTAACTGTTATAATACTTTGGCTTTAGCCCAAAGTTTTATTTTAAATTCCTAAGAAGAAATGAGCTGTGTAGCTTTCCCTCTAAGAAAAAAAAAAAAATCAGTTATTTCTTTTAACGTGAATAAGGAGTCCCTGGTATTTCTCATCTAATCACACATACCTCAGAGTGAAGGAGATGCTTGACCTCCTGATCGATACATGTATTTTAAAGGGTCATCAGAAACTTTTCCCAGATAAGATCCCGTTCTTATGCTAATGTCTATAACAGACTGGCAGACAGCAGCCTGTCTCAGAGCCCTCTTGTCACCTCCCTGTCACTAGTGCCCCTGCTCCGTGTTCTGCACAAACTGCGGTATTTTGAATGTTGAAAAAGAAGAAACAGCCACACAAATTAAATACTCCCAAAATTTACTCTAAAGACATTAGACACGTCATGCTGTGTTTTTTCTTTGACATGGAGAAACAGACATGGTTTCATTTAAAACTCTCAGATCCATTCTCACTCTGTCCTCATTTAATACCGGCTTCTGCCTCTCATCTGTCATCTTTTCTCAGAATCACCAGGAATCTGTCCCGTGGAAAGAGTCACCAAAACTTCACTGAGAATCTCTGCAGCACTCTCTGTCTGCCTTTTGCCCCTAGAAATACTTTAAAATGTATTTTCTGAGCAAACTTCTGTCCTCTTACGTTGTCAACCCAACCACAGAAGAGTAAAACCTCAGGTAAGGACAGAGGAAGAGCAGAGCAAACCGAAAAATCGACAGTACCTACCTGGAGCCCGCCTCAGTGCCCAGCACCATTCGCAGCAGCGGCGACGTTTTGGGGCAGCAACCTAATGCATTTTCTTTTCTACCCCACTGCTAAACGAGGGGTTGAGCAACTCCTCACCCTGCTGCTTGGAGCAACAGCTCTCCCAGCCTTAACCTCCTCTCTTGGCTCTTTGCTCTTTTTTTTTTTTTCTTTCCTTTTTTTAAACAGAGTTTTTGAGCACTAAAACTCGCAATTAGTACCAGCTAAGCTAAAGCCCCTGCTCGCCCCTGCCCTAAGCCGCACATTCCAGGGCGCTGAGCGGGACGCTGAGCTCCTGGCCAGCACCACACGGCTCTTCCACTCCCAGACCCGACGTTCTGCCTACAAACTCGATAAGGCTGCGGGAGCTCGGGAACACACACTGAAACTCGGACAGGGGAAAAATTGGTCTCTCATCCCCAGCCGGGGTGTTTTTGGTTTTATTCCCCCTCCCCTTCCTCCTCCCTTTCTCTCCGCACTCACAGTAGCAAGGTTGTCTCTTGACTACTCCCTGCCTTAAACTCACCAAACCAGATTTTTACTCCCAACACCTTCCCGTAAATCTGAACTGAAATTTTACCCTGCTCGCTGAGCCTTGGCTGGCTAAGGGCCAGTGCAGCATTCCTGTTGTTTTAAGAGGGCAGATAAAAAAAAAAAAAAAAAAGTGAGAGAGAAAGGAAGAAAAGAGAGAGGGAAACCTGGAGAGATGCAAAGGCTGGAAGGAAGAAAACTTTTAGAGCAGCTTTACTAAAAATGCTGTGGGAGGAGGTGATCCCCTTTTATCTTTAAAGGGCTAAACCAGTGATTCTTTTTTGGCAGTGTCAGTCATGAGAAAATACCCTCCTCAGGCATCTGCATCCTTCAGGTGGATGCAGATTTGAAAAGAAAATAAACCGCTGGTACTCACCTGAAGGATAGCATCGCCGGCGTTAGCACAGCAGGGAGAGGAGCCTACACGTTTGCCTGATCTGGTTACCCCAAGGCAGCGGTAATGCTGGTTGAAGAAGTGCCACATTTTACCCTTTTCTGACCTAAAGTTACATGTGGTTTCTAGAAAAGGAACAAAAGAGAAACCAGTTTATAAAAAAAAAAAATTAAAAAAAAAAAAAACCCTAAACCAANNNNAAAAAAAACAAAAACCTAAACCAAAAAAAAAAACCAGCCAAGCCTTCTTTTAACCTCCGGGTGATCTCTCTGACCGTTGTCTCCAAGGCTTAAAGAAACAATGAAGCAAGACTGTAAACTTTCTCACCCCCTTTTACATTACCTGTCTGTGCCTGGCTATGGGCTTTGATGTATTGAAACAAAGCACAAGACCTGTTTATAGTAATGAAACCAACCAACAGAGAGATCTAATTCAGACTTGTGACTAAACAAACTGGAACAGGAAGCACACACCAGCAGATTTTTTTTTCTTTTTTTTTTTTTTTTT
>VXAK01019118.1:70930-107404 GCA_013399435.1 Arenaria interpres
TTGGCGTGGAAAAAAAAAAAAAAAAAAAGAAAACAAACAAAAAAAAAGTAAAAAAAAAAGTTTTCAGCTTCTCCCTTCAGTCACTTTTGTTCAAATGCAGTTCTTTTTTTTTTTGCTGGAAAGCTTAATATAGGCAATGTTTCATCATGTATATGCAGATACTTAACAGAACAACATTGACCACTAGTAGTGATCTAAAGATCTTATTCACCTATTTGTTTCCCTGTGCAGGACATTTCTGCAGTGGATTAGTTCTCCAGCCCCACTTCCCTCCCTCTCCCCCTCCCCTAGCCCTCCCAATTAACATCTGTAATTAATGACTAGACAGAGAATCTTCACCTGGGACAGCTGGACAAAACAAGCCCCCAAGAAACAATAGATTAGCAGTCCTGCAAATTAAACCTTTAAAGAATAAATAATATTGGAGGTTAAAGCTAGTGAGAAAAATTAATTCTTTATAATTCTTCCTAGTTTTTGAAATAATTCATTTCATTCTTAATTAATTCTTAGGGATTCTTAACTAAGCATTCTTCTTGATTCTTCTTCATTTTTAAAAGAAATATTCAGAGTTCAGTATATGCTACGCTGCTTTGCTAATTTTATATTACCTATGCTTTTTGAAAACAATTTGTCCTTCTAAACACATATTTGTCTAATTGTATTCATTTTCCAGTAGAGAATAATCCCACAAGTCTTACTTAAGCAAATCCACCTTGACTTCCTAAGAGAGCTTTGCTTTAGGCAGAAACTGATGAATCAAACTACTATTGGGATAACACGTAAAGTCACAGAGCCAAATATTGCAAAGTTCAAGTTAGCAGTGTGTTCTCTCCAAACTATCCTAATTCAAAAGTTGATAAAGGGGTGTGATTCCAGCTTTAGCAAATGCATGAAGCATAAAACACATCTTTCGGAACTTACCACTATTAATGAGAAAATAATCATGGGGAAAATTGTCATCAAATACTTGAATTAAAATGGGAATTCAGCATAAGCTGCAAACATTTTAACGTTTTGTGCAGTTAAATCCTTTAAGGAAAAATATTCCAGAAAAGCAGATAACGAGGGTGTTAGCGGTACAAAAATCTCTTAGGTATTCTAGCTTAGTCTTCCTTAAAAACGTGGCCCATTTGTCCTAAAGCAAGACTTTTCCATAGTGTCTTCATCTGTTAAGTTTGCCAACAAAGTCCCCAGAAAATCCATCTCATGTAGAGAGAGCTTGTGCTCCATTTTCTCCATTTAGAGGAGCAAAATAGGTGTTACTGGCAGAAGTAATTCTTTGCCAACGTGTACAGACAACTTCTTCTAAATGAGAGTCTCTGTAACACATTGAGTAGCAGAAAAAGGAAAGAGATACGAATACACTGCCCTGCGTGTCCAAGACACAGCTACCCCACCAAGAGCTGTGGTTGCACCAGTGCATTAAAGCCAACTATTTTAAGGTTTACTGCTAAAAGCGCAGCTCTGCCTGTTTTACTGACTCTTCACATGTGCTTGTGGGTCTCACCGCTGACTGACATATCTCTGAAAAACAAAAAATTCCTCTTATTGTAACAGCCGTACCGGTCACCCTACCACAAGACATCCTTGTCAGTGCTGGTCAGGCTGGATTTGACATTCTCTCTGGAAGTCAGTTCATGCCTTCTTTTCTGCTTGGAGGACCCTAATAGGTTTGCTTTGAAGATACCAAAGATAAGAAAGGGTTAGACATTTTTCTTAGGGCAGTTCAGCTGCAGGTGAAGAGTGTTACAGCACGCGGGGCATCTGGTTAGAGCTAATGCCAGGCAATAGCTCATCCAGCAACTAAAATACCTGTTACTGCTCACTGTCTGTGTGTGACACCTTCCATGGGCCCAGGTGAGACTGCAAGGTACCACATCTGTCTGCACATCCCTGCAGGTATAGAGATGACCACGGCACATCTGCTCACAGCCTTTTAATGGATTTCCAAACTTCTGCGAGGACAGCGATTTCTACACTGCACAGTAGTGTAAAACATCCACTATTTATTGCTTGTGGCAATAAACAGACTATTTCCAACTGTACTCTGATTCACAGGTTCCAGTTCAAATAACAGGTAAATGTTGCCAGGCTGGTCCTGAAGTGCACTTTCCTTTCTCAGCATGCAGCAGCCATTCAGATGACAGTGGCAATTCAGGAAAGTCTCTTCTTGACCCCCAGATGCTGAATTTGTTGCAAGCTGACATGGGATGAAAGCATCCTTGAAAATTTATGATCAATCGTAGCGATTGTTGCCATTGGGGGTTCAGGTCATCTAAAATTAAACATTAGATCTAATTGATCTAATGGCAGTCTAAGCCATTTTTGACATCAGAACAATTTTTCTCCCTCTGGAAGTCCCAGTTGTTCAGCTGACAAAGTGTTTTAAGGCATTGTGAGATCTTTGCGTAGGAAGGAAAGACTGACCCAGCCGTAATTCGCTGGAGCACCCTCCAGTCTATGGGTTAAAATAAAAGAGCAGACACAACCCTGTAGCACCGAGCAGAGATTTCCTGTTCCTCTGCCAAGCCATGGCAGGGTTTCTGACCAAAAGAAAAGAACTTAATGAGTCCATAGCAAAGCAAATTAAGCTAAGTGCAGCATGATTAGACTGTGAACACTAATCTTTAAAGGCAATAGTATTTGATTAAGGAAAGCGTTCTCCAAAACTGATTTTAAAATTGCAATAAAAAATGTCTGGCTATGAACACTCGGTGTTGGGGGGCTTGGGGTTTTTTTTTGGGGGGGTGTGTCTCCCAGTTTGTAACGCTTCCTTCTAAATATGGCCTATTGTGGTGTCAATTGTGCAATACCTACTGTACAGTTTATCACTATTGCCAAGAGCTGACTTTACTGCAGCAAGAAACTGCATGTTGAAAGTCTGGCAACTGCATTTAATTCAGGAGATTATGAAAAACCTTCCCTCCCCCCGCCCCCCTAATTGGGAAACTACAAAAAATACAAGTGAGAAAGTGTGTTACTCTGGAATGAAATGTTTCTAAATACCAGAAAACTAATTGGAGAAGTAGAAGATTTGTTATTTCTGTAAAAAGAAAAGTTAAAAAGCATCTATTTCAATTCTAAATTCTTGTTTAAGCTTTCTAACACAGAATGTTTCTTAGTACAGGTTAAATATTTGGATATAACTCAGTCAGCAAAGACAATCTGCAATTAGGTCAGTCATCTTACACTGATTTTTTCCCAGCTAAAGTTGAAGCTTGGAGAGTGAACATTTCTGAGAGTGAGCTATGAAAGACTGTCATTTCCTATGTAAAATTTCTCAGTATGCTTAATCTGTGACACAGCACCTTCTGCTCCAGTAGAAGCAGATCTGGGACCCCATTTCTTGGGAAAAGGGGATAAGATAGACAGCTCTGAGGGCAGCTAATGAGGAAGGTAGCAGAGGGAAAGAGAGAGCCCGGCAAAATCTTGGAGATCTCTGGCCTCCTGGGATCACCCTGTCTTCTGTCCCATCCACTCTCCCTGGAGCTGGCTGGGGCCTGCGTAGCATCGGGGCAGAAAAAACATCCCTTTGTCAGCACAGCTGAAAGCACCAGAGCTGGTTCTGCCTATAGGTTTAAATGCCCCTTATCAACAAAGCTCCCCATATTTTAAGCACTCAGCTTCTCCTCAGAATGTATTTACAGGTATTTTGCTATTGGTACCAGTCCAGAATTATTCAACTAATTCCTATCACTTAGGATGCACGTAGAGATCCTGTGGCTTGGATACAAAGCCTTTTACTCACAAAACTGGCTTGGTTCGAGATCAGTTTCCACCAAGACCAAAAGAGTGTAATGTAAGAGGACTAAATTCCTTTCAAAGATCAAATCCAGACATACAACTTCATGAAAGGCATCACAGAAGAATTTGCTCAGAAATTTTTTATGGGTAGGGGAAAAGTCTTGTCTCTTTTCCTCATGTGGTCATGAAAACACCTCATCACATTGAATGCAGAAGTTTAATGGAATAGCTCAAGTTATTCTTGATAATCTGAATTATAAGGATTATAATTTGAATTCTATGAATTATTAAGAAATTGTAGCAGCTGACATGATTTCCCCCTTCCTCTTGTCCTCTCATATTTTCTCACTTGTGCTGTTTTCTCTACGGTACCTCCATGCCGGCTCATTGCAACCTCTGTCTCCATGGCTTCCCTCTCTCCCCATCATCTCCTCCCAGACTGTACATCTATATTTCCTTCTTGGTGGTCTGACCACCCAACAGCCACATCGTCTATCTGCAGACTTTCAGATTCAGGCTTTCATTTAAACCCTTCATATCCCAGCCCTTCTCATTCTTGTCTCCATCTCAGCACTTTGCCTTGCCATGACTCCAGCAGTGCCAGCCCAGGTCACACTAATACTTGTTCTTTTACAAGTAACCTCACATGTTCTTCCATTCTGCCCTCACATCAAGTACAATTCCCAAGCTAAAAGAAGCAGGTAAAGCCACTGGTTTTTGGTTCCTCATTAAGACAGAGGTCTGTTATGACAACTGTGAGAGATTCCCAGTGTTATGTTTGGGGATGGAGATGACGAGCCGGGAGGTGTGTCCTCACCTGGCACTGGCAGGAGCTGTGCCTCCTGCCCGGCTGAGCTGCAGCTCACTGTCCTCTTTTTGCCCTTTGCAAAAACTCTCCTCGACCTCTGACTCCCAGCTTTCCACCACTGAGCACCCTGTGTAACCAGTTACACCTGTGGGAGCCAGGTATGAAGCAGTCTGTGGATTTTGAGGTTTGCATTCACTCTGTGCAGGAGCCTCTGGCCACGGAGGTGCAGCCATGGCAGCTCCATGGGCTGCTCCTCTCTGCCCAGGGGCTCTGCCCCACAGCAAACCCCGACACCAGGATGTCAGAGCAACACCTGGCTTTGGTAGCAGTGGCTCTATTTTACCTTTGATGGAAGCCCTTTACTCCGGGGAGCAGGCACGCTTGGTATGCCTTGTGCTCCTGCTGCGTTTGGCCAGGAAATACTCACTGGGGGCTCCTGGAGCCAGGGGGTGTCCATTGGGATGCTTTAGTTCGGGAGTGTCTGCACGATGCACCTTGGCTGCACGTGGACAAGCCCTTAGATAACCCTTGCTGCACCTCCAACCAAACCCACAGCTCTCAGGGTGCTGCAACAGGCTGCTGCTCCTCTTCCCTCTGGATTTTATTAAGGCTCTGGAGGGAAGAGAGCTCTGCACTCTCACACAGTCACGAGCAGCACCTCCTCCAGCACAGAAATAATAACAGTAATGTTGTTTCCCTTGCTATTATGCTGAGCTCTCTCTCACATATGCAAAGTAGTTTTCCAGTCCTCGTAATAAAGTGAGGACATGAAAATGCTACGGTAAAACTGTCTGAATGTAGTATTGCTCTTCTCTCTTAATTTCTCAGCTCAGGAGAGGGGACAGTTTGCACAGGGGAGCTTGGAGAGGACTTCTGCCTTGTGGAGGGTTGACAACTCACAGGTGAAAACTTAGGCGCTCTCTTCATAGCAAGCATATATTTCTCTAGCTCAAAACCAGAAGCTGTCGCTGGTGAAATCAGGAGCTGGGTAAAATCACAAGGCTATGTGGTCAGATTTAACCCTGGCTAGGACACACACTGCGTGCTGGTCTGGTTTTTACTCTGCAGTCACTTCTCTTGGAAGGGAAGTGAAAGAGGCAAAGTGCAGCAGAAGCAGTTCAGCAGGAAATTATCGCTGTGTACTGAAGCAAGCTCGGAGAGCAGAACAAAAATCGAGCCGAGTATAATTCAGCTATTTATTAATCCTTGTAGGAAGGGAAAAGAAAACAAAAGAAGTTGCCTCTATTTGAAGCTTCTGTCTCTCGGCATACAGAAGCAGCAAGGTTTCATCCAGGACAACATCAGATATCACCGCAGCACACACAGACACTGGCGCGCTTGGCTGGGCATGAGCTTGTGTAGGTCAGGGGAACAGCTAGGAAGGTTTGTGCCTGTGGGAGGGAGGGGGTGTTCACACACATCCCGTAATAGTCATGGGTGGTTAGCAGGAAAAAAAAAAAAAATTGTACTCAAATGACTCAGTGACTTGAAAATAATGGTGAAAGCTGAACCCGCTCCACTCTCCAATGACAAAAGTGCTCCGGCAGGACACAGGACACAGGCTGTGTGACTGTAACGCAGCAAAAGGAACCCGTCGTATAGGAAGGTCACCCAGATCGGGGAGATCTCTGTCCCTCATAAGTCTTATGTTGATAAACAGTGATGGGGTTTTTTTGACCTAGATAGCTAGGTAAAATTATAAGGCTTTTTTTTTTTTTTTTAATTAGCAATTTGCAATAAAACCAGGAACACTTACCGAAATTCAGATGACTTGCAAAAATACTTGATTGCATGATTTCTTGGACACAGGAGAAATCAAATAATCACGAAATAGTTTATTTGCAGCAAGAGGTGACACTCTGTGTGATGACCTGTGTGCCCTAAAATAGTCTCTTATCAACAAATGCAGTGCTGCATTGACAGAAGTGTTGTTTCATACACCACTTTCTAGGTCCTGGCCGTGCTAGAGGGATGTCGTGGGCAGTGGTGGCTGGAAGCCACGTGGGGTGATGCTAGTGGTGTCTCAGTGCTGGCTCCACTTGAGGGTAGGTCTCTAAAAGCTAGTTTTAAACAGGAGGGTAAAAAAGAAGGAAGCAAGGAACACCTAGTGCAGATGGATGGTGAAGACATGTCCTGCCCAGCTGAGAAGGCAAAAGAGATAGTTAACCTGAGGTCAATTGAAGGAAGGTGGCAGGAAGCAGACATGGAGTAGATGATGAGGCCAAGGAGGTTACATTTAACTTATAAGTTCAAAGAGAAGGCAGTACTAGCTCATCTGTTCATTCACTAGATGAGTGTTTCTCTTTGTTAATGAAGTTAACCAGAAAGAAACCTAGATCAGAAGAAATTGCTTCAGCTTAATTGTTGCAGAGCTATTACTAATGAAAATAATCAATAGTTGGACATTCCTTCACCTGGGAAATTAAATACAAATTAAAAACTAGCTTATATTTTCTTGCAATAAGCAGTTTTGCAGATCGCCTCCCACCTCTGCTGAGAAGTATGAGTTGCCGCAGACCCAATGACTTACACTGCCTGGAAGCCAGCTGGGACTTACCTTCAGCGCCATGCAATGGGCTCCACCAGACTGCTCCTACAAAAGCAGGGAGTTTATATGAATTTTATAGGCCTTAATTGTGTTTTTTTTTCATATATATACTGTTAGCTTAGTAATTAGTGGTTTGCTAATAATAACCTTGACAGAGCCAAAATATCTACTGGCATTAAAGCCAGAATTGTTTTAAGCAGGAGAGATGGAGAGGAGCGCGGTGCGCCGAGTCAGAAGTACCTCACCTCTAGCCAATGCTGAGACAACTGTGGTGTTAGCAGCACTTGCTACTGAGATGGCCAAGGGGTTTTTTGGGTTTTGTTTTGGTTTTCTCCTGAGTAGTACTCTAATTTCTTCTAATTCTTTTTTCTTCTACTTCTGTAATCTTTACCATGTTTCACTTTTTCCTGTTTTCTTTTTCCCAGCTGTGGCTGCTCCATCCCTGGAGGTGTTCAAGGCCAGGCTGGATGGAGCTTTGAGCAACCTGGTCTAGTGGGAGGTGTCCCTGCCCATGGCAGGGGAGTTGGAGCTCGATGATCTTTAAGGTCTCTTCAAACTCTAACCATTCTATGATTCTACAATTGAATATTTCTGAAAATTTTACATGGCAGGAGAATTTTGCACAGCTATCACTGAGCTCTGCTTACAGACCAAAGGATGCTTTTTCTCCTAGCTGATAGTTGCGGCCCCACAAACACCTGACTATTTGAAAATCAAGCTGGAGTCCCTTTCTCCTCATGTTATCAGAGAGTCATGGTGCTGGAAGAGACTTTGTAATGTCATCCAGTGCGTCCCCTGCCTAAAGGAATGGTCAGTTATTCCCATGCTGTTTCTGACAGATACTTGTCCATTAATCATCACTGTTTATAGAGATCCTGGACACCATGTTGCACCCACAGTGCTTGCAGTGGGGGCTGTACAGGTGAATGCGATTAGGATTTATTAAGCTCCTGCTGATGTACAGTATTGTAGGAGAAGGATCCATTTCCCTGTTCTTTACTTGTGTTGGCTTAGAGGAACACAGAAATCCAAAGCAGAGGGGAAGGAAATAATCACTTAGGCTAGCAAAGAGCCAGGATTCTGAATACAAAGGTACTTTTTGTCTTTTTTTTTTTTTTTTTTTAATTAGGATCTTACTTTGTAATAGTGATCATGGGAGCAATGCATGACACTTCCTAGCAGAAATCACTCAAATTCCTGCAAGAATTTTTGCAGTATGCAGTGCTTTCAAGCATAATGGGCTTAGGTCCACAAATTTACTGCTTGTAAACCATCAAGACTTTAGCTGAGAGATTCATAATCCAAGAAACAAAACTCACTCGCTTATATTTCAGATTCTGTTTCTGTGGCACCACAAAAACCTGTCACTACCATGTGTGTGCGATGGATCCAAGCAGAAGGCTTTGCCGTGCCCATTGATACAAGGTAGGAGCCAAATGAAGAGGTGTCCAAGAGGTTTTGAATAGTCCCAGGGGCTGACCATGCGAAAGAATGGATTGGGAATAAATATGCTAGGCGGGATGTCAAACGGCTGAAGAAATGTCCTTCACAGAGGCAGAAGGTCTAGAGAGGGAGGAGAGGAAAGGAAGGAAGGTGAAGTGGCTTATTCAGCTTCTTCTGACGTTTTGGATAAGAAAAATATTTTCTTCACGCCAAGTCAGCAAAAGCATTTCCTCACGTCTTGATCTCTTTGCTGCCTTTTTTTTTTTTTTTTTCCCCCCGGTAGAAACAACTTTCTAAAAAGCATTGAAAATTGGGGGTGCTTGGTCGAGGGAATGTACTATCTGTCTGTAACTATCTGTCTCCAGGCTTCACGCTGACTCTGTTACTAGAGCACCCGGGCACCTTCCGTCAGGGATGCTCCTGTGCCGAGGGTGAGCCCCACTGAAAGCACCATCGCCCAGAGCAGGCGAAGGGCACGAGGGGGTGTGAAGAAGCACAGATTGAAACCAAGCCCCCAGACAGCTTTCCTTCAAGCATTCCCATCCACAAAGTGCCTTTGGGTTTCCCTCCTCTCCTCCAGGCGAGTCTGTAGCGGGCTACAGCCCAGGGCTGTGCTCTCACCACCGCCCAGCCGCTCTCAACCCACCAGGTTTTAAACTCATTAGCGCTGCGTGAAACAGCAGCGAAAATATTTCTCTGAGTAAATCAAGCAGCAAAGGGGACCTGGGGCAGGATTTGCCTCTGCTGTTTCTGAAATGTAAGAGGTAAATGAAGGACTTCACTCTGCATAGAAAATCTTACCCAGGTAGAGCTGATTTTACTTTTACGGGACTAGCTGTTGAGCATTTCAAATCTTTCCTATTTATGCCCTTCATTATCTTTTAAGTGAGAACAGGTGAAGTTTTGCAGGGCAGTTGACTAAACTGCAAAAATCTGTTTGCATGATTTGTGGAACTCTGGGAAAACAAGCTGCAGAAAAAGCTAAATATTTTTAATTAATGTAAACTTCTCCACGTTTCGCCCTTGTTCCCAAGCCTGAAGCGAGCGGGGAGGACAGCGTGGGGAGGGGAAGGAGCGGTGGGTGCCCAGGGAGGGGAACGTGGCAGGGGCCATGCTGGCAGAGGAGGGGGACACAGGGTGGCCTTGTGGAGGATGGCTGCTGCATGGCCACCCTCTGCCCCCCTCCTCACCGTGCTGCTTGGACATGGCTAGTGTGGGTGTGAAAGGCAGGCTACACCTTTCCAAACCTGTGGTGAAGCCTCTGTCCCTGCACGCCCCGAGACAGAGCGATAGCTCTCGTCCAGATTGCTAAGTGGTGACCGTCCTCTTTACCTCCCCCACACAGCCATTTATGCAATTATGAACTATTAGGACACTCCAAACAGACAAATTATGACGAGCACACGCAGTGCCCCGGATGACCCCAGTGAAATCATCACAGCAGACTTGTGTTTTGTTTTTCAGGGGTGCAGAGCAGTCCTTCCAAGATGGGACAGCAAATGGCAGCAGTAGTCATTTTTACCCTGCCACTGAAGTACGGTATTGTTAACGTGGGTCTTGCCAGACAAACTTTACCAGGCTGATTCTGAACTTGAAGTGAACCTGGGTCAACTGCACCTTCATACTTCATGTTATAAATAAATGCTGGGCAGTGGCACCCCATGATCTGGTGTTTCAGGGCGAGGGCCACCAATGAAAAACTCTAATGAAGAAAACAGCTTCCACCAAATCTCTCCATTATGTGCTGATTCTTTTTTATGTTCTCAATCAAACTATTTTCTTTTCCTTCTTTTTTTTTTTTTTTTTTTCCCCTGTTGCTAATGAGCACTTGAGAATTTGATTTAGCTCCTTGGAATGACTGCCACTTACTGCTAGAATGTTAATCTGTCTAAACCCATTCAGCTCCTCTTACTTGGAAGTCAATCACCTGGAGCCTGCATTTCAAAGAGATGCTGGCTAAGGCAGCCACAACAGCAGAGATGTTTTGGGACAACTCCCACAGTTGGGAGTAATCCCGGGGAAACTCAGAAGCTACTAGACGGCAAATAGACTTGTGTACTTGTGTTGATTCCCCGAGATAAACAGAACTGGAGTCACCTCTGACAAGAAACCAAGAGTGCAAATGTGGGGGAGGCAGGAGACTGTTGAGCTGCAAACACAAGGCTGTAGGTCACACAAGGGATGCTGCACTGGCATCTTGCATCAGCTCCTCCAGGGGACAATCTAGTTAATGGTGAAAATAGACCCAGGGAGGACGTAGGCAACATAGGCAAAGAAGCAGAGGGGAGATATGCCAGGACACAGCCGGAGCTAAAGCTTTAAAGTGTCAGAGGAGGAGTCTGGCTCTCCAGAAGTAATTAGAGAGTTGATTTATTTTCTCTTGTACTGGCCATTTTTTAACCCCTTTTTGGAGAGGGAAAAAAGTGCATAAAATCCCATACTAAATATAGGAGACATCACCTGATGCTGGTGGTGTACTGGAACTGTATATCTGTGAATGATCCCACTCTGCTCTTCTGGAAATGTTTCTGTTTTAAGTTCCTTCACGTGCTCAGAAATCCCCGGCTCTCCAACCGTGCTGCCCAGCCAGGAAGGGTGGCCACAGCTAGGGACCAGTGGGAGAACTGTGATCACTGATCCCTGCCTGGGAGCAGAGGGGACCACACAATTCCTAACTACCAGAATTGCTCTTGGGCATTTCTCTGACTTTATAGTTCTAAAATGGGAGAATATAGAAAATTTAAAGTAAAAAGCACCCGTATTATTATTGATTTATAAGCAAAATGGAAGATTATGTCCACAAAGCTTAGAAGTAGCACCTATGTTGAGACCTGCTGTTAGAATTTCTAAAGAAGGAACTTGGAAAAGAAACATGACCGGCCTCATACTCTCATTACAGAGTACAATCAAAAGTATATTTTAGCTGTAGCATATAAGCCTGGAGTATGTCGGCACTGTAATAACCTAGTATCTAAGTTTTGAAGTAAACTTTCTTAAAGTAACTTATTAGTTAGCAAAAGTGATGTGAAGGATTAAATACAACACTAACAACATGGTTTCAATTTCTACTCTAAAAGGTATTTTTGTTGTTCACTCTGAAAGAGATGCATTTGTGAACTTACTTCAAGAAAAAAAATTGGGAGAAGAACTATATTTTTCCCCTCTGAAAATCTCAGAAAAAAGTGATGGATACAAACCTCGGCAGTTACCAACAGCAGAACCACTGCCAAGTCCCCTGGGGGAAGGCCTGGTAGCACTGGCAACCTGCAAAGCCTAAGACCAGAGGGAGAAAAACAGCCAAAAAATGGCCATTTTTGTCTCTCTGACTGACAGGATTATTCCAAGAACAAGATGTTTTGAGGAATAAACCATTGCTGGAAAACAGAACGAGCATAAAGTGCAGCCAGGACGCTGAGCTAATGTGGATGGCTGGCTTTGTTTTGTGAAGCCAGAAAAATCTGCCCTTGGTAATTTTGTGACCATACAGCAAATAAAGTGGTTTTCATGTGTGAAGAAATGAATGCCTTCTCCATTTATTTACATTAATGCTTGGTGAAGGGATAGAGAGATTGTAGGTACCTGTATAAGCACACAAGGCTTCTAAACTTCTGTCAACTGGAGAACCCTTTTTTTTAAATGGGTATGTCCCCAGCTTATCTTCAGCCCAGAGGTTTTAAGCCTTTTTTTTTTTTAAAGTTGTAACAATTTCTGTTTGATTTTAATTATCTGAGGTCTAAAGCATAGCTGTTTTTTGACATACAAAAGTATTCAGAGCTTTTGGCAGTGATAGGAGGATGACAAAGCAAAGCTTTTTAATGTCTGGATGAAGTAACCAGACCTGCCAAAAGATTCCTTTGGGAGGTGGAAGACGGTGGAAGAAGAGTGATCTTCAGGCTTTCCTCCATCTGTCATTGCATCTGAGTGACAGATGAGTGCCTTGCACCAGTGAACTGATGCCTGTGTGATGGCCACCTCCCATCCCTCTGCACAGGGACAGCCACCCTGGGCTCCAAAGTGCAGAGGGGACGTAGATCTCCCCGGCTCAGCCAAGCCATGGTCCTGCTGCTAGTGCAGCCCTGTCACCACAGGTGGATTAAAAGACCTTTAATATTTGGATTACCCAAAACATGGCCATCCTGCAGCCTGCTTCAGCCAAGCCGTTTGCTTTCAGGAGAAAATGTGACCCACGTACCTACAATTTGTATCCAAACGCTTGGAACAAAGGCTGGCTTTGAGGGAAGGCACACTGGCGAAAGGCATGAGGAGCACCTAGATATTTTGAATCATACCTGTTTTGTTTTGTTTTTTCTTCAGATTCTCAGAATTGTCCGATGTTTCTGCTTTATCTGTTAAGTAAGCACAGGCACAGATGGTGCTTAAAGCTCTTGCCAGCTTGGCTATGTTGAAACAAGTGCAAAATTAATGATTTAACCCGTGCAAGAAAAACCCAGTGGCTCAGCAATTAGACTGGCAAAACAGTCCTTTGCTCTCTGCTAGACCATATACTCTCAATAGACTATTTTCCTTAGGTACTACTGTTATGAACTATGCTGGTAAAGAAATGCTACAAACTACCTTGGTAAAAGGCTCTGGCACTCAGCAAATGACTCCATCCTAACAGCAAGGAGCTGTTTAAACTGTCACTCTGTAAAGATATTCAAGGTACCTAATTTTTAAGATCTTAAAAAGTATGTCAGCCACAGGCGTGACCTTTCAATATTTTGCACAAGTCTCATTCCCTGAGAAGTAGAGGTTTGTTGTTAAAGATGGTTGTCAATGACTGGGGTTAAGCTGTAAGCTGATCTGGAATTTTTTTAATAAAGTGCCTATTATTTGCAGAAAACTGCTGAGTAAAGCTGTTCATTTATATAATGCCACCCTATATTTAAAAACACCATAATAATGTAGAGTTAGGCATACATTTAACTGTGAGATCTTGCAAAAGACATGCATCAGTCAAACTCCAGTGCTCAGCACTGGTACCAGTTATACTCCAGGTATTGTTATATAGTTGAGCTTTTTACCACACCCTGGTCTCCTTCCACCCCTGGGGAGCCCAGCACCTTATCTCGGGGCAGGTCAAACCTCCTGGGTCACAGCCAAGCTCCCAAGTTCTCCAGTTAACCACTGGGTGCACTCAGGACAGCAACTCACCCTATCTACTCCTGGCTCTAATGAAATCTTCAAGCCCTTCCCAGGAAGGGAATGGCCTTAAAAAAAAAAGGAGAAAAAAAAAATAAAAAGAGAAAAACTAAACTTGAGAAGAAGAACAACTGATTTGAGGGAACAACAAATGGGAAACAAAAAAAAAAAGTGACAAGCTTGAAAATGGATCTGAAGAGGACTGGAGGGTGATAGCAAGCAGAGCACCCCTGAGAGCATCCACCGCTCCTTGAAACTGTCTAGAGAGACAGTAAACACCACCCAGGAGTGTTCTGCAGAGGGACAGGAGAGGACAAGGTGTGGACACAGCCCACAGCCACCAAGGTGCCACATTCAGCTCCCTTCTGGTAGCACCTGTGACCAGCCCAATTAGGGCCAGGAGGAGGCTGATAAGGAGCTCCTGTGGTACTACTGCTGCCAGATTCTGTCTCCTTCTAACCCTTACACCAGAATGCAGAAGGTTTTTTTGTTATTAAGGGCCTAAATATCCCTTCAAACCCTTTTGCAGGCCATCCAGCAGCCCTTCTGCCCCAGGATTATTGCAGATGAACCCCCTTGGTGTCATGCCCTGAACTCTGCGGTGTGGCTCTATGAAGCAGTAGGACAGGCCTCCTGCTTTCCTGCTCTGAGTTGAAAAAAAACTATCTGGGAAGAACTGGAAGAGGCAGATATTACGTTAAAAGGTCTCCTTCCTTACCTCCCACCCCATCTGATTTTGAGAGTGAGTATATCAGCACTGTTTTATTACCTTGATGGCAATGCAGAGATGCTCAGAAGAAGCAGCTGCTTTTGAATGTGAACTCTTCAGCAGAGCATGAACTCTGACAATGTAATGCTGAGAACGCCCTTCGAATTTAACCCCCCCGTATTTAACAGAAAACTGTTAAAAAAAACCTATTTGCATGGCCATTTAAGGCAAGCCTATTAAGTTGGACTTAATAGTGCTGTGCAGAAACAATATAACTCACAGACTTCAGGTCAGAGGGAAATAACCTTGTCTTCCTCATACCGAGTCATATCATATAATAGTGATATAACTCATTTGGGTGACAAGGCAACGAAACCGAGAGCGCTGCGCTCCTGTGCCATTGCAGGTGCTGCGCTGTAGGTGCAAATTGTGCTTACAGGGTTTGGCTTTTCTGCAACACCTCTGGGATAAATGCTGATCCCTGGGAGAGAGAAGGGTGGAACAGAGGGATCTGCAGGCACTCCAGCCTTTGTGTCTTCCCTGAACACCTCAGGAACAGCACAGGACACATTGAGCCTGAAGCCCCAAATGCAAAGGATTGCTACCAACTAGGACTAGATTTGAGGAAAAAAAAAAAAAAAAGAAAAAATAATAAGAAGAAAATAGCTTAGTATTTCCTCTACAAATGGCTTGAAATTAATGTTTTTTCCCTTTTTCTGCAAGCAGTCTGCATACCCCGCTACATATATTCAGTACAACCAGCTAGCCATTACCATAAAACACATGAACAACAGAATTCAGAAATATGGCTCTCATGAAAGGCTTCAGACAAACCAAACAGGTGAACAAAAGCTCAGTGAGACCCTCTTTGGCCTGACAGCTCTCTTCATAGATAGATAGGCTTTTGTTTAGGTTCTTGGCATTTTGCAAGGGAATAAAAGGGATCTAATATATAGGAAATCTAGAAGATGGAGTTCTATTTCTTTTTTTTTTAAACATTGTTTGAAGCATTCCAAAGCATTGACTGGGTATAGATCACCTCACCCACATCAAAGAATGGAAACACAGCTACGCAAAAAAATCCCTCCATTGTAGCAAAACATTACTTTCCAGTGTTGCAAACACATCATTGTACTAAACAATAGTGTCAAATTCACCAGCTGGAGCAAGCATTTGTAAAGTATTTGGGGAAACTTCAGTAAAAGGAAAACATAAGAGGTACAAGACCTAGGGCACCTCTCTTAAATTACTTCTGAGGGCTGTAAAAATTACATTCCTAGAGCTTCTTTTTTTTTTTTCTTTTTTTTTTTTGGAGCTAGCGTTTTACAGACTGTATCCACTCTTAGGACCCTCAGCTGGCTTTAAACTAACGATGTGCTTATTTTTGATGAACAATAGGGGAAACTTCTAACCAGCAGCATTACTTGGCTCCTTTTCTTTTGTGCTGGCTGTTGAAAGACAGATTGTGAATGTGGACAAGTGAGCTATTCAAAGTCAGCTCTAGCATGGATTCCACGGATCCAGCGGAGTAGCAAAGGCCTTATAACAAATCTTGCAACATCCTATACAAAAACTGAGAAGGTAAATAAAGCTAGTGTTGTAGTCTAACAGAAAAAAATCATGTGCCGAGTCTATCAATGTCAGGTGAAACAGGTCCAGAAATTCTGTGCCTTTCCTCCACAAATACAGTAAAATAGGCAATCCATAAAATGGAAGGTTTTGGAAGTCTTGACTGGCAGAAAAACATATTGGTAACCCAAAAATGGCATATGCCGCAGTGTGAGGGTCTCCCACATCACTCTTCGGGAGCTTTGGAATCTGCTCAGAATAGGATGTGTTTCCTGGAAACTGTTGTTTTGGTTCCAGTTTGCACAGCAGCTGTCAGTCAGGCTTGGCAGTTCAGCCACTGCAACCTACCAGAGATGCCCTGACAGAGGAGGGGACACCCTCCAGAAGAGATAGAAGCCGAGGGCTGGGGGAGCCTCCACAGTAACCCAGAACCTCATTGTGGCCCCTGTTGTACGTTACAGCCCATTGCAAAGGCCGCATGGGTTCTCCTGCTAAGCCACATCTTGCAGGTGAGACCAGTTTCAGAAAACGCTGTGTAAACACATCAATTATACATAGAGAGGTGAGAGTCCTTCCCCGCCTTGAGGCATCACTTCTAGTCACAGGCTGTTAGTGGGAGCTTTGCTAAATAAGTGCTTCCACAGATCCTCAAGCAAGTCAGGTAAGCTACCATTTCTCTTTTTCTCATCTATGTACTGTCATAATAGTAGATTACCTAGTAGTATAACAGTCTTTCCTTGCTTAGGGGGGTGTTATGTGACCCAACATGGCAAAATTCTGTCATGTTATAATGCTGACTGAATATTCCTGAATTTTCACTTAAAGTGACTTAATTATTTTCAAGAACTGGCAAGATTTTGATGAGCTATAAAGTACCAAGCACTTGAGTGCTTCTGAGAGTCATATGAAAGACTTGTTTGGGGCTTCAAATTTGCATCATTGTGTTCCTGAGATGGTGTAAGGCAATCACAAAATCCCCTGGAAGAGGCAGCCAAATATTCATGCACAAGGAATTAATATAAAGTTATTTGAGACCCCAATAACCGGAGTGAATGTCCTATGGGGAGCAGGTGAGGATTTTGGGTTTGTCTAGTTTGGAAAAAAGGAGGCTGAGGGGCAACCTCATTGCTTTCTTCAGCTACCTGAGGAAAGAAATGGAGAGAGAAGTGCTAAGCTCTTCTCACTGGTATCCAGCGATAGGATGCGTAGGAATGGTTCAAAGTTGCGCTGGGGGTGGCGGGGTTTAGACTGGATATTGGGAAACAGTTAATTACTGAGAGGTTGGTCAAACACTGGAACAGGCTTCCTAGAAAAGTGGTCAATGCCCCAAGCCTGTCAGTGTTTAAGAGACATTTGGACAATGCCCTTAATAACATGGTTTAACTTGGTCAGCCCTGAATTGGTCAGCAGCTGTAGGTCCCTTCCAACTGAAATGATTCTATTCGATTCTATTAGATTTGATTCTATTCTACTCTAAACAGCTATGGGTAAATGCAGGAATACAGTTTCCTTTTCTAATATTCCACTGCATGCATAGGAGCAGGCAGATATATTTATTAACTAATTGGGATGAACTAACATGGATGTTCCTGGGTCTACTTTAGTGATAGTTTCAAATTCACCATGCATTGAGGCAGAAAGAGGTCGCAAGGCACAACTTTCATTTATTCGTCATGGAATAAAGGACTGGATAACAGAACAGCAAGTTCTAGATTGCCTGAACATTACAGGCAATAAAGGGCTGGATTCATTCAAGCCAGCCCAAGGAAGCACAAACATTACATCTTCTACCAGCAAAGCCTCTGCTGACCCATAAGACTTTCAGCTCTGAAACTGTTGAGCTTGCTGCCCCTGCCACCTTGCTTGTGTATGGCTCCAGTAGAGGGTATGTAGCTGCTCAGGCAGTTCTGGAGAAGAAAAATATGGATAGTTCTTTTTTGACTTTTTTTTTCCCTGCAAACCTTTCCCCCTGGGTGGCTCTGGCCACTGCCAATGGCTTCCTGAATCCTCTGCTCTTCAGCAGATGGGGATTACATCTAGTTTACAGTTTTGCAACTCTTGAGTAACTTCTAACCACCTCCTCTAGAACTGGAAAGGAAGAGATCAGGGAGGTGGGTTCTCTCTCAGCCTCTGAGGAATTTGGGGGAAGATTTGCACCTATGGAAACGTCCATCTGTAATGCTACCATCACTGGGGACCTCCAAAGTTAGCAGCCCCAAAGTGGGCTAAAGCAGCGATGCCAACAGGTCCATCTGTACACTGGTGTATTTTTGCCACGACAGGCACAGAGGGGAATGTATGTTTTACTCATTGACCCGGTACAGTGGGTCTGGCTGCCAGGGGCTGCTTTGGAAAACAGCCCTGAACCCTGCCTTGTCTGCCACATCCAGGTTGCACTTTCCTGTATTAAAAGCTGCCAAAAAGAACCCTCCAAAGCAGTGGCATCCGATATTGTGCCTTTTACCCAAGATATGTGGTTTTAATATGAAAAGCGAGGAGCTGCTGGCACACTGCCTTACTATCAGAGGAGAAAGGGGAGTTAAAGGATTTTCTGAAGGGCAATGAGTTGCGTGGCAACATGCAGCACATATTACCTGTAAACAAAAGCCATTAGTAGCAGGGACAGGCACCAGGCTCTGTGGCATGGGGAGAAAAATGGAGAACGGGGACAATAGCAGGAAGCCAGAACACCCTGTGCAGCATAAAAGGAGGGAAAAAAACCTGACATACGTCAAGTACCTCGATGGATTTGCTTTGTGAGAACGTGAAACAAAGGGAAATGCTTTGATGCCCAGCTTTCTGGATCACTAAAAGCATCCTGGGAGTCATTGTAATTGTTATCCCCAAGTTTCACATGAGCAATTAATGCTCTGCCTTCTCTTCACATTAGAAAGGAGTGGTTTGCTAGTTTTGTGGCAAAAAAATGAAGGAGGCATGTCAACACAAATGATGCATAAAACGTGCAGCTGAAAGTTCAGTAGAGATTATCGTTGTTAGGTGCATTTCAAAGTTTTACTTAATAACAAGTGGCATTTCAATGACTCCTACCAGACTAGCCAAGTCTTTATCTTCATGAATGTGTGTGTGCCTGTGAGCACGCATGTGTATCTGTCATGATGTAAGGAAGGCATAAGCGATTTTAATAGTTTTCAAGGACATGACTGTATTTTTGATAAAGCCAGCATTGTACTGCTCATGACGTCAGAGCAAAAGTGCAAGTGCAAAAGGTTATGAGGCCACATCATGAAGCTACCTTTCTTGCTTAGCTACTTGGGTAACAACCCAACACAATCAAAATAAAATAAAAACCAAATGCTAGCAGGGATTTGCATTGTGGTAGTTACTTTGAAAACATTAATGCCTGATTTGGCTTGAGAAGTCTGAAGAAGAATAACTTTGCTCTTAAGAAAAACTTGAAAAATGAGGTCCAGATTGGTTATGATTCCCCAAGAGTATTGTTACAAATAAAAATAACCCCAAGCCCAAATATGTTATTCATTACCTATCAGGGAGCTAAAGGGCACATAGTAAATGAAGATAATGAAAAACTGTAGTAAATACACAGCAGTGATTTATCATTTTCAAGGGAGAAAAAAGGATTAGGGACTCTTTATCATTGAGTAGACCATTGGGTAGAAATACTCCATTAAAACATACTAATCTTTCTTTTTCTAGCAAGAAAGGCCAGAATAAGACTCCACTCCAGATGGAGAAACCCATTTGCTATAACTATCTGTGTCAAAACAGAATACTTCTGCTATTATTTCACCCAGTATTAAAACCCAAGCAGTTCTGGTTAAATCTGCCCAGTTTGTTACAAGTTTGGGGCACATAACAACAGGCACACACTTGAGGCAACGTTTCTTCAGAAATTTGACACGTTTGACTGTAAATTCTCCTACTCCAACTCTAGCATAAAAAGATACAGTGATTATTTCCTTAACAATGTTATCCATCAACAATGATAATTTAAAATGTTAGTCCATGAACATGTATCTTATTGCCTTTATTTTGTAAAATTGTGCTAGAATAAAGCCAAACTCAGTGTTTATCTGACATTTGATAAAACATTTCTTATCTTTTAAAATCAAACACCATTTTATACTTATTTATATCTACTTAGGTTTTTATTAGCCATGAGGGAAAAAAAAAGTTTTCTGTTTACATCCACAGCTGTTTTATGTAATTAGAACATCAGTGATGAAAATATTTCTCCAAGCCCCAGATATATTCAGAGAGAAAACTTGGCATCGTTATTGTTGAGTAGAATCTAATAAATAATTATGTTACAGAGATGGACAGTTACTGATTGCAGACCTTTCAAACCTACATATATTAAAGCTAAATCCACGGAGCAGGATCACTGCTCTTAATAGATGCTAAAGCATGGTCTGTAATGTTTTAAGTGGAAGCCTGGAGCTATACTCAAATGAAGATGTAACTTATCCCTCCTTTCAGACTGGAGATAAGGTGATAGTTGAAAAAATACAAGTGATGAAAGGGGAAGGAAAATCACTTTCTTTGTAGTCTGAACAGGGTAGCAGATAAGTTTTGTTTTAGGTGAGAGTAAACAAAGGAAGGGCTCCCAGAAAAACCAATGTGAAGAAGATAATGGTACACGTTCACCCCTGGGTCTCAACTAGACTTTGAAGTAGGACTGAGTCCCTGCATCTTCTGATGGCACATAGCTCAGGCAGAGAAGCTGAAAAAAGCCAAGTTGCCCTGTCTTTCAGAAAGTGCAGATATAAGATGGTCTTCAGAAGCAGTGCAATTCCTTCCCAATACTATCGATGCACAATGACTTTTTTTTTTTTCATATTTTCAAATGCCTGCATTTCAATGCCCAGCCTGTGTGTGCATGCAGTTATCAGGGTGCAACTGCACCAGATTTACACCTCAAGCTCCACCTTCCTGTTTCCAGTCTGAGATTCTTGTTGAAGATTATCAGTGCCAAAGTCACTGCATCTTGTTTCCTACTTAAGCACAAATATGCACAACAGTTTCACAATAACTTGCATTCATCGGGACCTTGGGCAGGTCTCTAGAACCACCCTAGCATGGCACATATGCAGCCACTGTCTCTTTGCATCATCTCCTCATACAAAAGCATGGTGATCCTGCCTGGTGAGGCAGAGATGGCCCAACCTCCTATTTTCTTCCTTTTCAGTTCAAGACTCACGCAGCTCTGCAGGGACTGGTCCCAGCCTGGCTCCTCTGTGGTTACCCCACTCTGTGACTGTGTCCCATTTCCACCTGATCAAGTAGCTCTGAACAAATAAACGTGGTCACAATGCTAGAAGTACACCCTTTTGATTAAAGGAAGGAGAGGATCTGACATTATCACCTAGTCTGGCACAGAAAGCTTCCAGAATAAGCTCTGTCTTTGCCTCGCCCATTCTTTGAAAAGGAGATTTCTCTGTCCCAATCCGACTGAAACAATTCCTGACTATAACAACTCCTTGTGTGGTAAGACCCACATAAATTTATCCCTGGCGAAGTGGTTGCTAATGCATCCTTTGACCATGTGATGAAGCAGGCAGATAAGAAGACAAACTTCATTTCAGTAAAGTTCTGTTACTTTTTTATCTGGATTTAGGAGCACATCAGCCTGGTGTACAAGAGCAGAAGGGGAGTATGGCTGGAAGTTAATATATTCTGCAAATTTTCACGTTGACTCTCATGGCCATGGCCCTGGCACTTTGAGGAAGCGTTGAGTAAATCACCTGAAAAACCCTATTTCCAAGGCAGCACTAGCTGGATCCATGTCTAAACTCAAACTTTGCTGAAGTACAGATTTGGGTATTTTCTACCTGGCCTGGAGGCTGCTTCTGCTCTACAGCTTAGATGCACGCCTAATGATGGAGGTTGTCGTACATCAGCCTATCCCAGAACGGGAAGATCTACCTGAGCTGCACATTGCATGTTTATAAGAGGCATTAAGGCAAAAAAGCACAGTATAAAGATCCAGTTGTTGGAGTCCCAAAAAACTTTATATTAATTCCTTGTGCATGACTGTCAAATGCTTTTAGGACCTGGCCAGTTATTTCCTGTTTATTACGGTGCCCAGCTTGGTGAATGAAAGATAATATGTCTTGGTCTAACAAATGCCTAATAAGAGGGGAAAAAAGATCACTGTGACACTGCACGGTTTGAGAAAGAGCCACGAGGACCAAAGATAATGACCAAACCGGCCAGCAAAACCTAACCAGAGGGAAGTTATTGGATAAACCTGATAAGAATAAGGCCCACATCCTACAGTGAGCTTTGAACTTGCTTAACTTAGAGCATGTAAGTTGTCTATTTGCTGCCATTGTTCCCTAGGTCTACTTCCATTCGTGCAACCCAAAAGTACAAAAGTGTTTGTAGGCACAGGGGTAAGAATGAAATCAGCCCCCTCAGACAACTTGTCACAGGATCTGATCCTGACAGAATGCCATGGTAAGATAAATGAACAGTAAAAAACAAACTTCCATGAAAAAGAGCAAGGGTACAGACCAAGATATGACAGTAGGATGAATACCTTTTAGTCATGAAATGGACCAATATACAGGTAAGGTAGCGGAAAAACTATATCCTGAATAGAAGTATAAACTTCCTTTTATCCATAGTTAAATATCTATTATCATGCACAGCTGATGAATTTAGGCTTCCATTTTCATTTCCTCTGCTTATGTTGCACTCTTGTTTGTTTAAAAATACTGCACTAAATAATGAAAAGCTAAACAAACCTATACCTTCCTTTTCAAACACATTCATGTCTCTTTTATGTGGATTGCACAGCTGTCATGTACTCAGTTGCTAATGACTGACAGCTGAAACTCAAAAAAAATATTATTGATGAGTAACCAACATCAGGGCCTGGAAAACACTGTCTAATTACATGATAGACCTTTTACTCCCCCACAAAACTGGGAATAAATCAGTAGATAGTAAATGAATATCTCATAAAAGTCTTATATTTGACCTGTTGTAGAATAGACAGAGGGGAACTTGCCTTAATAATGATGATAGGTATTTTTCTTCAGGATTAGGTTTGAGAGAAACTGGCTGCATTGTTCCTACAACTCCCCTTGCTGGACAAGCTGTAGAGATGCAGGGGAAAAAAGGTAGAAGAGAATTGCTCCTTGCTCTCTGTGCTGTAAGCAATTGCCAAGAGCAGTCATTTTCCTGAGCTGAATAAAACCTTTCATCACGTAATAAAGGGAAATGTCTGAAAATATCTGCAGCCCTAACGCAGAGATTAAATAGTGTAGTTATATGCCACCAGTCCTTATGGAAGAAAAAGCATTGCCTTCTGGCTTGCATGATTGTGAAATACTCTGAGATGATCCTACAGCAAGCAAAAAAAAAACCAACCAAAATACATTGATAACAACAGTGATACACACATTAGTCAGTACTAGCCCAGACATTTAGTTTCACAGCACTCAGAAGACAAATTGAAAAAAACAACTCAAAAGTCAGTATCCATATTACAGCTATTGACCTCCCAATAGCGTTACCATGATTGGTGGGACCCCAAATGTTGACCCAGTCAGCTCTTTGAATCTAGTTAAATTTCAGTTCACAACCCTCATCAAGGAAGAAAAAATCTCTGTGAAGTTTTTCTCTCAATTAGCATTGTGATTTCTGCTGTATTTCCAAAACAGCAGACCCGTGGGCTTTTTTTTTTTACATTAAAAGCGTTCTTAATGGAAAGGTGGTGAAAAGTGCTGAGCTGCCAGTCCTGAAGACTGGCATGTACTATTTACCCCGAGGACAAAAGCATCCAAACCTGAGCCTCAGCTTTGCCATACTGCTTTACAAAACCTTCAGCAAATTAGTTTTTTCTTTGGAAAACTGCATATAAAGCTACTGATGCAGGAATTCTAAGCCACTGCTGTTAGTTCAGGTCTCCCTCTATCTAGGTATGTTTTCCTGAGGTGTTCAAATACGTAGAGAGCCTCTGCACGCCTGCTAGTTTGAAGTCCTCACATAAGCACTCTTTCTGTGATAAAGCTCGCAACGCTTTCTTTTCCAGCGTGGTCAGGCTAGAGAGCATTATCTTCTTTAGCAGGATGCTGCTGGTGCATGATGACTTTCTCTGCAGTCAGTGGTATCTTTTGGCCTGTATTTGCTGCTTTCTTCACAGGTCTACAAAATCTAATTTAAAAATCTAATTAAAATGGTTTCTCTGCTGCTCTAAAGCTGGGCATATTCATCCCACCAGAGGCACAGAAGAAAGGCTATATAATGTGAACCATATTATTTTTCTACTGTTATTGTTGTACTTATTAACTACTCAGCAGTTGAATGTTTCGATATATTTCTCAGATTTAAATAGAAAATGCATCTGTAAAACTATAGGAGGTGTGTGTGCATTTTCTAAATTTAATGTTAGAATGTTTCATACCCAGCAAGTTGAGGAATACCTAAATGAAATTGAGTCTTTCACTCTACTTTAAATAAGACCAAGGTTTATGTATACTTTTGTTAAAAGCCCTTAGTGAAAGACATGTAGAAATCAGACAGAAGATATTCACAGAAAAAAACCTCAGAAATTCTCAATACAGCTCCCAGCTGTCTGTTACCCCCTCTGGATGTGTGGCCCTCTCAGTTCTGCTAGTGGAAGGGAATATATGGACATTTTCTATGGCCCATGCACAACCCAGCAGCTTAGCTTGAACCACCTTGCACAACAGCACAGGTGAAGCCATCAGACTTTGCACTGACGTGGGTGAGGAGTGTTCACATGTGCCATTCCACCAGTGATATCTGGCAGAGAGGCGATAACAAACCCCAGGGGGAGAGGTGTGGTAAGAAGGCGTTAGCTCTAACTCATTTGTTAAATGAAGGTAAGTTTAAACCTAGCTTTGTGACGGACATGTGATGTGTCCCTACCAAATGTTGTGTTTAGGACAGTGAGATAAATGGAGAAGCAAGGGCAAGAAAAAATGAGGCTGTAGTCTGCTTCCCACTTTTCCTGGGTACTAGTAAAGAAATACTGAACTTTGCCCAGAAGTAAGCCAGCAACATGGAGAGCTCACGAGGCTGATGGGAGAGGACATCTCTCATGCAACACCATGTTGTTCACCAGTTGCCCCTACAGGGCCAGGGTAAGACAAAAACCCCACAGCAACACCATGGGGAGATCCGAAATGCCTGTTACCTTGCCCATGCTGGGGCTGGTTTGGAAATGAAGAAGGAATGGCTGTCCAAGCACCAGCCCAGGCCTCTTGCTAAGGCAGGGCCTCCCAGACCGGTGTGCCGGGACTTGGCCGGGAGGTGGCAATGCAGAACTGGAGACCATGGTCTCTGGCCCATGCGTGCTCCAGAGGACGGGACAGAGCTTTCCTTGTGGGGATGACAGCTTTCAGCCTGCATCCAAGCTGATTATAGCTCCTGCGTGGCCAAGTGTATGCAGAGCAATTTATTATTTGCATATTGTGATGCATGATGCTGTAGATGACAATGGGGTTTTTTCCAGCTTCACAACAGTCTGATTGAACCATTGACGCTGAGCACTTAGCTACGCAGCAATCTCTTTAATACCTGAGGAGTTTTCTGAACCAAGCAATGATGCTGTTTTATTTGATTAGGGGTGATACTTTTTCACAGCCCTTGAAGTGCTGGCAATGGATTAGAAATTCAGAAAAAAAAAAAAAGCAGATGGGCATATGGGGCTCGGAGAGGCTCTGATTAAATTTAATTAGAGATAAACGTAATGATTTTATCATATTTATACTTTATGTTCCAAACATGAAAAAGTTGGATCTGTAGTTTTCAGTGTGGGGCTGAATCCGAGCACTAACACCAAGAATCAAAGAGTAATTCCGTTGTGGATGACGTTTGAGCTCTGGACTTCACAAGCTGGCCCTAACTCCACTTTAACCATGTGCTGTGTCTCCAGTCACAGTGTCTTAACAGTGAGTGAGATTTTACCAGTGTGTGCTTTTCTATTCTTAGAGATCAGAGCTGTCACTCATTCCTTTGATCCAAGACTTTCAAAGAGACGGGGAAATTTTCTTATTTCACTCCAGGGCTTGGATTCCAACTGGGAGAGATATAAAGACACAACAAGGAGAATTTGGATATGTAGCATTAATGCAATCAGATAACTGAGCTGTCTGATCAAACATTGCCAAATTGACCATGTCATCTATTGAATTCATATACATCTTTTGTGTAGTAAATTTAATGTAACATTACAGAATTTTATTGTAATGTTTAATAAAAAACCTCTGTTTTGTTCTGGCAAAATTCAGTTTGGGAATAATATTTTTTCCTCTGGAATTTCTTTTTATGCTAAGAAATAGCAGGCAGTATATTTCTGTTTACAAATGCTTCAATTCGGGTATCAGGATGTAAGTGTGACCTGAGTTCTGCAAGGTAAACTTAAAGAGTCTGAACACTGCCAGGAAGCACCAGAAACACAGGAAATTCAGCACCAGAATCAGATCAGGTTTTAATTACTGTTAACTGTTCTCTTGGCTGTAGTGAAATTATAACACAACTCACTACTAGAAATCTTTTAGATTGGAAAAGTAGCCCCCTAGCCCATAGCTGTCCCCTCCACACATCCTGGGAGCTTTGACATCATGGAGAGGTTATTGCCGAGCAGAAGCAGCCAAGTATCAGGTCTGAGATCTGTACAAGAAATATGAGATTTTTGCCATAAATTCTGATTACATTGTTGGACTTCATGCTGTGAACTTGAAAGACAAACTTGAGAGATTAAACCTAGAAGGCTTCTCAAGAGTAACTTGATACCTGCTTAGAAGGCAAGGTTTGGGTTCATCATTGGAATATCACTGAAATTAACATCATTAGAATTATTTTTTTATTTTCACTGCTATACCTCAAGTCAAACGTTTCGCTAAGTGGCATGAAACTGCTGGGTGAATATCTTCAGGCAAAAGTAAAACACTTTTCATTTATTCTAGCAACCTTTATTAGTTTTCCTAACTGCCAGTCACCTGAATGAGTAAATTAAGAAAGGATGCAATTCCGTCTAACAAGGGCATGTTTAATTCAAACCTTTAGCTCATACAGTTTTAACTCAAGCTGGGTGAGCTAATGTAATATTTTGCCTGTCCAGGGCTTGCTATGATCAGTAATAAACTGCTGAAACCAAGGGGAGTTGAATGAACAGGACAAATATTTAATAAATTAGGAAAGAAATATTAAAAAATTGAGGCCTCTTTCTGTAACTTAAACATAAATCTCTTTGAGATCTTGGTTCAGAAAACTTGGACTTTCATCCCTTTCTTTTTCTGTCATTGATACTTCTACAGATTAAGGGGAATCCAGAGGCAAAAATGAAACTGCTGTCAGGAAGAACAAAAACCTACAAAGTACCAATAAATACATTGATATCAAACAATCAGTGTTTCATTCATCTTTTTAATAAGATTAAACTTCAGGGCCCTGCAGTCCTCCTGTTATGATTAATACTATCACTGAAGGCTTTAACAACTGAAAGAATAGAGCAGCAACAAACTTCTATGTCATTTTATGAGTTAATGTTAGGGTATCTTTTGCTGGCATAATAGAATGAATGGTTCACAAAGAATTTAGTAAATGTAAAGCTTTAGGAAAAGGAGATGGAAGATAAATGTGAAAATACTCTCAATCTTTTATTTTCTCATTCTTTTCTTTGTACTTTCTTGTTAGTTTCCTTGTGGTATTTTGAACAGAACTTTTTCCCCCCGCCCTATGAAAAGCATTACATCTAATTCCAACAGTCTCTTTGGGAACCCATAATGTTTGAGACTGATTACTAAGTTGTGAAATGCTAATGTACACAGTGTTCTTTGGCTTTAATGAGACCGGCATACAGATGCAGAACCAGTGAAACTTTAAGTGGAAGCCTGATGGCTGTTTTGATTCAGGACAGATAAGCACACTGCTATCTCTGCTCAGGAAAGTTTTGCTCAATATGATCACAGTAGAGCACAAAGGGATTTGGCCCTAGCTATTCATGTTAATGAATTTAACTGCTCAAAAAATGCAACCTTATCACCAGCATCCACTGAGTAATGCAAAAAAGCAAATAAGCCATGAAGTCAAGTGCAAGATATACTGAAGCCAGTCCTCAATGAGAACAGTGAGAACTGCATAAATCTTTATATGCTGAAACCACAGGGAAGGAAATTGCCTTCTTCACCCCGTGTTGGCCATCCCAACATTGAAGTGATGCATTTGGCCTGCATGGAAAGAACCAAAACCTATCAGCAGCTAATAAAACTAGTTTTCTGAGCTTGTAGCTTGTATGTCTCTGCCTACTTATGCACTGTTCCTCACCTACGAGGCTATTATTAGGTGCATGAAATCAGCTGGAAGGCTGCGTTTTCTAAAGCCTACCCCATTTTACAGAGTACTTAAACGCTGCAGGGTAGAGGCTAGGGAAGTGACAGACTTTGTATCAGGTCACTGCTGCTCTTCACTCCCTGAAGGAAATCAGGAATACAAAGAGAGGGAAGGGTAGGCACTGAGGACAGGCTCCAAGCCTCAGCAGTGTCTGTCCTATTACACAACAAAAAGCCAAGTTTGAAAGTCACTGGAGTATGCAGGTTACCGGTTCTACAGACAATAGGTCTAAAAAAAGCCACTAATCTGAGATGTGTCACAAGACACCCAGTGCCGTATTCTTCTAATTTCAGGTTTTGTCCTGAGTAACAATTAATTCCAGCAAAAGACCAGAGCACAAACTGTGATCCAAAACAACTAGGCCTCCTCTTTGTCCTCCTACCTTTGATGAATGCTCTTACGTTGCCTCTGCTTGTTGAGTGAATTAAATTCTTTTCAAATTAAATTCTTGGTTGGGAGAACTGTTTCATTTCTGTTTGTTCAAGAATATGAAAATGCAACTGTGACTTGTCAGGACAAAGAATGTGCCTTTTCATTATCTCTGTTTGCTAGGTATTGGTGAGAATGCAATGGTCACACTAAAAAGCTTGTCAGCTCATGTTATTAACAGACTACTTTGTTATTATTGCTGAAAAACTGTGACAAAGTGTTCAGAAGGGAAAATGGACAATTTCATGCAAGGGCACTTATCAAGTGAGCTACAAATGGTAAAAAGTAATAAAGAGGAGCACAGTGTGTTTCTTATTCCTATGACTGCATAATAGATCAAGCAACCTCATCCCCAGCCAATGATTCGATGATGCATATGCACTACCACAATAGCTGCATTGAAACTCTACTGCTTAGGAAACACTTTTCACAAATCTGTTTCACGTAAAATATATTTGAGAGGGAACTGATTGATCTTTTGAATAGGGCTGGGTTAAGTTAATTTTGAGACTTAAAATGCTTGGTGGCATTCCAAGGAGAGTTAGACTCATGGCTTTCTCTACAATATTCTTATCTGCAGAGCGGTGCCAGAGATCTCTGAAATAGGATTCAGCTTCATCAGCAGAGAAAAATATGTACAGGCACCGTGATGAATGCTCTTAATCAGAAAGATGTCCTGTAACAAACAGGTGTATCTTAAATTGCAAAGTCAGCACGTTGACATTCAGTTGAGACTTAGCTCTTACATGAATAATTTCCAGTAGGCAAAGAAAGCAGGAAAATCAAGGCAAAGGTGTTCTTTTTCTGCCTTCCATTATAGCTAACAGCCTGATCCTGTAAAATCTACTGGATTGTAATAGGATTTCTTATGATATGTGTCTCAGTTGTTGAGTGTTTGAGCCCTGGAAGTACGAATCTCCATCTTTCTAAGCTTTACAGTTTGTTTTTTTTTTATAACTCTGCCTAAACCATATTACAAACTTTTAAGAGACATGCAAAAATAGCCTTGGCTGAAAAGTATGCTGTAGATGATGGTGAGTCACAGAGAAGACTATTGGAATGTTAAATCATCCCAACATCAGGTGTGAGTACCCTGTATAAGCAGGCAGAGCTGTAAGAGCTGTTTGATCTGGCTGACAGGTCCCATTAGTTTTCTAAGTAAGGGGCTGGAGCCTCAGCTGAAGATGGAAGGAATTTGAAAACTGGAATCCCCCTGCAGAAAAAAAGGAGGAAAATTTAACCAAGCTCAGGAGGATTCTTGGGCATATCATTGATTGTGCTAACAATAAAACTAAACAGAGTAAAGTGGGTGTTTGTGGGCATTAACAGCATGTGTGTTCACTTGGTTTAGACACACAGGTATCTCAATGTCTCATTTAGAGTTTACCTTGGCCTTGACATGTGAATTTCACAGAAAAGGCAAGGTCAGAGGAGAGACAAGGACGGAGGTGAATTTGGATTTAAGGTAGAACTAGCAGGCACAGGTTTGTGGTCTCTGTAACTGATGCTTTGCCACCATAGTAAGAGAGAGATTGGCAATTGAGTGGAAAGCCAGAGTGGGGAAGTGAACACACATGACACCACACCACCAGTCCTCCCATGTAACTGGATACTTAAAATTTCCTTGTGAATGGAAAAAAAGTTAATTGAAACAATTGGCTGACACCACTGGTGGATATTACCTGGGCAGAAGCACGGAGCAACAAAGCCTGATTCCGTATCACTGAACTCAGCAGGATTGTGTAAATTTAATTCAGTGGGGGCATCTGGTGAGAGGGAAGGTTGCTGGGGCCCTAGAAGCCAAAATCTGTCCTGACATCTAGTGTTACTTGTGCAGGGCTGTTGGAGAAGAACAGAAGTCTCCCTTCTTCACATCTGCTCAAGTTGTCCTCAACATTCAGATTGTCTCTGAACCTAAGTTATAGGAGGAAGAATGACAAAGTGTCGTGCACCACTTTAGACACGTTCCACAAAAAATGTACTAACAAGGCAGGTTATAATTATATTTGCAACTGTAGTGACACGAACAAATCTTTGGAGCTTCAGTTCATCACGCATTTATAGCTTCAGGGCTTTCCATTCTGTATAGATGTGCTTACCTTTCTACAAGATGAAAATTAAATGACTTGTTTATGTCACTAAAACCTGAACATGTTGTCCCTGACAGGTGAAAGAATGTTCTCTCTTACACCTTGCCAAACCGCACGACTATTGCTTTTTGGTGTCAAATTATCTGACTGTGCTTTACTTCGTGTACTGTATCTCCTTTACCTTCCTGGCAGACATCTTTGTAATTTTATTGGTGTATACATAAATCAACACTGTCTTGCACAGTGGCATCTATGGAATGCATGCAGTACTTTTGTTTTTCTTGATAAACCGTAAACATTGGCAACTGAGGTGACTTATATGTTAAATCCTTACATTTGAGCTGTAATTAGATTAAACAAGGAAATACTTGTACTAGTAATTGTTCTCCTGTTCTTAACTTCAGGAATAATATTATAAATGTATCTACATTTATTTTAAGAACATCTGAAAGATTTTTTGGTGTGAATATGTCAAACTTTAGATTTGCTAAACAACATTAATTTGATAATTGTCCATTTATGCCAACAGGAATGTCTGCCTGTGATGGAAATGTCTATGGAAAATATTTGTGAACAGAAAATCGCTGTTGAATTGTAACGTTACCAGCAATGATTACTATATTAGCTAAAGGTCATAACCATCAGAAACAAGGAACTCCGCTTTGTATTTTTCTTGGTAAGTAAACAACAGAAATGCATTTACATCACCTATAAACCAATGAAACTGAAGAGCAATGTTTTATTAATACCCTGACTGCTGTGTTTTCACAAAAAAATCTTAATCATGCTATTTGAAGACTTGGAAAGCTAAGGTCATGAGTGCCAAAAAATGTTTATTACTGCTGCAATGATGGCCATTTTACCTTCCTTCTGTGTGACTGGAAGGTCCACTATTCTTCTTTGCTCCTTCTTCTCTGATAGCTTCTGGCTAGAAACTTTGACTCTGTTTCCTCTTTCTCTTACTCTTTTTGTCCCTGAAGCTGCTCACTTGCCTCCAGACCTTTCCCAAGCCTCTACCTGTCTTATTAAGAACACCTATTCTGGTATCTGATTTCCAGATTTCCTCCTCAGACCTCATAGTCAGCTGTCCCTTGTCCTCCACACTTCAAATTGCTAAAATAACGCTTTATTTATCCTACTGTTTTCTACCAGGGCATTTATCAGTCTCAAGCCAATTCCTGTTAGTTGTTCTGTGCTGTTTTGAGTTACAGTCATGGTCCTCCAAGATGTAAAATAAATGGTCAGAAGAGTGAATGGGGAAAACTTATAACATTCCAGATCAAACCAAACTTGGTTTTTTTTTTTCCTTATTGTAAAGCATAATACAAGATTTCTTGTAATTATTATAACAGGAAATTAAATAAAAGCACGGTTGTTGAGTAAAGAACATACCTGGATAACCTGTCCAGGGAACAGTTGATCATTCTGAAGCTATTAGCAATTTTTTTTTTTGACTCATTTGGCCATTACCTTTAAAAATAAAACAAAAAGATCCAGAAAAATTAAATGTCAAAAAAATTTTTTTTTATGAGTTTCTTACATTTTTGGCTGGATTTGCAAGTAGATTAGAAAAGCAGGGGAGGAAGATTTGTTTTATCACCTTTATTTCCTCAGTGCTATGGTCTCAGCTTTCATTAGAATCCAGGAAGCAGCTTGTGTATGGTTAAATGGTATTTAAGGTTGAAGTTGCTACACTGCATTCAGACTAACTTCTAACAAAAGACTCTCTGCTCTAGAACTTAAATTTTCCACTTCTGAGGAAGGAGAGCTGACTCTAACCAGGATACCAACAAATATTTCAGAAATTTATGGCAAGTGTAACACTTCAACAAGAAGGAATGGCATAAAAGAAAAAAAAGAATTTAAGGTAGGATTTCCTATGTCTTTCACCACTATAGCTCCCTAAAGGCTTTATATCTAAGACATGGTACTTGTTAAATGGCTTGAAAAGTAAAATAAAAAAGACATCTTTGTGTCAAAAAAAATATTACAGTGACTCTCAGTTTTGAACGATCAAATTTCTGAAAGTTTCTGCAATAAAACTTATTTCTTGTTTGACTTAAACGCCAGTTACTCACAGAGTGCTCAAAGGAGATAAAACAAGTCTTTGTTCTGTTACCAACTGCTAGTTGCTGTAGAATAGATCTGTTTACATATTAATTTTGCAACTTGTGCTGGGTCAAATAAAAACGGCATCCTTCCTCATATATTTAATCTTGTATGTCTAAAAGAGCTATCAAAACAGAGCAACACAAAAGGGTTAGGTTCCATAGCCACCGAGAACAACATGATGCTAAATACAGACATGCCCGTTACACATGGCATCCTGGTAAATAACATTAACAACTTTTTATTTACTTTAAGTCAATTATTTACTGATCTTTCATTATGAAGAACTTTGCAAGCTAGCAAGCCCAAGTTCCTGTGGGTGAAATGAGTAATGAAAACTTCTACAGGGTGAAAGACTTGGAAACTCATAGGAACTGATAACTAGGTTTTGATATACCTTGTCAGTACTTGCCCCTTCATTTGAAAAATCAAATATTTGGTGTTTCTTGATTTCTTTCAGAAATTCAACGTTTCAGAAATCAGCACTGACGATATTAGCAGGTAAGATGTTTCTGGGCATGACCAGTTTGGCAGATTTTGGTCTTTCTGCCTTTCCATAATTTTTTATACTTGGACTGTAATTTCAAAATAAGAAGGCTGAGAAAGAATGTCCTTGCATGGAAGAATAATTGGTGAAAAGATAGGAAGGGAAAATGTGAAGGGAAGTCATCAGTGGAGTTCTGTAGTAATTCATATTGGGATTTTTTTTTTTTTGTCCAGCAACAACCTGGAAATGGAGGGGAGCAATGAGATGTGATACTTTGCTGATATATGAAAGTATTCAGAGTAGTGAGGATGAGGGAAGGCATTAGAAATGAGGTCAGAAAGACCTGATGAGACTGAGTGAGGGGTCAACAAAATGACAGATGAAAATCAGTGCAGATAAATGACACACATAGGAAAAAAAAAAGACCTGGTTTCAAATATTGGCAAGCGGACTCAGAGTTGGAAGTTGCCACTCAGGAGCGAGATCTCGTTCCCATCATAGACAGTTCCATAAAAGCACCAACTCAATGCACTGTACCATCTTTGAGCCACCAAGTTCAGGTTTTACCACATCCAGTCCTTAAGTAGCACTATATACAGTTTAAACCACCAGCTTACATAAAAAGGGTTAATGGCTTCCTAATACTCATCTTGAATGAAATACGCTCACGTAACAAATTTGACATGATTTAATCTAACACACACAAGTATTACAACTTGTGCAGGAGCGAAATGAGATTTAACGTTTTATTCTGATTCTTAATGTTCTACTTGAACTCTGTCAGCAGTGCATTCATGCACCAATTAGGGGACGGAGCCTGCAAACTGGTGAGCCACTTTAGCTCCCACCAAATAAACCCTAATGAGATTACTCAGCTTCCAGGACATGCTAAGCTCCGTGAAGAAAGGGCCCAGAAAAAAACAGACTAGTATTTCCTTCCTTCCACCCCCACCGCCCCCCCCATGACTAAGTTGAAAGTATCCAGGCTAAAGAGTCTAACTTAAGATATGAAGGAGTTTTAAAGGGATTTCAGTGAGGGGATGGTAGCTAATAATGCCACAGACAAAAAGGAGGTGAGATGGCGGTGCTAATATATATTCATTTATTTCAAAAGACAAATGGTTCCAAGTACTGAAAATTTTTAGCAGAATTCTTAGCAAAATAAACAGTTTCTACATTAGCAAATGAATGGAGAAAACTTTCCAGGTTTTGTTTGGTTTTTTGGTTCTGATAACTTTTTTCTTTTACTTTCAACAATTCAGGAGAAAATCTTTTATTAATGAGTATGAATGAATGCAATGGGCAAAATGATTAAAAAATTAACAGGCAAACAATGCTTTCAGTTCCACATGGAACAACTACTTGCCAGGTAACATAGGCTCACACTTCCCCAAATAACAGCAGAATCTGACCTTGGTCTTGGTGTCCCTACAGTTCAGAACATCCCAAGACAGTCACAGTGGATCAGCTCCACCAAATTAACACACCACCTCATCAGTCACCTGCTGCAGGCACCTCTACTGTTACACAGAGCAGTAACTTCCAGTTGGGTCTTTTTAAAAGAGGAGCCATATCTATCTGGACAAAATGAAACAAACAGCACAAAAAACTCCTTTCCATCTGTATTGTAGCTACTGTAGTGCCCTATTGATCCGCACAACCTATTAATCACGTATTCTTCCCCTTCATCAGGAAGAATTCAAGATTTGTTTGAACTACTATGCGCAAAGTTTACCCAGTCTACTTGGCTTGCTTTGTAATTAATTGCTGCTGTCGCAATCACAGCAGAGTTGCTGGAGCACGTAGCAGGTCCAGACCAGAAAGGTGTCTTTGTCCTACCAGCAAACTAAGGGTTGCTTTTAACTCTCTGAATTTTGTAGTCCCGATGCACGCTGATTGCACAGAGTCGCAGGCTGGTTGCACAGAGTCACAGCTGGGTTTGATTAGATATCTGATTATATTGATCCGAGAAAGAGATCTGGCTACCGTCCCAGTTTCGGCAGGGATAACAAGCGTTGGCTCGTGTGCTTCCACAGAGCTTGTTCCCAAAAAACTCTGGGACCTCACAGTCTGTAAAAACACGGATGTGCTGAGATTCCTATTAAGCTTTACTTAACGTACAGTCAACTTCGACCAAAGCCTTGGCTACTTCATTTTTGTGCAGTCCAAAGGCAGAAATTGGGTCTGAACTTCCACCTTCTCCATGTAAGAGCACTTCTGTCTGTGGCAGGAGCCTGTGCGAGGTGCCGGGCAGGATCGTGTCGGAGAAAGGACACACTGAAGGTCATCACAGGTTTTAATTGAATCATGGCGGATTTTACCATTTTCCCTTATTAAGGAGAACTTAAAGATTGCCCATAATCACACTGACATCACAGAACAAACTTTAGGGGGAAAAAGTAGATTTCTGACAATGTTACAGCAGATTTATTGGTGGGTGATTGGAGGATGATTGGAGTATTGTAAAGATTTTTTTTTTAAAATAAAAATTCGTTGGACGATTAAAGAGCCTGATCCACTTCTGCTTTTTGAGACTCTGAATAAAACACGAGGGAGAGAGATAAAACATTACGAGAGCATGGCATACAGTAACAGTATCCTGGTAATTTCAGCCGCAAACAAAACCCCAGCACTTTATCTGGGGCTATTCCTGTGGTTTCAGGATTTCCAGTCCCGTAACTGGTGGTGTTTTGATGCAGTGAGGAACATGAGGCTGGGCAAGGCCTCTTCTTTAAAAAGCCATCATGGAGTTTACAAGAATTAATGCTGTCTGGGGAACCAAACAAGCTTTCTTTAAAGACAAATCAGAACACAGCTTAGGGCCAGGAACACGCCAGCGGCTTTGCTCCCCGGAGGCAGGGGTTTGTGCAGAGGCCCCGTCAGGGCAACCCTTGGGAACATCTCAACACACACACGTGCCGTTGCCAGGGTGGATCACGCCATTTTGTTGTGGCTGGTTAATTACTCAGGCGGCTCCTAGAGAGCCCGCCAAGGCTGCAGACCCAGCCCCGGCCTACTGCGCCCGGCCCGCCGGGGCCCAGCGCCGCC
>VXAK01019118.1:107506-158759 GCA_013399435.1 Arenaria interpres
GGCCGCTGGCGGGGGCCCCCTCTGCCGCTGGGCCCCGCGCCGCCGACCCCGGGAGGAGAAGCGAGCGGGAGAAAGCCTGACAGGAAAAAAGGGCCCTCGGGTTAACGCTGAGGGGAAGGGGGTTAGAAGTCGCCCTCACCCGTCCCTGCCGGTGTGCGTTTGGGAGGTTCGTTGTTTTTTAAGGCCCTGCAGCCTTCAAGGTTTCAAGGAACCCTTTGCATGTTTATGTTTTGACCTTTTTTTGACCTTTTTTTTGTTCTGTATGATTGTACTATAGAATCACAGAATCGTCTAGGTTGGAAGAGACCTTTAAGGTTATAGAGTCCAACCATCAACCTAACACTGGCAAAACCACCACTGAACCGTGTCCCTCAGCAGCACATCTGCTGTCTTTCAAACACCTCCAGGGATGGCGATTCCACCCCTTCCCTGGGCAGCCTGTTCTAATGTTTGACAATCCTTTTGGTGAAGAAATTTTTCCGAATACACATCCTAAACCTATCCTGGGGCAATTTGAGTCTTTTTCCTCTTGCCTGTTACTTGAGAGAAGAGGCAGACCCCCACCTCTCTACACCCTCCTTTCAGGTAGTTGTAGAGGGTGAGAAGGTCTCCCCTCAGCTTCCTTCGGAGTTGGCATGGATCGTTTCTCTTAAATCAGAGTTGGGGAATGGTCTCTTGGCTGACTTCCCAGATTTCACTAATCTTTGCTCCAGCTTAGTCAACTGAAGCTGGGGACAGTCAAAGTTTTGTGGTCCATTGGAGCTCTGTATCAGACAGTCGTGGTTGATGTTGGAAAGCAGATAGTCATGTATACCCATAAACTAATAAGACAGAAATGCTGTGGAGTTGTTTATTATCTCTTTTCCTGAACTGTATAATGGTAGAGGTTACTGAAAAAGGTGACAACGGAAGAAATAGGAAAAATACATGTATTGGTATATAAACAGAGGAATTAGTGACTTTGGTGGAGGGGGGTGTGTGTGTGTGTGTGTGTGTCAATCATTTACTATGCTGTGTAGTGAGGAAATGCCATAATTCTGTTCACTTGAATTCATTAAGTCAAAGTTGGTGCCATCCTTCAAGCTGAGGTGTTTATGTTATGCTGGTAATTTCCACTTTAAATGAAGTTACATATAAACTGGGAACGTTTTTATTTGCTTTTCATATTGACCTATATTGTATGCCACAAGTACTCTGTTTGTCTAGTGCTGTTAGTTCATAATGGCAAAACTGTATGGTCTGGGACAACTTCACTTGAAACTGAGAACATTGAAATAAATGAATCCAATTTTTCTTCAATTCCATTGGCAAGCATACTGGCTAAAAGGGTAGGATATCTCTGATATTGGGAAGCAATGGTTAAAGCTCTCTTACGGATTTAAACCTGCTGGTCTCAAGACAGTTCTGTTTGGTGGGCATCCTGTGAGGGTAACTGACAGATATTTCATGTATTACTCTTTCCTAGATGACTTAGGGAGTGAGAGGAAGGTTACCTCAAATATCTGGTTCAAGAGTTTTCTTAGAGCATGAGCATAAACTCTTTTTTTCTCTCTCACCCATGTTCTCTTTGGGTGCTCTTCCAGTGGCTTTCCTGTAGGCTTAGTCTTAGACATGTTGAACTCTTCAAATACAGAGCCTGCCAGAGCAGCTGAGAGCTCTGCTCAGTCTTTGGAAAAAAAAATAGCGAAAACCATCATTTCTCCACTGTGAATGCCTCCAGACCTCTTACCTTGTGCTGCCTGGCTGTCAGGCAATGTAGTTCCCTTTAGTTCCCCAGCCACCTCTCTAGTTTCCACTCTGCTGTTTGAAATGTGCAGTCTTCTTATTTTTTTATCGCTGTTGTTTGTACTTGAATAATAGCAACTTGTGTTAAGAGGAGTCTGTCTGCTTCTGCAATAACAGATGTTTTTAGACGAGAGATTTTTACATCCCTTTGCACAGGTAACGTACACAAGAAGCACCCCCTTTGCCTTGTGATGCTACTGGTACTGCTTGTTGAACTGTTGTGCTAACAGTGAGTAGTCCTGATCCTTGTCATCAGTTTAGTGGATTATGATGGGTTAGCAGAAGTGGGGAGAATCTTTCTTGCCTATATTCTGGGCTTTCTCAACCAATATTGTCCTGAGATAAGTGCTTGCTGTTTACAGCACCAGCTCTAGGTGCTGTGGAGAACAGCTGTCCAGTGGCTGGCTGTTAAATTTTAGTCACAGGTGTCTTTAAGCTACCTTCCCCTGCATACTCTGTGACTACTCTAACTTGTAAATCTGGTCAAGCTTTAGGAAAACAGTGTGGAAATACATTGGCAAGATCTTGGAAGCTTAATTGCAACAGCAAGTTTCTGCTTCGTAGATGAGGCAGTTGTACCTCTAGTCAGCCAGATCACTGACAGTATTGTATGTATTTTTAACATTGAACCAGTGTATTAAGACTGTACAGAGAGATGCAGGGTTTGGGTCCAAATCAGATGGGTTTAGCATTAGTAGGACTTGGGAATATTATAAACTTTGGGTTTTGGGTTTGTTCTTTTAATTTTTTTTTTATTCTATGCTCACCTTCTTTCTTCAACTCTGTCCAGCAGTGCCCTAACACAACAAATTCATTTTTTTTTTTTTAAGAAGCATTTATCATTAGATGAGGGACAACCTACGGATGTGATCTACCTGAACTTCAGTAAGGCCTCTGACACGGTCCTTCATAACATCCTGCTCGCCAAATTGGAGGGATATGGATTTGATGGGTGGACTGTTCAGTGGATAAGGAATTGGCTGGATGGTCGCATCCCGAGGGTGGTACTCAATGGCTTGAAGTCCAGATGGAGAGCAGTCACAAGTGGTGTCCCCCAGGGGTCCGTGCTGGGACCGATAGTGTTTAACATTTTTATCAGTGACGTAGACAGAGGGCTTGAGAGCACCATCAGCAAGTTTGCAGGTGACACCAAGCTGTGTGGTGGTGTTGATAGGCCAGAGGGACGGGATGACATTCAGAGGGACCTGGACAGGCTGGAGAGGTGGACCCAGGTGAACCTCATGAGGTTCAACAAAAGCAAGTGCAGGGTTCTGCACCTGGGTCAGAACAATCCTTGGTATCAATACAGACCAGGGGATGAGGCATTAGAAAGCAGCCCTGAGGAAAGGGACTTGGGGGTGCTGGTGGATGAGAAGCTGGACATGAGCAGGCAGTGTGCGCTTGCAGCCCAGAAGGCCAATCACATCCTGGAATGCATCAAAAGAAGTGTTGCCAGCAGGTCCAGAGAGGTAATTCTGCCACTTTGCTCTGCTCTGATGAGACCTCACCTGGAACACTGTGTGCAGGACTGGAGCCCTCAATATAGAAAGGACATGGACCTGAAGGAGTGAGTCCAGAGCAGGGCGACTAAAATGATCAGGGGTTGGAGCACCTCTGCTACGAGGACAGGCTGAGGGAGCTCGGGCTGTTCAGCCTGGAGAAGAGGAGGCTCCAGGGAGATCTAATAGCAGCCTTCCAGTACCTGAGGGGGGGCCTACAGGAAGGCTGGGGAGAGCCTGTTTACAAAGGCCTGCAGTGACAGGACAAGGGGCAATGGCTTTAAGCTGGAGGGGAGCAGATTGAGATTAGGAGAAAGTTCTTTATTGTGAGGGTGGTGGAGCAGTGGAACAGGTTGCCCAGGGAGGTGGTTGAGGCCCCTTCCCTGGAGATATTCAAGGTGAGGCTCGATGAGGCCCTGGGCAACCTGGTCTAGTTGGGGTGTCCCTGCTGACTGCGGGGAGGCTGAACTAGATGACCTTTGGAGGTCCCTTCTGGCCTGGACCATTCTATGATTTTATGATTTTTTTCCTTTCTAAGCATGAGAGTTTCAGTTTGGTTGAGGTGATCTATTACTTTATTCTAGTGAAGAATAGTGCTTTCTTTTAATAGCCCTGCTTGTTCTCTCTCAATATTTAACATTGCTCCATGGACCCATTAGTGCTGTATCTAACACTAGGAATGTTGGTGCTTGACTCCCACCAGAAGCAGCTGTTTGTCTGAGGCCAGGACCTCTGTAAAGAGACAGTAAAAGTTTCTTTTACAACGTTAGCAACTTTTAATTTTGGAGAGCAAATCCTGGGGAAGGAGGACGAGATGTGGCCTCCTCCAGATGAGCTGCAACACTGATTGATTGTCTGGAGCAGGCACTCACCTGTGCCGCTCTTGGAGAGGGGAGGAATGCACCAAGTGTCACCTGTGTTGGGGTTGGAGTTTGAACTCAGCATGGGACATTTCATGGCTGCCTGCTGGAGAAGTAACAGTCTGTGTTCCTCCTTCCCCCTCCAGCCCCGTGTGCTGCCATCCTCCTTTGCCATTGTGCTTAGTGCCACGGGGGCAGGAAAGGGGAGAGGAAAAAGGATGCTGAGCGAGCGCATCTGATCCGGGGAGAAGAGGTACATAATTCACCCCGAGGAATGTGGGGGAGCGCAGGGAAAGAGAAGGGTTGTACTGAATTTAATTATGTAGCAAAAGAGAAGATGCTTTCTGTTTGGTCAGAGCATCACCTTCTTTTTTGGATTTTTAGGCTGGCGAAAAGAACAAATTCTGCTATTCTCTACTGTTAATCCTAAAATATCCAGAACTGTTTGTCAGCATCAGATCCATGCCTGTCTTTCTGTGCTGCAACTGCTGAATTCCTCATGGTTCGCTTGTATTATTCTTCTCCAAACAGGAAGACTGGTTTGGGTTGGTTTTTTTTTTTAAGTCTTTCTTCTGTGACTAATTTGTCTTGGCTTAGATAGCCCTCTTCTGAACGTTTAACCTGACTTCTAAGCCTCCAGGCATTGTCATAAATGCATGTTATAGCAACTGGAGTAAGTAGGGTAAACCCAAGCACTGGGGTAGATATATTCGAGGTTTTAGGTGGAACTGAAGCAAATATATTTGGATTCAACTAACACTGGGGCTTCTTGTTTTTGTTTTTATTTTTCTTGAAGCCCTATTCCACTGCTGGGAAAGGTAATTTTTATTTTACTGTTTATGTAAGACGTGTAGAAAATTTAAGAAATGCACATGGGTTTATGGAGAGTTGGATAATGTCATCAGAGACTGCATTTAAAATTGTGCTGTTTAGGTAATATATTAAATACATTAACACTTAGTTGATCTCTATTATCCATTTTTAGGAACAGATGTGCAGTTTAGCGGGCAAGCATGTGGAATTCACTGCAACTCTTTTCAAGATGGTTCTTCTTTGGAAGAGACAATGTCTGCTTTGAAATTTCTGTAGTGTCTTTTTATTAAAGGAGAATTTCTAGTAAGAGATACTATTCAGTCTGCAATAATGCTGCCTCCTATTAGACAAAGAGAAGCAAATCTCTGCTAAGGATCATTTATTGTAAAGCACTGGCCTCTTTGAAACAAGTAAGCGGTCTTTGTATCTGCGTTAGTGAAAATAAGGTAAGAAAACTCTTGTAAGTACTTATCTAGTAGATGTAAGATGATAGATGTATAGAAGTATAGATGATATACATATATGTGTATTTGCGGGTCTGGAGGCTAAAAAAGAAAATAAATTCTATTGAAAACCTGAAAATGAAGGGAAAAGTGAAAGAAAATGTCATCGTTCAATACAAACTTTGTTTTTTGCAGAGGCAGCAGGAGTGTGACTCGCACTTACACAACCAGCAACTGGAAAAATGCCAGGTTCCAAAAGTAACTTGGTGTCTTTACATGAGGGTGTTACAAATGATACTTCAGACTTGAGCGAAAAGAAGATTTCAGATGAAAAAGGATCTGTTGCAAAAAGAACAATGACTCTGATTGAGAAGAATGGCTATCACGACTCCGTATACATAAACGCAGCTAAGATTTTTCAAGGCATTCATACTAAAAAGCTTAAGGATAGAATATTGGTGCGGTATGGCGATGACTCAGTATTTCCCATGCTGACTGTTAAAAATCAGTCTTTCCTGCGTATATCTTACGAACTGGCTTTCAATGCTCTAAAGTGTAAGTACAAAACTTTTCCAAGCATTGCCAACAGAAATGATGCAGCAGAGAAAATACAGAAAAACAAAGTGTTTAATTTCTGCCTGACAGCAGAGATTTTTTTGTTAAATTACAGATCACTACTAGACTACTTATATCCCTCAGATATTTAAATATATCTAAGTGTTGTTAGCATTTTGTGAAATCAAACGTTTAAACTCTATACTTTTTAATATAAAGGAATTACACTTTTTTTGAGTTGCTACCATTTGTGATTCAATTTGCCCTTAATTTTCATGGTGGTTAAACTTTCAGCTTTTTCTTTAGTGATTTATAAGTTTTTCTTTTTCTTCCATAGATTCTATGGTGTAACTTAGTATTCCCTTTTTTTGCAGATCAAGATCTTCTTGAAGAAATATTGTTAGATAGTTGTGTTTACCCCTGCCCCTCAATAGTAAGTGAATGCTTTTGTGAGGAAATAAATTTTATGTTTTCTGAGTTGATGTAATTGGAATCTTTTCTAAGGATTCAAAGAAAGAAGGTAGGAGAGTGAACTGCTAATGCAGTGTAGTACTTGATATGATGTTGTCCGTGAGCCAATCCCTGTCTGTGAGCTTTCCTTCCAGCTATGTCCCCTTGTGAGTAGGGAAAAAAGTTGTGTTCCCTTGCCGTTCCCGGGAGTTGGAAAGCGTGGAGTGAACCCCATCAGACAAACGAATGCGTCGAACTCATGTTTCATTTCCTTGGCCAACTGTATTGTATACAAATATTGTATAAAATATTGGCAAAAATGGGTCCAGCTTACTCTCTCAACATGCTTTCCTGGTTTGCCATGAAAAGAAAATCTCGAGCTGGCAGAGTAATCTGCTGTTCCTTCCCGTCTAGTCTTTGATGCCTTTGAAAAGAATAAGATTAATTTGAACTGATGTTATTTGTGGAGTTTGTCATCTAAAAGATTTGATTTTTGGCTTGTTTTTGTAAGGAAGTGAGGCTTACGTGGTAACATTTTGTGTTTGGTGATATTTCGCTAATAACTGGAGTTTTCTAGCTAATTTCAGTCACATTTGTGAGAAGGTAAGAATTTTCGAAGGTGTAAGAACTGTAGGAATTTCATGAAAAGAGGTAGACAAAAGTAACTGAAGTACTGTTAATTACTGTCCCTAAGAAGGAGGTGCTCCCTCTTTAAAACATTTAGACATGAGAAGGAGATTTTACATATGTCCTAACTGCAGAATGGTTATTTTACTGAGCTCATTGGTTGTTATATACTGAAGAATCCCGTAAGAGACAAATTGATAGACAAGGTGTTTTTGTTAGCTTAGCTATTCAAGAAACTATCTTATGAGGAGAAAACAATTTCAAAGTTTAAATTCTGATAACATTAAAAGTTTTTAAGATACAGTATATTATCTCTGTGTGTGGGGAATGTTTTAAATTTTGATAGGCTAAATAAATTCTAAATAACTTCTAAGTTGTGTGAGTTTTCAAAAACTTCTCAGTGTTTTACTTTCATGTTCATATAAATAAGCATTTCAGTCATTTTAATGCCTCTTACATGGCATGTTTGATCTGGATGGTTTTGCAGAGGTAAGGTGTGCTTTGTGTCACCTTCTCCATCCGGTTGCTTTTCTGTTGCAGCCAGATGAATTAACCAGTTTGCTTGTTGTGATGCTTTATGACCTACAAGAGCGAAAGTTTCAAGCACGAGAGATTTTTGATGAAGAGGAATCTGTAGCAGAAGTTCGGAAAATAGAGCATTATCTATACAGGTATACATGATAAGAACTTTTTGTTGATATATATTAGCAGAAATACAGATTTGTGTAACTGATGCCTTTTTAAAATAATTGTCACTATTACAGGTGTTTTTCAGCTTCAAATCTTGTGGGCTTTCTTTTTATTTTTAATGAGCACCTAGTTTGTAGGGAAACTTTTGTATTTGTTAAAAATACAGCTAACAAACCATCTTTATTATTGTGGATGGTTTTTCTAGAAAAAGGTATCTTATTTTGGAGTTGTTGAAACTTCTTCCATACAATTTTAGAAAAGAAACTTAATACTCAGTAAACATTCGTAAATACTAGTGTAATAGAGTCAAGCGGTCATGGAATGGAGTAATATCCATTTATTTAGGAATACTGCTCTTATGGAACTTGGTTAAATATTATTTTAAGTAATTAGAATTTAAAAAGGAGTATGTAAAATAAACATTTTAAGTAGTTGAGTATTTCTTTCGTCACTCTGTTGATGAACTCAACAGGCATTTGTTGGACAAAATTGTGTTGCTGCTGGATTTAGAATAGCCCAAAAAGTTAATGAATATCCTAAGAGTAAGGTATTCCTGTAGGGCAGTAAGTAATATACCCTGACATCTGAAGTAGCTTACCAGCAATTTTTATTTGCTTTGAAGAATAATGTATCAAAATTATGCATAAAGCATCTGGGAAGAAAAGGCTGGGAATATTTCCTCTGAGATTTTCAGGTGGTAATAATAAGACTGACTCCTGGTTGCTATCATACTGTTGTTGTTTCTGTAGACATTTAGAGGTCAACTTTCATCAAATGCTCATTCTGCACTTACATGTATTTGTATCTTGAAACATAAAAAAAAAAATCTGATGATTGTATTTCACAGGTTGCAATTCCAAAATGTATTTGCTTTTTGTTTTTAGCTGAGAAAATTGATGTATTCGAGAGTCATCCGTCATAATTCCAGTCCCTTGTGCATTTAAGTGAAGCAATGTTAGCTTTGTACTACTACCTTGCATCTACTGTTTTCTGTGATAGAAAATGTCCCATAAGCGTGTGTTTTCTGGAGCAGGTTGCAAAATGAGCCCTCGCTTTTGGTTTTGGCTTCTGAGCAAGATAGTATTGTAATATAAATGTCTATTGCAATAGTTCTATACGGTATTTCTAAAACTTACTGAACTTGTGATTATGTTTTTATAGTTTTAAGACCAAGTTGGCAGCTGCACTAGCAAGATGTCGCATCAAACATGATGCTCTGTCAATTGAATACACTCTACCAGAAGCCATACGGAAGCAGATACAAAGGGCTTCTGCTTTACCTTTATGTGTTTGGATAAACACATTTAAAATCAGGTAAGGTCTTTAAAGTATCATCTAATACTGATGGTTTCACCTGTGAAGTGATATAGGTTACTACACACTTACTCAAGGATTTCCAGGTTATATTATTACCAATAATTTAAGTGTCTTATAGTAAATTCTGCTTAGTCCGCTGACATCGTGTTGTGTGTGTTTGTGGTTTTTATATATTGCGGTAACGGTATTCATAAACCGTAACAAAGTTGTGAAACAGTTTTCCTTACTAGTCTGTTGCTTGTGTGGGTCTTTCACCAAATAAATGAGGAAATGAAATTAGAAAAAAAACTACATGGGTGAGTAAACTTGTGACGAAAAATATCAGCTTAACCTGTTATCTATTTTGTTACACAGTTGGTAACCCATTTTATTATGTTTGCAAGAATTTTGTATTCATACTTGGATGTCTTGGATGAACTGTGCTTAGCTTATAGGCTCTTCAAGGTAGAGAACGTGTCTTACTCTGGTTGAGATTTTGCAACCCTTAAATAAGACTAAGCTAAAAGCTGCTGTATTGATCCTACATTTAATGTACCGTAAAAGCTTATGGCACTGTTTGCATCGGCATTTCAACGCGCAAGTCTTTGTGTATATACCTTTAAATCTTTATTATATTTGAATTGCAAGCCTCACCATTTATGCCTTCATTACATTTACACAAGGATTATTTCAGTTATCAGCCTTTAAATAAATGGCAAGCTGGGCTAAGTTGGAAGCAATTGAAAGAACTAACCTATTCCAGCAGTAAATTTGCTACAGTGTCTCCCGAGCGCATGGACGTTTATGTTTTGATGCTTTGAATCATCCTCTGGAGACGCATGCCTCCTTCTTAATTTATTTTATCAGACTTGCTAACTTAATTGTTTCAAACCAGAACTTACATGCCTAAAATAGAATTAATTCCCCTTCTGCATTAGACAGCATTGCATTTTATATACATCTATATATATAAACACACTAATAAAATAGAAGGCAAAAATTTGTATAATCAACGCAAACTATATTGCTTAAGTATGTGCTGTATATGTAACGGTCAGAATTGTATGTTAACAGCCTTCTAGATGTTTTCGGAGATTTGAAGAAGAAGGGATTCACAAGAGTTGAGTCTGTGGCAGACTTCAGCCGTTACACGTACTGTATGGACCAACACTGCAATGATGTAGTGTTTTTTCCTTCCTCTCTTAAAGAAGAACTCCTTAATTTAGACCTTTTTGCAGATCGTAAGCTCGTACTGCAGGTGAGTTGATGTCACCCTTGAGCAATATGATCTGCAAACTAAAATAAAGCTTTGCGTTAGAATGAGGTCACCTATAGTGTGACTGTCCGATTAAACCAGTCAGGCAGCAACATACTCTCAAAAGGTTTTGGATGTTTTTAATAGTCAGGTTAGAAACGGATCCACTTAATAAATTTAGCTTGCAAATGTTAATGCTTATAACTGATAGCTAAAGTTAAATTAGCAAAATGTTTTAACTTTAATCTTAAAACTGTTGGAATAAACATCAGAAGTGGTCAAAGAGGCAGTCTGAAGAGATGAGGAAAGTTCCTCTGTAACTCTGCATGCATTGCCCCCAGTTAGTAGATAATGGTATGTTGCACATATTCGGTGCAAAACTTGGTACCCATGATCCATATCTTCACTCTTTGTCTTTTTAAGTGATTTGATTGAGAAAATATTTGATATGTATCTCTGTCTTCAGCGTCTGTAGTATGAGATCACTTACACTTGTAAATCAGATCTGCCTCAGTGTTCAAATTTCAGCAAAATCTTAGTTTTTGATCTGTAAAGGCTTCATTTCTCCTATCATTATCTCCAAGAGCTGTGTGAATAGTTCTGCATTTCTCTGTTGAACTGCCTCTGAGGATAAATTTTGCACATTGTGGCCTATATTTGTCTTTTCTGGATCTGGCTGTCATTAAGAGTTCCTTCTTATGGGCATGATAGGCACTTCACATTTTACCTATGGATCTTATGCTTTCTTATGCATTAGAATTAACTTGTTTAAATTTAGTGAGTTTAATTTATTTAATTCTGTATTAGCAGCTATCTGTGATTAGTTTTTCTCCTCCCCTCTTTCTGTTTGTCATGAAAACAACAGAATACTTTCCTAATGTGGAAAGGAAGGTTGGCACTCGTAGACATCAAATTAGTTGATAGTATTTAATTTTGTGTCATCATTATTTCCTAGGATAAGTCTCGCAGCCTCGCGGTACACTCTGCACAGGCACTGCTGAACATGGATGGTGATGTTATAGTGGCTCACGCAGGTTCCCATCTGACCATTGCCCATATGTCAGCGCTGACGGTTCACAGCATGACCAGAATTTTTGTTTGTGATGTAAAATCTTCCACAAAAGCAGCTGAACTGAAGAACTGGTTCAGTCAGATGGGATGTAAAAGTAGGTGTTAAAAGGGTTGGTATGCATAGAGTATTGTAATGTAGATATTTGCGATATCTTTAACTACAACACTTCTGTCATGATTCAGAGATCTTGTTTGAGGATTTGAGGCCAGTAACAACTTTTTTTGCCACAAGGTGAACTGGCAACTCCTCAGTTACAATCAAGTTAATGAAAGGTTACAGACTAGCCATAATAGGTGCAGGCTTCTGAAATGTCAGTGGACTTTTCCATATGAGTCATTACTTTATAATGGTTAGTGTGGCTGGGGACTTTTGGGCCCATTTATTTGGTGTTTTGGCTGTTCCTTTTGGCCTGATTTTTCACCTGTTTCTGAAAGGGTTAATCAAACCCACGTGCTCTTCTCTGGTTTACCCAGAGGACGCAATTGGAACAGAATACAGCAGGACTCTGGAACCCCTTTAGGAGACTTTTCGGTGGAAGATGCTAAGGACTAGTTCTTCAATCCATTTGGAATCAATGGGACATACTTTTGGAGGGTCTAGCTTTGTGGAAGCTTGTGTAACACCACAGCCTCTTCACCGTTATCACATTAAAATTAGACAGGCTTGCTGAATTTTGCCTAAAAACTCTTTTGAGTTTTTCCCTTTTTTTCAGATGTTCAGTTGATAGATGAAGACTTCACTGAGATTGAACCAACAGACTCGAGACTTCAAAATGCAAAAGTTGTTTTGCTGCTACCACAGTGCTCTGGGCTGGGTGTTGGCAACCCAGTAGACTTTATTGTAAATGAACACGGAGGTAACTTCTGACACAGGAGCTTGTTTATATTTTCTGGTAGAAATAGGATTCAGGTCTTGTGGTCTGGATGTTGTAGCTGCTTCGATAAATATAATTTTATAAATTTATAATTTGAAATAATTTTATAATTACATAATTTTATATACTTTTATAGAATATTCTTCCTTTTAGATTTTTATTTTAACTACAATAAAATATATATTAAATAACTTGCATATTTCTGTATGTGCAATGTACATGCAGGCTACTGTAGAAATATAAAAGAATAAATAAATTACACAGATGATTTTTCCACACAAAGTGAGCAGGAACGTATTTGGCCGAGCATAGGATTCTCAACAAGAAAACAAAATCTTTCTAGATGGCACCAAAGGATTAAGAGTGTTTGTAAAGGCGACTTCCAGTTGATAGTATGGAGTTTGAGGGTTATTGTGGGGAGCGGAGCGTATATATTTAAAGTAAAAAGAGTATAGGTAGAAAATGTGTTTCAAGAAACAAATGAGTATATACAATTTTCCCTTGATTACATTCCTTTATGGATTGTTTGTATAAGTCTATTCACTGTACAATTTTCATTAAATAGAAACAAAAAAAAGGCACTATTAATTACAGGTAGAGAGAGAAAGAAGAATAATTTAGGCGTTCCTTGGTATTCTGATTCATAAAACCTACTTTCCTACCACACCAGCAACAAACAGGTCTGTTACCAAAGCACTTTCTGCAAACAACTGAATTTTAAGACACTAACGCAGTAAGTTTACAACTCTCTGCGCTTAGATGCAGGATTGCTGAGAGACGTCTTCCAAGGATCCGTGTCCGAGGATAAGCTCAATACTCTGGCTGAGCGGCAGCTTCATGACCTGATGCACGCGATGAAATGTAAGTGTGTGAGCTCTTTGACTTCTGGGAACACCTCGTGCTGTCAATTCCACTGTACGGCCTCCAGGTTTTAGATGATAGTTAATCATATGTTGATTGTGCTATTAGTTAACAGTAAGGGTGTAGCCACACCTCAGGTTTAAAGGTGTAGCTGTGTCCTAGTATTCACCAGCCATTACTACAATAATCTTCAGCATTGTGTAGAGAACTGGCTCAGTCATACCCTGCTTTGGAAGAGTTGTAAATGCAGCCTGGCTCCATCTTCGTGCTGCCGCTTTCTTCCCCCCTCCTTTGGCAGCTGCGTGAAAGGACTGCATACAGCCCTGAATTTCTGCTGAAATCGGCAAAGATTTGAAAAGATTTTAATTATTAAAATGCAGTAGAGATCGAATACTAATCTGTGCGGGAGGATGTATTTTATTGGTAAAAATGACATCCAAGCATAGTTTTAATGCTGGTGTCAGTCCTTACACAACCACTGTGTGTATGAAGAATTTGAACAGTGGAAAAATCTTTTTTCTTTGTTTTGTAGTTGCCAAGGTACAAGCTATTGTTTACTGCACTTGTTCGGTTTACCCAGAAGAAAATGAACTAGTAGTGAAAAAAGCACTGGAATCTAGAGTGGAAGGAAATAAACTACAACCATACAGGTATGGAATAAGTAGTTTTGTTTGTGGAAAAATTAAGTATAACTTTAAATTGTAGCATAATTCTTCTTCTAGGCAGATCTGTGTCTTGCACTAGAATAACACTTAAAACGGTTTTTTGCCACCTCTCATTCCATTCCTTTTGATGTTACGAGAGTACTAAGGAACATCCTTTTGACTTTTTCATCTAATATTTTTGTTGCCATCTGAACTAGAGATGGGAGGAAAGCATCACTGGTTGGAAAAAACATTGTAGGGAGCTTCTGATAGAGCTATGGCTTTCATCCCATTGGCATTCAGAGAACGAAGCTCGTTTAGGGTAAAATGGAGACTAGGATGTATTCTTAGATTTTATATTATTTTGGGTGATGTTAATGACTTGGCCGTTGTGGAGAAAGGTATCGTGGCTCAAGATAGAGAATCATAGAATAGTTTGGGTTGGAAGGGACTTTTAAAGGTCATCTAGCCCAACCTCCCTACAATGAGCAGGGACGTCTTCAACTAGATCTGGTTGCTCACAGCCCTGTCAAACCTGACCTTGAATGTTTCCAGGGATGGGGCATCCACCCCTCTCTGGGCAACCTGGGCCAGTGTTTCACCACCCTCATTGTACTTCAGTGTAGTTAAATTTTGCATGGTTAAAACAGTAAATGTTAACTGTGGCAGTTCCGAAGGATTTTAAAAATAGGTATGTTATGTATGATATTAAGAGACAGTACAAGAAAATGAATCTTCTTGCAAATCCCCGATAGAAAAGAGCAGCCTGCTTGAATTTTTACACTAAATGGGATGAAATCAGGGTGTGTCTTGCCAATGATGCTCTGCTTGTCCAAAAGCATTTAGGGACTCCTGTAAACTGTGCTTTTCTTTGGGTTTTGAAATTTGTGAAGCCTGTCATGTCTTGACCTCTATGCAGCTATTACTCTATGGGGAGAACTAGGGGGACCTTGGGACATAATGGTCTCTGGATTATTTGAACATAAATAGTACACAAATTCATGATAAATATAATAGAATTTGTATTAGAAAGAAGTCTGAGATTTTTTTTTTTTTTTCTGGAGCTTTAATTTTTTCAGGAAAAAATTGCGCCTTTTCTAAAACACCTCCCCTCCCCTTGAAGCCAACCCAAAATCTATTAAGTGTTTTGGAGAAACACGAGACTTGTCACACCACCAAAGTGTACTTTTACTTTCAAATACGAGGCAATATCTGATAGTAAGAAAGGGACAATAAAATTACATTAGGATTTTTGCAGACCTGAGCAAATTTGCGACTGAAGACTGATTGAAATTCCTAAAGAGGATTCCAGAATCAGTTCCTCCTTCAGTGTCACGTGTGTATCGTGGGTGTTCTCAAGCGTAGTGCTTGCTACAATAAAGCTGCTGGTAACCAGCATAAACACAGCAGTAATATAGAACTCCATAAATAAAATATATAGTGTGATTATGCTTGTCTTAAGATGAAAGCTCAAGCCATTTAAGATGCATGTATTACTTATGGCAGTTTCTTGTACACTTCCCTTAGAACTAATTAGGTAATTTATCTGACTAAAAGAATGCAGGATAGAATGAAAAACTCTGTTGTGGAGTTACTAGGCCCTGTGTTCACAGTAGCGTCTTGGAGATGCAAGTTATACTAATAAAGCATCCTGCGACATCATCACAGATCTACTTAATATCAATTTCCTTTCTCGGAGAAAAAGCAAGGGCTTTCAGGAAACCCTTAGGCCAGTTGTGTTTATGTGTATTGTATCTTTTGGAATTACTCTGCAGTGCTGCTGAAGAAAATAAGGCTGTGCTGGGGTTTGGGGTTGTAGAGCTGGTCTTAGGGCTGTGACATTGTAAAGGTGGTTTCAAGCATGTCCCCACTGTCTAAGCTGAGCTTACCTTACGGATATGACGGACAGTTTATAGCAAAGGCTTTACCTTATGTAAGGGTACACGTGGCAAACGGGTGTGTATGGAGGAGAATCTAAACCTTTCATCCATTTCCCTTTGGCCTATCAAATTTGAGTTAATTTCTGCATCCGTTTTCAGGGTCAGACCATTCATTAAAGGGATTCCTGGTAACAGTAATGTGTATGCATCAATCCAAGTAAAGATCAACACTTTATTGCATTGAATAACCTGATCTAAAAGCAAAAATCTCCTATGTGTCATGGGACATAGAGTTTTATTTAGTAACGCAAGGAGGATGTGAGCCTTGTAGTCTGTTTTACCAAGTTCCAAGGGACATACAAAAAAACCTTAGATTTCAGTGAAAACCTGGGAACAAACGGTTTTGCAGACTTCCCACTAGAAATGGAGTAGCCACCCAGCTCGGGATATTGCTACAAAAATTGAATGTGTTTCTCCATAACCAACTTGAAACAAAGCTCTGTCTCAAGAGGCTCAGTGGAGCGTTGAGGAGGCGCTGTATCTTAACAGTCCTCTGCAAGGTGAAGAGGACGGGGTAAAAAATGCATAAGGACATTTTGATAGCATTTTTTTTCTGTACTGAACCAAACCAGCGTAGTAGTAGCTGAGCAGCCTCGTGAGCCAAGTCCTCAAGGCCTGTTTGTAACAGGTAAGGAATACTGGAACATGGGGAGAACATGAGAAAAGGCTAGTTCTTCCTTCTGCACTGATGCGTTGTTGCAAAGCTGTAAAGATGGGCTACAAAGATGATGATGAGGGGCCTAGAACGTCTCTCTTACAAGGAAAGGCTCAGGGACTTGGATCTTTTTATTCTGGAGAAGAGAAGACTGAGGGGGGATCTGATCAATGCTTATCAATACTTAAAGGGTGAGTGTCAGGAGGAAGGGGCCAGTCTTTCTTCAGTGGTGTCCCGTGAGAGGACAAGCAGAAGTAACGAGTACAAACTTGAACGTAAGAAGTTCCATCTAAACATGAGGAGGAGCTTCTTCACTTTGAGGGTGTCAGAGCACTGGAACAAGCTGCCCAGGGAGGTGGTGGAGTCTCCTTCTCTGGAGACGTTCAAAACTCGTCTTGACATGCTCCTGTGTGACCTGCTCTAGGTGGACCTGTTCTGCAGGGGGGTTGGACTAGATAATCTCCAGAGGTCCCTTCCAACCCCGTATCATTCTATGATTCTGTGAAATTTGAAAAAAAACCTGCAGTCAATTATTACAAATAGGTGAATTTTTCTAACCTAAGGTTTTTAGTTTAGCTAGCTATGTTATTTATTATGAGGTGTTCCTTAATAACTCGTGGTCAACACCTCTACAATTTCTGTGTGATGCTCAGTGTTTTCAGAGCATTCCCCAACTTCATGGACAACTTGATAATCCAGTAATAGCAGACCTGAGAAAGAACATAGTTGTTAATTATTTTCCTACATATTTATTATGTAGTTATTAATTATTGGAAAAAATTAAATGGGAATTATTGGAAAAATGGAAAAAACCAGAATTAATTCTAAAAAGCTGAATTCTTATGTCTTTCTTGATTTGCAGTTTTTAAAAATGAAGATAATGCTCCATAAGACTGTCATTAAAAGACATCATTTGGAAGTTACTTTTAATATATTTTCATTTCTTTCCTTTTATATTCTTAAATATTATTTTTCTGGTCATTTGTTTATTTTTTACAGGCTTGTTCCTCCTGTTTTTTCTGCTTGCTCCAATCCAGAGGCTTCCACTGAAACCTTTTTCAAAATGGAGCCGTCAGAAATTTCCAGTGGCTGCTTTCTAGCTGTTCTAGAGAGAGAGGTAAGCCAAGAAAAATACCATTTAAAAACATTTCACAGAAAAAAGAATATTGCCATTTTCCCCCAAAAGAATATATGAAATGAAAGATTTGAAAAACAAAAAGTCCAGGCTGTTCCGTAGTTGTCTTCAGAACGAAGAGCAGGTGAGCAGTTGAAATGTGCCACCTCTAGAGTTTTATGGCGAGCACAGCTTCCCGACACGTGCCTCTTCTTCTGGAACCGTTTGTGAGCAGGGCAGTTTCCTGACCGGCGCCGGGAACATGGAGGGAAAACCTATTGTTGGCATCACCCCTTGGAATGAAGTACACAGATCCATCAGACTCCTGATAAACGCTGTTTAGTCAAGTAATTTGTTGTGTCTGTGTGAGTCATCAAGCTTCGCTGCTGTCCAAGCAGACAGGGTCACCCGTAGGGATTAAGACTTCATTATAATTTGAATAAAATAGGCATGAATATGTTTCCTTCCAAAACTAAGGTATATGCAAATCTGGCTCTAAAGGCAGGGGGCTTTTGCTGAGTAAACGGCAAAGTCTTGGTGTGATTCCTGAGGAAGGGCCTGGAAGGGCTCGTTTGCATCTCTGAGCAGTAACATTTCACTCCGTGTCCGAGGAAAGTAGGACTTTTTTCCCCACAAGAGGAGGGAGCTCATTAGAATTTCCTTGAAATTTAAAGCTCCGAGATCTTACTTGGTTATTTGTACCACTTTCTGTCACACTGCAGCAACGCTGCTTGAAAGACGCGTGTGTCTTGGGGAGGATTAGAAGAGGAAGATTTTATTAGAGTAAGAGAATCACACATGAAAAGCCTTTCAAGTTACCTATTGTTGACTTTTTTTTCAATGTAGAGTATTTTTTAGCCTGGCTGCCTGAGCTTTCAAATCTTTCCTATTTATGCCCTTCATTATCTTTTAAGTGAGAACAGGTGAAGTTTTGCAGGGCAGTTGACTAAACTGCAAAAATCTGTTTGCATGATTTGTGGAACTCTGGGAAAACAAGCTGCAGAAAAAACTCTAAATATTTAAAATTAATGTCTGCCATATTCTTTCCCTCCAGAGAAAGGAACAGTTTTGTTTCAGTTAGTTGATTTGAATAATTTTTGAGCCAAATTCTAATGCACAGACAGAACTGCTCTGAATTGCACCAAAGGCCAGTTTCTAGGTGACTGTGGAAATGAGCATTTTCTGTGAGGCATAAAATGTGAGCTACGAAGCATGATTTCAACTGAAATTCCTGGTTCCCAGGTACCTACCCCTCTTTTTGGCCAGTTGTGAACAGTTTCTTCCCCATTGCTTCTCTTTAGGTAGTTGGATATTGATGTAGTTCCTAGATAAGCTAGTTTGAGAGTTCCTTGCTGGTGTATCATGAGCAAGGAGTTTCATTATCATGAAAACTATTACTGGTTAAGGTTATTGATAGGCTTTCTGTATGTTAGTAGTTATTTCTGGTACGCCCACACGTGTATGTGCTATTACAGGTGCGTTCCAGAGCGAGCCAGTGAGGGAGCTGTGTAGAAGCCCAGAACCATGTTTCCCCTCGTCAGGCCTGTAGAGGGTAAAGTCTCTGAAGAGCAAATGCTGAGATACCACTTGTCACAAGTCACATTCTTAATTTCTCCAATAAGTAGTTTGTTTTGCATTTATCACATGTCACATAGGTCTCCCTGCTGGATTCTGCCATAGGTTTCTCATGGAATAAGTTCTGAGGAATCTGGGAATACAGTATTGAATTTACAGCTGTGTTGTGGCTTAGATTTATTGTTTCCTTTGAAATTTTCAGAAAGGTTCTTCTGACAATGTGTCTGCTAAAGACATTTTGGCTCGTGCGGCATCAAAAGGACTACTAGGAGACCTTCTTGTAGAAGAATCCAAGGAAGAGGAGAAAAAGCAACCAAAAGTAACACAACATAGAAGTGACGTTGCTGCTGGTGGTATGAAGCCGAAGATTGCTGAGCTCCCTCACCGTCAGACTGTACCCAACACTAAGGCTGAAGTTTCCCTGCCTAAGGCAGTCAGTAACGTGCAGCAGAAGAACGTGAACCTCACCAAGAGCCTTCCTCAGCTGAAGAAGCCTCGCAAGCCGGTTCCCACCTCAGCTCTGCCCAGGGTGTGGAAGTGCAAGGGTCGCCCAGCCTCTGCGGGCAGGGTGCGGGTGAGAAAGGCGCGGGCAGGACGCAAGAGGCTTGCCTTGAAGACTGTGGACATTGTTTTGCCTCCAGTGACACCAACATACGTAAGTCAGCAAGGGAACCAGCCCAGGACATCAGCTCATCCCTGCTGTGCTGGAGCAAAGGGTTGGGGTGGCCGGGTACCTCCCCCGCCTCCGGGTGGGAGGACACTTCCACCACCTCTGGCTAAAGTGGTCAAGCATCCTCGGCCCTGGCTGTAAGGCTCCGCAAACTTTGTCCCTGCCTTTATAGAAAGGGTAAAGATTCCTGTATATATTAATCACTACACTTAGATTACAGTGTATCCTTATACGGGATAATCTTGCTGTGGGAAACAGATATATTACGGGATATTTGCATGGAAATATCCATGTTAGACAGCAATTTTACATCGGTAATCACACTTTAAAGTGAATGCAGCTCAGCTGCATAAGGCTGATAGACCATTGAGGGGGTGAGATCAAAAAACTACAGCTTCTCCTGCTATATACTTTACAGGGACAAGTTAAAGCATATAGTTTGGGGTTTTTTACCCCCTCAGGACCTGCATAGATCTGTAGGAATGTTCTGTTGCAATTTGTTTTGTGGTTTTTTTAAGTGTCTATTTCTCTTTGCAAGTGCTAGATAACACTTTTGTAAGTTCAGGCTGTGACACATAGAACATAAGCCCTGCTCCATAAAGCCAGTTACCGCTCCTTTACTTCTAACACTAGATGTGAAATTGCGTACAGGTAACAGGCCACCTGCGCTGAGGCCCGTGTACAGGCTTTCTGCTGCTCCCTCAGATGTGTTTCAAAAATAGTAACAATGAAAACTATATTCTCACGCTAAAAATACTGAATTGTCATCACACTGTTTGTATCAGACCCGGTCATGGCTGCTTTTCACCAACTTTCTTAACATAAGCAGTCTGCGTCTGTCAATGGCAGTTATTTTTGTCAATGCTATTGCAAGTCCCTGGAATAATGACTGAACGCGGAGTAGTTTGTCTTTGGAAACAGCTGTAAACTTTTAACCTCCTCCCTGTTGCTAGTAAATATAAAAGTAACTGTTTAAATATCTACAGTTGTCTCATAATCTGAGCAGAGGATAAAACGGCCACATAGAGATACTTTTAACAGGAATCTGACCTTTAGTATTAAATGCAGACAGTATAAAGAAGAAAAACGGCAAAAAATGACAATGACTGTAAGAGGAACCTGAAGAATTGTATGTATTTAGGTTATAGGTGGTAGAAGTGAAACTAAGACAGCATAGGAGTATAAAATGGCAAAGGAAGCCATGGCCCAGAAGAACAGGAAGCCTGGCTCCTTGTTGCTGCTTCACCGAACCCGGGAAGGCTTCTTGTAGCTTCTAAATCTGAGCCAGGGGCATCGCTCACCTGCTCCGCATCCCTGTGCGCAACCCCTGCTCCTTACCTGTTCCATAACGGCGTGAACTCCGTCCAGTCTTGTTTCTGAACAAACTCCTAAGGGTAGATCTAGACCTGTGCGCATGCAATGTATAGAACTGAAAAAAAACCCCAATCTCTTACTTTATTTCAAAACCATCTTGGAGGAGGAGAGATTCTACACGTTAGCCGAAAGGAACGGGCAGTAAGGGGATGTGTGGTTTTTTCAGGATGGTTGTTTAATGCTACAGATTCTGCAGTTGGAGAATTAAACTCTATTTTTTTTTTAAATCAAAATCTGCATCATTCATTTATTAAACGTAATTAAAATTACTTCTAAATGAACTTAAACCTGTCCAGTGACAGTTGTTCCGGGCTACTTACGTAAAAGGCCTTATCGGTGTCCCACAGTTGGCCTCGTCTTGCTCTGGGGAGCGTGAAGCGTTTCGGGGGCCAGACCAGTCCGAGTCCTGCTGTCCTGCCACGCGGAGACCTCGTCCTGAAGAGTTCGGTTCTGCAGGTCAGCAGCTTTGTAAGCACAGGCCATCACCTGGAGGCAGCACCTGGGGCTGCCTTCAGAGGGCTTGTGGGTAGAACCGTATGCTCAGTTCAACGCTCGATGGCTTTTTACAGTAAAACTTTATTTTATGTAAGTTGTTTTCTGTTACCAGTCGGGTAGTTGTTAGTTTTCAACTCTGAACTGTTGATTCACCTTTCCAGATACAAAAGTGTCCACTGCGCTGCTGTTGCCTCTCACCAACCAGTATGTTTTTCCCTCCCCTCAACCACAGTTTGGAATGAAAGAAATAATTTCCCAGTTTCACGGACCAGTAACAGCTGAGACAATCATTTTACGCAGCTAAATTTATTCTCAGAACAGAGTACATTGAAATGTGGGGAAGCGTCAAGGGGGTGGGGGGGAAGTTGTCCTTTTGGGGGTCAGTGGGGTGCTTTACGTGGGACTGAGCTGCTCATAAACGGGGAGCTTCCTCCTTTCTCACCGCTCTGAAACCAGACCGGCCCTTGCTGCCTGCGCAGCCCCAGGCTGAGCAATGTACTCCTTAACCTGCCCAAGAAGGGAGTGATGGGGTTGATGGCAGCGCTGCAAAGGCCGAGCCCCTATTTGCTGTTGAAATACGAAAGTTCCCTTTTCCGTGGGTGATTTACTGAAGAGTTTAGAGCCCGAGTTAAATGATCTAGGAAGGGTTTGATAAAACGAAATGAAGCGGGGTAAGCTGTTAGACGCCCCGCAGCTTTTCCTCCTGGCTCACGGGAGGGCAGATTGTTTCAGCAGGTCCAGGAGACCCCGCACACGGGGTGCGTGACCGAGAACCTGTCTGGGAACCGAGCCCTGCCTTCCTCGCAGCTTTTGTCCCTCCTCTTCCAGCACCCGCAGGTGGCCCCTCCAGCCTCGCGTCTCCCCCACCCCCTCGCTGCCCTTCAGATGAAACCCTAAATGGCTTAAATAAAAACCTCCAGCCAGCCCCACAGATTTCCAAAGAAAGGCTTTTATCTGTTAGTTGTTGACCGTGAATATACACCTCCTTGCTTCTGCGAGGGCGCGCGCTGATGACCCGACTGACGGGTGATACTTACCTCTAACTGACTACTCGCATTGAAAAAAAATTAAGAAATTAGCTTTGCTTTACATGATTTTTTTTTTTTTTCTACAGACTTCAATAAAAATGTGACTACAAATAATTACAAAGCCTGCCTTTTCTTCTGAGGCAACTTATAGTGTACAGAGTGGAGAATGTTACAAGAGCACGTCCAGTAAAGACAATACATCAACATAATAATGCGGGATATTTCAGTAAAAATAGAATAAATAAAATAAAAATATTTTAAGCTGTATTTAACAGGTTAATTTAAAATATGGCATCGGACATACAAGGCATAGTGAACGCGGCCGCCTGCCTACAGAATCACTAGGTATTATAAAAAAATGCATAGATAACTGAAGGGTCGCCATAACATCAACTGAAAGGGTGGCAGTTGCTCAAACACACGTACCCCATACGTACGTTTTTTGGCCATGAGAAAAAGAGTGTCTTAATATATCGTTTAACAGAAGATGAGTGGCTTTGAAGTATTGGGCTCTGATTCTGCAAACGCCTGGGTGTATTTTTAACCTTTTGGAGAATAAGGAGCTCTACTGAAGCAAAAAGGCCCCGTGCGGTCAGACCATTAAGCAGACTACGTAAATGTTTGCAAAATCAACAACACTGTGTTGTTAACAGACACAAAAACTCTTAAAAATATATATTGGCAAGCGACGTACGGCTTTGCAAATACCTTTCTGTCTTCTCCTCACAGACTTTGCCGGTGAGAGGTTGTTCTTGGCCTTGGCAGCACCGCTGCAGGAGAACCTTCACAGCCCTGCTGTTCACCAAGCGCTGCTTTAGTGTTAAGACTCTGAAGGTCTCTCTCTCGGGGAGGATCAGGATCGCGCAGATGCAACCACAAAACTTAATCATCCTGTTGTAAAATTCACTGTTGTAGAACAGCTGCAAAAGCCCAAATCCTGGCGTTTCCAGCTGGAACTTTAAAAAGACACTGTCAGAAGTATTTTCTGTAATTGAAAATAAAATAAAGGGAAAGTCTGACTCACTAGCACGACGATAAATAAGGAAACTTTTCTCTCTTAACCTCACAATCCTACCAAAAGGTACCTCGTTGGCCACCACACGATAGGAAGGGAGTTTGTGGGCTGCTCCTGGCAGAGGTGGCTGGGATCCAGCTGAAGTAACCGAGCTGCCATCTCCATGCTCCGAGATCTGGCTCCGCGGGCAGTTTAAACCATGGGTGGTGGCAGAGGGAGTGGGTTGGTTTGCACCCCCGAGGCCCCCCCTTCTCCTCTCCTCCTCCTGCTCTCCCAAAGGAGCTGGTGCAATGGACGTGACAGGAGGGTGAGCCTTGGGAGGGGAATCACGGTCATAGACTTGAGATGGGTGGAGGATCAGCTCTTCAGAGGCTATTCCAGAGAGCTACGCTTAATTACAACAGCTGTGTAGCCAGCCTTCACCTGACACGAGCTCATACATCAAGCCAAGTGGAGTTTAATGATTTTTCTGCATTTTTAAATGCAGAAATTTCTTGAATCATCATTCTTTTCCCCTTGCGTTCCTGACTCGCTTTGCCCAGGTTAACTTCTTTAAACTGTTAACTTCAAACTTTAAAACGAGGAAATAAAAAGAAAAATAGTTTGTTTCTAACTAACTCTTGCCTAGGAAAATAAAAAATAAAGAGTTCTTGCAATAACAACCTTGACAATGTTCTTTTAAAATTACAGTATGACGGGATTTGCAGTCTTGGGAGACAGTTACAGTTTGGAACATATCCATAAAATGGAGGCAAAACATTTTTAATGCGAGTTAAAAATATCTTTACCTTTCCATTTCCCACATGTGTACTGATCTGCAGGTCCAGGCAGAAGATGGCAAAGGGAGAGACTTTCAGGCTGCGTCACTGCGCTGGAAAATTAGCCTGAGGTGCGGTTTTAAGGGGCAACCCTGGGCTGAGCTCGTCAGGGGCTGCAGGAAGTGGTGCGTAGATCAGAGCAACTGGATGAAGCCTTTGGAGCAAAAGCGTTGAAATCAGGTTGTACCCCCTGCAGCACTACCCTGGTCGGCAGCTCTCCTCTTACTTTGTCACAAGAGCATGAAAAGAAATTTAAGGGAATTTTGTAAATAATGAGAAACACGATTGTTCTTCTTGTGGCACGTGAAGTTTTCAGCAACAAACTCTGAGGGGAAGGGGGACTCGACCGTTTCAATAAACACCTGTATGGGTAAGGTATGCAACGTTTTAGTCTCTAAGCCTTTTAAGATAGTAAAATTACTGACTAGTTCTTTCTTGCTCCTGATTGCTATGAGCCCTGCGTGAAACAAACGGTATTTTAGCTGAATTAATGGCAGATTTAGGAGAATAAATTTAACAGCGAACAGGTGCAATTGTATATTTAAAGCCGAAGAGCTTCAGCGGATCACCCTGCAACTCAACTGCTGAAAACACCTCTGGATTTTTCAGCGTTGGTTTGGTATCGAACACGATTCTTCTCTAAGACCATAATGTACACCCAGGAGATGAAATAATGCCACCGTGATTCAAAATCACGTCAGGGAGATGTTGAAGTGGTTGCTAGACCAACGCGGACAAACAATTTAAAACTAACAGGTGTAGTTCTGTAAAAAATAAAACTCGGTTATCTTAATCTACAGTAACTCAATGGTAGCTGATCCTTGGTACCTACACTCCAGTATTGAAAACAGAGCCAAGTGCTGTGGGGTTTCAGATTGGTTTGTGACAAATCCAGCTCAAGATGGTGAAACTATCAACTCTGGCATCACTCGCTCCAAGGACTTTAGCAGGAGTTCACTGGGAGGGATGTGGCCATATTCTATTTTTTTTTTTTTTTTTCCTGTGTGTGTGTGTGAGTTTAGGTAACGTTCATGTATTTACAAACAAACAGACCTTCCCTTGCTCAGGATGTAACTCACTGACAGCAAAAAAAAATTATTTCATGCTTCTTTTCATATCACACGATGGTGGCAAGAAGGAGAGAACATGCTTGTCTAACATTGTTTCGGTGCGGGGTAAATTCTCTGAAGACCAAGCATCAGCGATTGGAAATGGGAGGCCAGACACCGCCAGTTCTGTTCCTCGGTGTAGCCGCTCTTATCTTCAGTGAAACGCCGGGAGAATCCTCTCCCTCGCGCAGCTACGGCATCTCGGGGACCGGGCGTTTCTGTTTCAAAGTGTCAATGAGGGACAAGACCCCTCTTTTTACGTTGGTTGTCACTCTCCTGGTCACCGAGTCTGCAGGAGGTGGGGGCGGTCGGACTTTCTGGGAAGGAGGTCGGGCTACTAAGCACTTCTGATACCGCAACTGCAACAAAGCAAAAAGAGCCTGCCATCCCCACTGCGCCCGCTGCCGGCACAGAGCCGCCTCAATACACGTTTAATACTTTCTCACAAAATACGGACAGCCTTCCATTTTGGCCATGACAGGCAGCCCAGCTGGAAGTTAATGGGACACTGCTTTGTCGATCCGTGGGCAGACACTGTTCATCAGCACTAAATTAGATACTAAATCATATGAAGAGCCCTTTGAAAACTGAAAAATCAGTTTTCTGGGTTCAGCTATTCTTGAACGAGGATTCTTTTCACCACGTTGCCACTGGGTTGTACAACACGACTGCGAGCAAAATGCTTTTCCAACATTAGATAAGTTAGAAATCCTTCCTGTCGCTACACAAGTTAAGGCAGGTGTGGCAGAGGTCAGGAGGGAAGAGGATTAAAGGGGCATCGTTCCCTAAATTGACATTTCAAACTTAAAAATGTCTGAGGTTTAATTGATCAAATATATCAGATTCCCAATTGCTAGTTTTATCTGTTTTTTTTTTTTTTTCCTAATTTCTCTATTGAGACTAACATAATTGCAAATTTGGAAAGAGGATTATTTACGGAGGCAGTGAAAACCCCAAGTGCTATTAGGTGCCTCTGAAGAAGGGCACTTACCATACAGGCAGCCTGAACAGCTTCTGATACGTTGCCAGCGTTCGGTTCGCACCAAAAAACGTGGCACTCAAAATGCTGGTTTCCTGTATCCATAATGAAGGCGAACGTGTGGACGTCCTTGCCCACTCCCATGAAGGACAGGAACCGCACGCGACACTCCACCAGGATTTCCTCTTCATTCTGGTTAGAAATCAAATGATTGATCATTACGATTGGATATTCTGTGGAATGCTGAAGTTTGATTAGAAGGGGGAGAGCGGCTGGTGCAGCACTGTGGGATTCCTTTCTATCTGTCTGTACACGGCCAGTGTGATCGGGGCGGGATGTCCCCTCCTCGGCTGTCACCAGAAGACCAAGGCTCTGAGTGTGAGCACTGAGCACGTTGTGCATTTCAAGCACTGCTCGTTTTGTGAAGAAATATATGGCTATTATGACTCCAAAGGATACTGCCCTGTCACCGGCACGTTGGAGATGTTGGTTTAAGACCTCATCAACAGACATTGTTTGAAAGTTTCACCACATTAATCTCTGTGGAAAATGCTCTACAAAAGGACAGTGATGCAAACCACAGATTCTACAATCACTCTTGGCTTCCATAGCAAGAATCAAGCAAATACAGTTTAGGATTGCTACTTAGGGCTTACCCTACAACATTTTAAGCTGAAAATTCCTAGAAAGGATAATACTGAATTTGTTTTAAGTATCTAATGAATACTTAAAGTAATTTTTATTTTTGAGATCGTGCTTGGAATGGTAAATAAAGCTGAAGCTCATGTAAGCAAGAGCCTCTGCAGCTTCACAGCCCTGGAAAGAAATAAAAAGCAAGGTAAGCAAATGAGTTCTAGCACAAATGAACTCTTTCTGCTAATGCCTATGTGTTCCTGGTTTTCAACACTTGTAGTATGTTAAGCGCGTTCTAAACAAGACAGTCTGCCTTACTCGTTCATTGATGACTGTGACAGTGGCATCAGCGACATTCATGGTAACTGGCATCCAGTCTTCTTTGCTCGAGGAAGCCATTAGACTTTCAATGGCACTATTCAGAGTATCCATCCCTAAAACAGAAGAAAATGTGATAATGAAAAATAAATACATAGGTAAACAAGAACAAAACGTTTATTTACACATAGTAGTACAGAAACAGTTTGGTTTGGACTCCTTATTAAAAGGAATTTGATGATGGAAGGAAGGGTTGTGAAGCTGCTTTTCTTCTACTGCAGAAACAAAACAAGTGCCTCTGGCTCAGAAAAAACAGGGTTGCATCTCGTTTAGCTGCTGCACCGTTTCAGGTCTCTAGGGCCCTTCTCATGAACAGCAGAGCTCAGATTCAAAGAAAGCAGTAGAAACGAACTGCCTTCTTGGCAGCTCCCGAAATACCCTGATTGCAAACCACGTGTTCAAATGAGGCCCTGAGTAGTAGGTGCCTTCATGCCTCACCCTTCACAAATCACGCATTTACACTGGGATAGCAGAGTCCTGCCTTTGGAGTTTTTGCAAGGTACTTTGGAAGTCACTCGAGAGTAAATGCTACATACCCACGGGTTTAGCCACAGGCAGCATGCCCAGGTACTGGACGTGGAACTTCTGCACCAGCTCTGTCTTTGGTGTTGGGAAATCTACTGCATGGGAACAAAAAATCAATTTCTGTTTATCAGCATTCGCAGCAGGGAAAACCACTTTGATTTCATCAATAACATAAAACAGTTTACCCAGTAATTGTACTCCGAAGGTATTGTGTTGATTAAAACAATTTTTCACTCCCTCTGACAAGAAAAATGCTCAATAATTTCTAAAAGAATTAGGGATCAGTTTGCATCACCTAATTCTTGATCTGAGCTAAGAATAAGGTCACATTATACTGCCGTCATATTAAAAACCAGAAAATATAGATGAATGTGTTTCTGAGACATACAGACCTAAGTTCCACTGCAGAACTATGTAAAATCTGGAGTCTGTTTTTAATACCATCCCTATTAATATGCTAAACATGGTCTACGAGTAATCAATACTACTGTCTGAGCAGACAATTGCACAAGCTGACGTATGGATTAGGAGTAAGATATTCAGTATCAACTGGTGGATCTAGAAGCACGTAATTTCTTGTAAAGCTAACACAGAGTATGTTTGTTCTCCCAGAATACTTTCAAAATAGCAACTATTAAGCTACGACTAATAAATACAGGCAAAGGCAAGTTTTACCATGCAGTTGAGTGTGCAAAAGCTGGATGACAATCCACTTGCACCTCTTGCCTTGGAAGTTGCTAAAATTGATGCTGAGACCTAGGAGGGGTCCTCCTACAGCTCCCCTAAATCCAAGGGATTTACTGGAATATATCCCGTTTTTAAGGAAGATTTGGCCAATTTGTGCACTCTCAAGCCATGAGGCATTTTGATGTGAACAAGACAGTATGTGCAAGTAGCCTCAATAAGGAAGACTGTATTTGCAAAATCTGTATTTCAAAATAATAGAGGAAGTGCACAAGTTGGCATAACTGAGCAACTGTCAACACAACCAACGTTAAAGGTAACACAGTCAGGTACAGAAATTAAAGGAGAGGATGACACTCCTGACCTCTCCACCCAACACGCTCCGTTTTGGTCAAAAGCAGCATCAGAAACCAAACAAATCTAAAACAGGACCATCCCAAGGATATTATGTGTAACACACAGTACCTTGCAGAGGAACATCAAGGGTGACATTCGTCCTGTCCTGCAACGAGCTGCAGGCCATAGCTTTAGCGTTCTTCCGTTCGGCCATAATCTGAGAGGACAGTGATAATACAGCCTTTTGTGAAAAAAAAATATATAGTACAGTAGCAACTACAAGTGTAAATTTACTCCCATTACAACCCTAGTCTCTGAAATTTGAAATAAGCCAGAAGGTACATGACTAAACAGGTTGTTCTTTTTAAATAACAACTTTTAATTTTCCTCCAGTTTATTCACCTGACCATAACTACATAAAGAACTCCAGTGGTATCCAAGCCTAGATAAAAGATAGATGGAGGAAGGAAAAAAACTCTAGCCATTTTTATCAACAGCAAAATTGCAGTGAGGAGTAATATAACAAGAAATATAAATATTTAACACACAGAGAAGAGCGTTCATTATTCATGTTCCTTTCTGATCTATCTTCTGCTGTGTGTAATTTCTTCCTCCATTTTTGTGTTTCTTGGAATTAAAAATCCCATCCAAAATATAACCTGTTCTTCCCCCAAAATGTGTAATACCAGCAAAAGAGGAAAATAACCAAAAAACGCTTCTAAATAATCATTTTGGATGATTATCCTCTACAAATATATGACTGAGAATGGACCCAGGGAAGGTAATGGAGGTTTTTCAAAGCCCATATATGAAGCATTGCTGTCTGCTTCTTTACTTTATGACTGTTACTTGTAATTAAGCTATAAAGATAACTGGTGTTTCGGCAGATGACATTTGGTCTGAAGATGCTTCTAGCAAATTTCTCCTTTTTTTTTCCTTCCTTTGGGTTTTAAAGTATGTTCTGTCACAGGGACACATGATAATCTCCCCCCCTGCAGATGAAAAGCGATACACGCCAGCTCAGGAAGAAGCCCTGACTCAGCAAAGAGGCTCAGTGTGTCAGCACACGCCGCGCACTTCCCGGAATCAGGATGACACCTATTGCTGAATTCTGAAGGAACGTGCTCTACTTAACACCACTATCCTGTTTTATTGTGTGACTGATAGCTAAGCTTTTAAATGTTTAGTTGCTCTCTTATCCAAAATCTGTGTCGTAGTTACATGTGTGACAGCTCTGCTGCCTTTCTGTTACCCCCGTGAACAGCTACGGTGGCATTTACTTGATGTTGACCCCACTGGACAAAAGCAGCTGTAGTGGGGCCTGTGTTCCACACTTCTCCCTGCTGGACTCGCAAACATCCGTGAGGACTGAGAGCTGGAGGAGAAAGCTGAGGGACATACCAAGTCCAGGCTTCTCCAGCCAGCCACTGCTGCAGTCTCCGGTGTCAAACTTCACCGAGCACAGCCTGCAGCTCCCTGGGCAACCCCAGCAGCTCCCTGAGCTCTGCCACCTGCATCTCCTCAGGTGCCCACACCTGGACAGACCTGCCAGGCTTTGCACAATTGCTGGGGGGCCTTCTGCCTCTGCCTTGGGCAAAACTCTGCTGCCTACAAGGTTCAACAAATGCACACTGAGGTTGTCTGCATGAAACATCACAAGTTCAGTAGCCACAGAAAGGAAAATTTTTTAGACTATACGACTGGCTACAGAGGAGAATTTGACAGCACATTCACTAACTTGAAGACAAAATGTAAAAAGCAAGTGGCAAGCATACATTAAATCAGCAGAATTTTAAAACTTGAAGGTTTCCTAACTAGCTTTTCTAGAAGAGCTCTGACTTGCAAAGAGGGACTAGTTACACAGGGATAACTGATAAGGTTATTCATCCCTGCAGCCTACTCTTCCTGTGGCGCAAACTGATGTGTTTTAAGGAAAACCAAAATGAACAGCATAATATTTTTTAAAAAGGGGGATGCAGCCTCAGATCCACCACAGCTCAATAAAAGAATAAAAACGAGTTTCAAGAAGCTTGGTTTCACTGCCTCTCTGCAAAGCCTTTCAATCAGATTTGCCAGCTATAAAGGATGTGCTGCCTTGCTCCCGCTGCATGAAAGGACCACACAGAGGACACCCATGAACTGACCACGCAAGAAACCCAAAATTAATAACCAGGGAATGGTGGCAAATCTGTAAGATAAAACTACTGAAAAGAACAGTCCTCTCAGCCTTACCGACACCACCACCACAAGCAGGAACTAAGATCCTTCAGTATTTGTAACCAGAGTAGCTTAAAGAAAAAAAGGGTGAACAGGGGATTTAAGTGGGCAGTAACATTAGCAGCTATTTTCCTGCAGGATAATACCATTGAACAATAGCATTCAAACAAGGTCGGATTTATTTACAGAGTTTAACATCACCATTTATTATTAATTGAGCTGGATGTTCTTTTTCCATTTTGAACCCACAGCTTCTTTGTTACTCAAGAAAACCTTCAGTTTCTGTACACCCTTGTCAAAGCAAAAGCACTTCTCCTCCTCTTCCTCAAATCGAAATGCTCACCCTCCTGTTACTTCCATTCATTCGCATCCTTTCCTTTACAAATTCTCTACACCCTTGCTCGTTGCCAGTGATATAAACTAAACTAACACCGCACACGATTGCTGAGAGTACATATTAGGCTCGGGGACCTCTAAACACACAATGAAGTCCACCTACCTTTGAGCAGATTTCGTGTAAACTTGTGGCGATGGCTTTCGCGGGGGTGTCACAACGAAACACATGACATTTCAGAATCCTCGTGTCTTTGTCTCTGGCCACGTAAGCAAAGTCTCTGTGTAAACAAAACCAATCGAAAAGTTAGAAACAAGCAAAACACATTAAGGCATTAGAATGAGTAGTATCTCCAAAACGGCAAGTCCTACTTCAATTTAACAGGTTGTTAATTCTCAGCTGTAGAAGAATGAAACACACGCCTTAGACGAAGCAGATGTACAAATGTAATAAACTGCACACCCGTGAAACACATACCTAAAGCTTGGTGCTTAATCTATGTAATTAAAGAGCTCACTGGTTTGCTAACCCTGGCAACCTACTGAACTTACAACCCATCATTCCAACTGCAATTATAAATACAGAGGAAAATTTACTCAAATACTTTATTTATTTTATTAAGATGAAGTGGAGAGAGAATTACAGACTAAGACAGAAAACACATGCAGGTCTTAAATCCTAAAAAAAAAATCTGAGAAACAGCAGACAAGACTCTAGTCAAAGAAAAATCGCATTTCAAAAGATTGTATTAAGTGTTTAAAATATGCAGATAGTAATTAGAGATCTGGCTGCATAAGGGAGATGTGAACCTGCTGAGCTTTGCTCACGCTAATTGGCCTAAATTTCTGACCTTATTTTTTCAAAAGATAAATAAAGCTGCCCTACAAAAGAGATTCTTGCACCATACTGGCCAGTCACTACAACATAGTATAGGTTTTTATCAAAGATGATGGAAATGCCAGGATTATGTTTGTTTGTTCTCAGGCTGTTTAAGATTCGGAGCTCTTCTGGGAAAGTCTAAGTGGGCGCATGGTGTAAAGAAAGGATCAGAGCTCAGATACATTCCAATTTTTTGGATACCAAGTTAAGGGCTGCCCCTGCTCCAAGACCCCATCACCATGGTCCTATACTTTCATGACCTTCTTGGAACAAAGACATCCATTAACCTGTTCATGGGTGGGGACCTGAAGCTGGTTCTGCAGCTGGTTCTACAGCAGGGAAGGTGTGTAAGGACGGCAGCCAGGCAAAGCCAGGCTTCTTCCCGCCTCAGTTATCTTCTTGCTGCACCAGGTTCTCCGCTGCTTGGTCTTGCACCTCTGCCTGTCCATGTCCTCTGAGCAACCAGAGCCCAGTCCTACTTTGTGACCCTCCCACCATCTCCAGATTTCTTTGGGACTTTGCGTCCCCAGCAGAGCTACGCTGAGTAGCTAAGGAGAATGAGAGCAGACAAGGGAAGCTGGAGCTCCCAACAGCCTCGTATGGCTGAAGTCCCTTTTCAGTGCCTTTTCTCTTTACCTGTAACTAATTACCAGCAAGATGCCGACTGATGAAGAGATAAGGAGGGATATTCCAGGTGGACAAAACCCCGTATTTTCCCTCCCCTCCTAAACCACAGGCTTTGCATACATGAACACTTCAGTTTATACTACAGACTGTAACTATGCTGAGCGGGGTTTAATGCAGCATGGATTCCCAATTTCTTCATTCATGCCCAGTGAATTGGAGAATTTTGTACTGAAGTTACCCAGGGAGAACCAAAGACTGATAGCTGGACTTCCAGCTCTCTATGAGATATGAGGGTTGTCCTGCAGTTAAGTACTTTATCTATATTTAATTTGGAAGCACTAGATTTTGTCATTAGTGAGCTCGTGCAATGAAAGGGGCAGTTGCCCCCAGTCTGGGATGCTCAGTGACAGGCACAGGTTGTTCCTCTGTTTAACTGATTCACAACCTGAATCCTGAGGAATAATACCTAAAAAAAACCCCAAAACCAAACTATAAGGAGATGAGATTCAGAAGCAATTCCACAGGACAGAACCCTGCAGAAAATCGAGGAAGCTGGAGGGACCTCTCCATCTCACTGCACCCCAAGATGTGGTGGCACGCATCAGGGTACAGCAGAGAGAGGAGGTAGCGGGGCAGCACGTGGAGCACGTTGCCACCTGAACCCTTCCTGCACGGGAAACACAGCCCACAGGCTGTGCCGGCTGTCACCCTGCCATCTCGTGTGACACAGGCACCCTGGGGAGGGACAGTGTTTCACCCAATTGCTGCTAACCTGGAGGAAGGAAATCGCAAAGCAGTAATTCAGGAAGCTGCTGGCTATTACAGAAGATGCCCTGAGGTTTCCTAGCTCCAGCCTGACCCCCAAGCACCTCGGCCACAATCTGCAAGAAGAGCCTTTTGGCACGTTGTTCCCTTTTGCTGCACCTCAAGTTCACGGAGGTGCCGAGTTCCAGCTGGAATCTTATTCCTGGAAAAAAGCTGATGCTTTTTGGCTCCTGTGCACGTGTCAAGCCTTACTTTAGAAGGGTCTCCTCTGAGCTTAATGTTTCGAAAGCCAATTGAAGACTCCTAGCTGGACTCTAGCAATAAGACTAAGAGAAGGGGGGTACAGCTCAGCTATGGCCTACAAAAAATTAGCAGTTCTGGGAAAAAAATGAAACCAAGCACCACAGAAAAAACCTTTGAGATTTTTGCCTTTTGAAGTAAGCTTTCAACATTACTGATGCTCCTGAATGATCTGCAGAGCAGGTAGTTGGAAATGCTCAGGCTCACAAAAGCTTCACATGCAATATCCTGAAGCTCTGACGAGACCTTGCCTGGTTCGAGAGCTTTAAGTGAGGAACTTCCAGACATCCTAAGCATTTGGCATTTTGGTTTTCTATGTGTTTGGCTTTAGCTGCCATCTTTTAAATACCCTAAGTTTCAGATTTCACATTTTTGAGTCCAAATACCTTCCCTTACAAATATTTTAACTGCAACATGAAAACATCGTTCACTTAACAGACAGGGATTTGCTACCTCTTCCCCCTTTTCACTCGCAAGAAAAGCTCGCTGGCAGTGCCCATCGCCGCAGGGTAGCAAAGCTGCACGAACAAGCAGACTGCTGCGCACACCTCACCACTGGATCAAGGTCTATTCTCTCGGAGTGAAGACACAACAGCCGAAACCTGTGTTCGAGTTAACTTAAGATAACATTGAAAGCCATTGATGTGACCATTACATGGCTATTTATTACCATTCACAAGCTTTTACCTCAAATCAATACTATTCCTTTGAGGACTGGTAATCATTCCTCTACAAGATGATCCTAGGAGCATCCTGTGTTGTCTTCCCAAATTGCCTGCACTGCGCAGAAGCCTGTTTGGATAAACACAAATCTGCACAGCCCCAGGAGCACTGTACAATACCAGGATTTCTAATTATAGGACCACCACCTTCAAGGAGTTAAACAAGCACAGAAGATAACTTGCCCCTTCTGTTAGCCATACAGCTATCTGTTAGCACCTTCTTTTATTATTAATCAAAACTAAGATGGGACAAAGCCACTAAAACAGGTCATTGGGTCTTGGAGGACTTAACATGTTGCCAGCAAAACCCATCTGTAGCAGCCCAAGAAATTGTGGTCCAACCTTTGGTCAGCAGCTCTGGCAATGCCCTGGCACATCACAACTGTCCCAGTGAAACTACCGCGCTTTGCTGTAGGAGACTGTGTCAGGCAGTGACCACTGCTCCGCCAAGTCCTTGATGCATGGACAACCCCTGAGGCCACATTAAATCTCACCCTGCAGAGAGCTCATCTGAAACCCAAGCTCAACTGCGAGGATTTCCAGCCTTAAGGGAACCTGGAGGATAATAATAAATGTGTTTAGTCAGCACGTTATCTCCCAGTGGAGGCAGGAATCAAAGGGCTCTAGAGATGAAAATGAGCGAAACAATTAAAACTGTGATAAAGACTGAATTCTGACAGGATCAAAGATTTTGGTCATAAAGGAATAAGGAATACAACCCATAATTATGCCCCGTAGGTGGGAAACACCTTAGATGAGAGTATTTCCAATGGCATTTTAAAGGCAGAGAGGTGGACTGGGGGCAGTCTGCTGAGTCTCATTTTTCTCACAAGCATAAATTTACTTTTCGGATCAAAGGCGACCAACGTGGAGGGCAGCGCTGACATTTAACGAGCTTGCACACTCTTTCAGCAAGAACCTTCCTCTGTTTCCGGAAGGCTAACGACAGCCAAATAAACGAGCCACCATGCACAGCCTGGCTCAGTAACCTCCCCGAATGGTAAGACCTGTAGTGAGGGCAGAGAGAAGGAGCCTGACGGGCGTTATGAGTGTGGTATCTGTAGTGGGATGCTCCAGGTGACAAGGGGCTCACTTTAGTCCTGCCACAGAAGTGCCTGCAACCCTGTCGGTCCTGCAAGAGGAGGATGACAGCAGTCCTGATGGAACAGATCTGCTTTGCGCTTGCCAAAGGACAGACACTACCCACAAAGACATTATTTTTACTCAAAATGCAACGTGTTGATTTTGAGTAAATCCTCAAACATTGATGCAACCTCCTCTGCAGTGAGCAGGGACATCTTCAACTAGATCACGTTGCTCAGAGCCCCATCCAACCTGACCTTGAATGTTTCCAGGGATGGGGCATCTACCATCTCTCTGGGCAACCTGTGTCAGTGTTTCACCACCCTCATTGTAAAAAAAAAAATCTGCCTTATACTTAGTCTGAATCTGCCCTCTTTTAGTTTAAAACCATTACCCCTCATCCTGTTGCAATAGGCCCCGCTAAAAAGTCTGTCCCCATCTTTCCTGTAGGCCCCCTTTAGGTACTGGGAGGGGCTATGAGGTCTCCCTGGAGCGTTCTCTTCTCCAGGCTGAACAACCCCAACTCTCTTAGCCTGTCCTCACAGGAGAAGTTCTCCAGCCCTCTGAGCATCTCCGTGGCCTCCTCTGGACCTGCTTCAACAGTTCCATGTCCTTCCTGTGCTGAGGGCTCCAGAGCTGGATGCAGTACTCCAGGTGGGGTCTCACCAGAGCGGAGTAGAGGGGCAGAATCACCTCCCTTGCCCTGCTGGTGCAGCCCAGGATGCGGTTGGCTTTCTGGGCTATGAGTGCACATTGCCAGCTCATGTCCAGTTTTTCATCCACCAGTACACCTAAGTCCTTCTTGGCAGGGCTGCTCTCAGTCCACTCATTGCCAGACCGTATCGATACCAGTTCTTGAAGAAATGTTGACGCCTCTACTGTTTGCAGCAAGTCTCCAGAGCGTGGCCCGGAAAGCCCCGGAGGCTGTGAGAATGTCTCATCTTTGTCCTGTGAAATTCCACTTCAGTTGAGTCACCTTGAAGAAGTGCCAGGAAGTCACTTCCCGCCCCTGGGGCTGTTGGTGGGTGCCGGGAAGGCACTGCCGGGGGCAGCTGGCCCAGACCTTGGCTCAGCCAGCCCTGCCTCGGTACGGCAGCGGTGCACGGAACGCCTCCATCAGCCTCTCTGGCGCTCCGTCCCGCAGCTTCTGTAACTCCTTCTGCTTGCAAGGCAGGCGTTCATCAACAAGGCAGTAGAGCACAATTTCAGGAGAAAATGAAACACCAGCCAGTACATCAATTTCAACTACCGAGAGCTAATAAAACCCTCACGGAGGTGTTTCAGACACACACCAGTGTTTCACTTTAAGTACCTGAACAGCTGGAACAAAGTAAATCGGCTAATTACATGCATGGATCGTGAATATGCATAAACTTTTAGATGATCAGGGCCTGCATCTGTAAATCTGCTGAGGCAGAGGAGGAAATCTGAGTTCTTCAAAACCCGTGGTACTGCATCACGCGGTAACCCTGCCAGCACCATCTGTTTTCAAATCATCAATCCAAATTAGCAGGTGAACCTCCCCTCTCCCTTCTCCCTGTGCAAACAACACTACTGATTTCATTAATTCATGAAGCCACCTAGATGCCCATGTGCTCACAAGAGTGGTCCTACACGGCAGCCCAGTAGCCAGGACCTGGAGATGGTGGCACAGGCTGGTGGCAGTCGGCTCCTCCGAGGCCAGCAGGAGCCTTGCTTTGGGAATTTGTTGGGAAAACAGAACCAGCCTCTGTGCTCCCTCTTGGAGAAGAAAGGTTTTCGGGATTCCTGAGCATTTCCTCCCTGAGGCATCAATAACGAAGTAAAACTTTGGAAAAGTTTTGTGTTTCCCTGCAGAGGAGAGAAGGCAACAGCTTGTGTGACCAAAGCCTTGAATACCAAGTAAGCCAGAAGACTGTTCTCTGATTCTTCTTTCACTTCAGATCCCTTCTGGGTCACTTCATCTGTAAACCTTCATTCGACTGCAGTTCTCTTGAAACTGATTAACATTTAAGTGAGATTTATGTGCAACAGGCTCCATTTGATAATGAAGGAGTGCCGAGTAACGTGGTTGCAATAGAAATTTATGGAAAAGGGTAAATGCCTCCTCTTACCATTCCCTTGTCTTTACACCTTGCTGGGAAAACAGGGGAAAAAAGAGAGTTAAAAGCCTTTGCAAAGCCCATGGCTGGATACAGAGCCAGCACAGTGTTAACAGCTCACATCCCATTCAGCTGGAGTCTCCTCTGTCTCAATAAGGTGTGCACACATGAAACCTGTGGGATTTGAACCTCAGCTCCTGGTAAAATTCCCTTTCATGTCAGTGGGGAGAGCAGCAAGGTGTTTGGCGGGAAAACAACATTGCGTTGAAAAATACACAGCTTTTTTCTGCAAACTTTGTAACACAAGCACACTACTTCTGTTCATCCCGGATTAGAGAGGAGGGGTACTGCATAGCAGGTAATTTAATTTTTTTTAAAATAATTTGTGCAGGTACTACATGATCCACTAGTATCCAGTTATAGGAACTGGATATAAACCAGCCTTCTGGAAAAAAGCTAGAAAAGCAGAAAAATAGGTAAGAAAATTATTTTGCTGCACAAATGGGTAAAACTGGTTCTGTTGCACAGTTAAAAATTCAGCAGAAATTTCCTACTTTGAAAGAATACAGGAGAGAGAGATTTTAAAAAGCAATTTAGAGAAATGCAAGGACAATGTAAGGTGCTAAGTAGAAAGGAATTTCATTTTTATTTGCTCTTTTACCCTCTTTAATTGGCAAATGTCTTCAGTAATTGACTAAACCTTAGATAGCCATACCTATTTAACACCTGGCTAAGCATCACTTAGCTGCTCAACCTTGGATGAATATAATCACATTAAATGCAATTTATGCTAATGCTGTCCTGTTTGAGTAGCAGCCATAGCCATTTGCCACTATTAGGCTAAAGTCCTTGGAGACATCCCAATTAAGCACAGCCTGGAAGAGCAGCACATCCTCCATTACCTTCTCACTATAAACTTATTTCTTCAAAGGAGTGTAGAACTGCATTACCCCCCCCCTTTTTTTTTTTTGTTAAAAAAACCGCCAACAACCTAGCCTTGAAGTCTGAAATAAATTTTTTTACTCTTATAAATCAAAATTAAATTGCCACTATTTAAAACAACTATATTAAAGTGATACACATGCAGGAAAATGTAAATTGCTTTACAGATTTATGTACTACAAATTGTAACAAGAATCCTTGAACCAGAAAATGAGATCCTCTGGCTTGGCTTAAAATTGATTGAAATTCATCCAGAATAGCCTACAGAAGATGACTGTTGATTTCCACGCACTGGTGTGACTGTACCACCTCCTGCTAACGTGGGGCCACAGAGCACACGCTGCCGGGCTGCAGGGAAACCATCTCCCGGGTCTATAACCTCCAGGCTTCACTTTTTGCTTTCCTGCCAAGAGCTGACCGGTGAGTTGTGACAGCAGGAAGAAAAAAGGGGACAGCAGCCACCACTACGGTGGTGGAGGGCCGGTCAGAAGGCACCTGTGGCAGGAGGCTGCCATTCACTGGGGAGACCTGAACGTCCATGGGAGCAGAATGAAGGAGCGGAGAAGGAGAAAAGCAAGGAAAGTGAGAGAAGACACACGAGAAGAAAAGTGGATAAATATAACTCCAACAAGACCATACCCTGATGGGGGTTTTCCATGACACGGCAATATTCTAGTATCACAAACAGCAGGAAACATGAGGTGCAAGAAACCCTGCAGTAATATGTATGACAGAAATTACAGACCTTCTGAATCAACACTTTAAATCCTTGACTGAGACTGCTCTTTTACATAGGAGGAAGGGAAATGATTCATAGCTGACATGGAGTCTTGGACTCTGGTCAGTTCACTTGGCTTTTTATTAGGCTTATGTCAAGGAGTTTGTGAAGTTAGGGAGAAAAACCTGAAGGTAAGAAACCAGAACTAGCTGAAACAAACAGCATTCACACAAGCTGCAAAATCTGTTTGCAGAAGATTTACTGAGGACTTTTCAACTTCCATTTCGCCTACCAGACATCAGATATACACCAAATGAAACCACTGCTTCCCTTTCACACCCTCCAAAGGAAACCCACAGCCCCTTCTCCAGGTGACTACACCAACCACTTCGGAATCAAAACCTGCAGCAGGAGGAAGAAAAATAACTACTCCCATGCGTCTTCTCCTTCACATTTCATAGAGTCATAGAATGCTTAGAGTTGGAAGAGACCTTAAAGATCACCTAGTCCCAGCCCCCTGCCATGGGAAGGGAACCACCGACTAGACCAGGTTGCTCAAAGCCCCATCCAGCCTCGTCTTGAACACCTCCAGGGATCCACAACTTCTCTGGGCAACCTGTTCCAGTGCCTCACCACCCTCACAGTAAAGAATTTCTTCCCGATATCTAATCTAAATCTCCCCTCTTTCAGTTTAAAACCGTTCCCCCTTGTCCCATTGTTCAATCCCTCATAAAGAATCCCTCCCCAATATTAACCATAGGTACTCCCTTCTCAGTAATTAGAGTTGGAAGAGAATAAAATTCTCTATGTTTCTGACAGTTTCTGGCCATCGTAAAACCATACAAAAGCCTTTCCATTTTCCTTCACTCCAAGAGCTCCATCCCACAGAACTCCTGCACCTTTCTGGCTGCTCCCCAGCAGAATGGCAGACTTGGCCTGGTCAGTAATTTTTAACCCAAGTAGTTAAGATACCCTCTCAAGCGGAGACTTCTGTCTTATTTCAGTTCTCACACAACTTAAAAATGCGTTTTCCTTGCAGCAAAACACCAGTTCTGCATTTATGAAATTCTCCTCAAATGGTCTGGCATTGACACAGCGTAGCTTGTTTTTCTAATTCATGCATGAAGTTTGTAGGGAAAATTATCCCCTGCTGAAAGGCTGCTTGCTTCATTCCTTGATAACGTCGCCCGCTAAGTCTCAAGGAGGAGCTATGGCTACTTTGTGCGATACTCAGAGGCTTTCATCTGGCAGCCCTCGAACACAGAGCCTGCCAGTTTTCCTTTGATGTCTTATCATCGCCACAGTTCTGCGCACTTCCAAAATTTGTTAAAACCCTCACAGAGCCGATGCATCCGATACCCAGCTCAGCCCTTCCGAGCCCAGGACTTCCAAGCCTGAAAGCATTTGCATGACTTTCATTCCAATTCCCTTCCTGTGGCCTGATCTTCATGAAGCTGGAGAAGCCATTCCCCCAGACACGCTTCCCAACATCTCCTCTTGCAGTGGAGGGGACAGGACTCCTGCCAGCCTTGCCACTCCTACTTCTGAGATGTTACAAATCATTTCCCGTTCTAAAACCAAGGGCTATATTCCACCCCTGCAAAGGGCCACAGATGTACATAGATGGAGTCACATCAAAGCGCAACTCAGTATCTATAAGCTCTCCAGATCCACGAGCTATATTAACATAGTGACAACAGTACGGATTGCACAGCTAAGATTTACATTCCATGCTGGTCCTCCTTCGCAACCTCACCTCCTGATAAGGCCAAAGTACTATTGTCAGGATAAGGAGAACAGTCCATCACAAATGCTGTGGTCACCACCAAGCCTTCTCTGGGGACTCTGCACTCTTGTAGCACCAGCAGGAGGAAGGAGGCCCAGAGAACAGTATGCCACATCCAGCTGGTGCATGGGGGTCAGATGGGGCTTCCTGCTCCTCACCAGCTGCTAGACACACATGGCAAGTTGAAAAGTCAAGCAGCACCTTAGACCTCAGCTTGTTTTATAAATGGACTTAAAGGAAGACAGAACTTCCGGGACAGATCCCATGAAAATCACTGAACGCTGGCTTTATGGCTACAAATTTTTCATGGTGGAGTTTTTTTTGTTGGGTTTTTTTTTTTAATTTCTTCACGACATTTATGAAATGCGCATGGGCAGGGGCTGCCTTCCTACCCTGGGCAGTGATTTTCAAGGAAAAGACACACAAATGAGGTGTGTCGTCAAGGCCATTGTAGCTGCTGCTTCTCCTTTGTAGCACTGCAAAGCGGTGGTTCAGGATGGCCAGTCTAGCGGTTTTGATGAATGCTGAATTTCCTTTAAGTAAAATGAATGTGTTACTATTCCTGTGAACCTCCGAAGAGCCTCTTTGCAGCAAATCCTGTAGATTTGATTTTGACAAATTAGCATTTAGATATTTTTGACAATGCTTCTTCCAGATCTAATTGGAAGATGTGGGTCTTTGTAAGGAGTATCTAAAGATTTAATAAAGAAATGCATCAAGTTGAGATGTTCAAAGCACTACTACAGACTTAACTGAAGACGACAGCGGATGACACCAGAACAGTTAATCTCTCTGGTGTGATTTGTTTTATAAGCATTGCTTACTAGTTCTCCTTTGTTCTTTATTATTCAGACAGAGAACACAGCCATCGTGCGCAGACACTACCCACGAATCTGCTTGCAGCACACTTTTGCCAGCGTTTGTCTGGGAGGATCCTCACTTCTCACATGCATGAAATCTACATTAGATTGCAAAGCCATAATCAAGAAAGTTCAAACATTTCCCTAGGCCAGCACCGCCCAAAGAATTGATTAAAAACCAGTCGACCCTGGAAACTGTTCTCATTATATTCCACAAAGCAAACGCGAGGAACAGTCCGCATCTCCAAGCCACATTCCTTCCACCCAGTCCCAGCATCAAGTCCTGGCAATTTAGAAGAGCAAACAAACCCCGAATCTCATCTGAGGGATGCAATTCTATCAGTAAGAGCCTTTGGAGTGGCTGCAGCCCTTGTGCTGCAAAGCACCTGACTACAATGCCTCACTGTCTGCGCTCCCATGAAACGGGAAGCATTGTAGAGAATCCCAAACGACGCCTTTGTGCACTGAAACAAACCAAACATACTGGGGACAACTTTTCTTCAAACTTGAAAGGCAAGCGACAAACCCAGCTGGATCCCAAACAAATACCAAAAATAGAAAATAAAGACACTTTCAAATTCTTGCTAAACTGAGGTCTTAAATTTCCTGCTCTATGCATTGTGGTTTTTAATTTTTTAAAAAATACAGGGTGGGATTTTAATACCACTTCCCTGCATTTCAGATTACAGAGAACAACAATGTCTAAATTTTAAATTCAATGCTCCAGAAGCAAATATTGAATCACTGCACAGCATGATTTTAAACTGTTCTAGTACTTGAGGGTTTGGGACCTGGAAAAAAAACAACAGGCAATATTGACTTATAATAGTGTTAATAGCGAGGTGAAAAGGTGACAGAGAGATACAAATTTACTCACTGAAGTTTAGCTTCTGTTCATTGATACAAGCAAACCAACACAAGCATTATTTGGTGCATGCCAGAAGGATAAACACAGAGAATAATGGAAAAACGAAAGTCATTTACCTCTCTCTGAATCCAGGGAAGCATGAAGAAACAGAAAGAGCAAGTTAGAAAGCACTCAGGCAGACAGAGCTCCAGCAGATGATGAGACAGGGTGGCTGAAAGAAGTGCTGCACATTTAACATTGGCTGTTCGTTTGTGGCAGAGCGTATCTCAGCGTACTGCCACGATTTCCTTTTGACACTTCTTTCGGTTGAATCCAGTTGCTCTGAAGTTTGTATTTTTGGAAACACGCGATGAAGCCAACAGGCATCAGCTGAATTTAGAGAGGCAGCACAGACATATCAACACTGGGAGGTAATCACGCTTAAAATACCATGCACAAGTCTGGGAAGTAGTATGCGGAAAACATAAATAGACATACAAAGTGCATGAACCTTCCTTCTTCCAAAATAACGCTATTTAAAGCAGACACTGACAAAACAAACAAGAATAACTCTTCGGGCTGTGGAAACCTTATATTGTTTAAACTGAGAGAGCAGAAAGATCGTAGTGAGGTTTTTTTTCAATGCCTTTTCCAAAAGCTCACGCCACAAGGTCACTTGGGCTCCTATGAAAGTTGGACCCTGAAGAAGTGCCTGCCTGGGTAACAACCTTACCTTCATCTCTGAAGCACTTCAGCAACCACTAACTCCTGGTACCAAGACCCGTTTCCCAAAGGTGGGCAGGAGAGGTACAAGGTTGCCCTCTGGGGGGCTGCCCTTCTCCCCCTTTCCCACAGAGCTGCTCTGCCGGCCCGGCTGCCCCCTGAGCCCCGGGGAGGGCTCGCTGCGGGTCCCTGGCACCCACCGCAGCTGCCTGCTTGCTCGGACACCACTTTATGCAACATATAGTGTCTCTGCAGGGATAATAACCATTCTCCAGGAGAGAGCTGCTTCCTCCTGCTCTCCCACCCCTGCCTCCTGCATGCATCTCACAGCTCCCCTCTTCTAAGTAGGGCTCACCCCCAGGGAGCATCTGAGCAAGGTTCACGCACTGTGCACAAAAACGTGCGACCCAGTACCATCCCAGCTTGTAACTGACTCTGAGAAAATAGTACCTGAGTGGAAAAATAGTCCCATCTCAAGCACTAAGGGCAGGATTAAAGACAGAGCACACTGAAGGGAAAGGATCCAAATGCCAGTAGACACCTCACTTTAGCAAGCTTGCAAAGCTTACAGGGATTCATCCCTTGCTTAGGAATGGCTTAGTGAGCAGTTCTGGGATAAACACAGGTTTTCTAAGCCAGGTTTTAACTAAACGTGCATATGGTTAGCTAATGCATCCATCCAACACGAGAGTGCAAGTCACACACGGATGCATATGTACACTGCTAGAGGTTTCATTTCTTTTATATGCTGAGATGAAACCTCTCCTGGTGCAACTTGTACCCGTTGCCCCTTGTAATCTCCATGTCTCTCCTTGTGAAGAACAATCATTCACCCCAACAACCTTTCCAGGGTCATAGTACAGTCCCCATCACAGGAGGTTTTGAAGATGTGACTGGACAGGGCGCTAGACAATCTCATCTAGGCTGCCTTTCCCATGAAAGGTTGCATCAGACGGTCTTCTGATGTTCCTTCCAGCCTGGGCTGCTCTATGATTCTATGAAAGCAGTGAAGGTGGAAAGAAGATTCATATTTACAAATGTAATGGACATTCCCAGAAATTTTACAATGGAAGTGTGAGACTTTGCCCCATCATAAAGAAGAAACAGAGGGCGCTCTGCTCCACTGGCTTCCATGTAGTGGAAATTGGGAGTTTCCCCTTTTCAATATCCAGTGGTGACCTGCGTGGATCTCCCCAGCTAACACCCTTCTCATTCCTTTGCTTCAGCTACATGGGCTTTCTACTGCACTTTGCAGAGTCAGGAAGGACTTCATCATGGCTACTGCTAACATTTTCTAAATTAAGAGTTTATAATTAGATCTCAGTATTGCAAATATTGGAAGCTTTTCAAGCCTAAACAGCCCTTTATTCTATATTTCAGTGCCAATTTGAAACTCAGAATTGAAAAAGTAGTATCAGTTTTACTTTCCCAGAAAATACAGTCAATATTTGTAACTAGTATGAGAAGCAAAATATATATGACCTTCTTCATGCATTAATCACTGGCTTTATGTGAAGTGGACAAGCAGAGATTATCTCTCAGAAAAAGCTTTACATTGGAAAAATCTTCCAGCAATTTAGACACAATGTACTAGCAGGGAAAAAAAAAAAAAAGAAAAGAAATTTCTTGGATGTAGCAGAATTTGATCACAGTACAATGAGATGCAAAACATGACCTGCTGGTGTAAACTCTTAAAGGGACATCTGTTAATTCCTGTATCATTATGCAAGATACAATTGCACAGAACAACCACCATTGCAGCTGCCAGCACAGACAAAGGAAAAAAGCACAGGAGGAAATTCAGGAAGGTGAGAGAAAACCACCAGCAGTTGGGATGCTGGACTTCCCCAGGCAGTGAGGAATGAGCTGGGGCTCTGGCTGAGGGACTCCCACACCATAGGATCAAGGGGGGCTGCATGCTCCTTCTAACCAGTTAATTACAGCTTTCCAATTAACTCATCCGATCTCCTCATAGGGTCTATTGTAATTTATGAATTCGTTTCACGCAGAAGACTATTTGCCTGTATTCCCTTCACATTCTGGTAGCTGAAATATGGTTAAATGATTTACCTTCAAACTCAAAAATGAATAAATAAGTAAATAAACCATCCCAAGGCTAAGAAGCGGACACGGAAAGTTTCAGTTCAAACGGCAGATTTTGTCGATGGCTCTGAGTGCCAGAAATGCTGCAGGAGCAGCTGTGCGAGCACTTGGATATGGTGCTCTACATACCCTTTTCCAAGCTGACTGAGCTAAAAGGGGTCACAAGCCAGAGCCTGCCAGTAACGCGGGAAGATGATACCCAGAAACTGTGTCAGAGCCACTACGCGGGATGTGAGATTCCTTTCTGAGGGGAAAAGGCCAAGACCTCTGAGGAAAACAGCCCGTGACCTTCCAGCCTGCAGAGGCGTGAGAAAAGAGCCCCCCTTCCAAACCCAGAGCTGACACAACACTGCCTCCCCACCACTTCTGCCAGGCCCATCTATTCCAGATCATTTTCCAATTAGTGTTTTGAAGGCAGCGCATTACGGTACTCCCTCATCAGCCCCCTTCCTCCGCACTCCTGTCACAGTGGGAGAGCCCAAGGACGCAGTGGAGGCAAGACAGAGGAGGCTAGAGAGTTGTGGAGAATGGTATTATTGATGGGACACCGTCCTGTGGGAGAGGTCTGCACAATACGTGACAGTGCTTGAGTAGAAGACAATTTCTCCTTCCAGCCCCGTGTTTTGTAGATCAGTGTCTGATGCAAATTGCATCCTGGAGGCTGATCGTTGATATACATGTCCACTCCACAAACTGGAGGATAATGGAGACTTCACTGGGAGGTGACTAAACTGGGAGGCGTCGGGGGTAACACCCTTGTACCCCCAAAAACACCCTCCATGTGGCACTTATGAGGCCATACCTGGATTTCTGCATCCAGGTTTGGGCCCACAGAAGGGAGTGACAAACTGGCACGAGTCCAGCCGAGGGCCACCAGGGCTGCAGGAACCACACTTGGAGGAGGGCTCATTTAGCTTGGAGACAAGGGGGGCTTATTTAGACTGGGGATGAGATAACAGGGGAAAGATCTAATTAGTGTCTCCCACATGCTCATGGGAGGGTTTAAAAAAACATAGAGCAACCTCAAGTTTCTTTGCCAAGAGCCCAGAGAGATACCCTGAGAAGCTGCACAGTCTCTGTTCTTGGAGGTTTTTAAAAATATCAACCAGGAAAGGCCCTGAGGTAATCCTGAACCCGGCTGTGGGTCGGAGGCTGGTCTAGGTGGCCTGCTGTGGTCCTTTCCAGGGTAACTTTCTCCCTGTGACACTGTAGCAGGAATGCCTCAACCCCCAGGATGGAGACATGCCGTGCAGATAGACATGGCAATGCTGTGCTTATGCAGACAACTAGCCTGTCTCAGCGGTGGGCAGCGGGAGGCTGGCAGAGGAGAAATGACACGTCTGAGAGCCCTGGCAGCTCAGGTTCCCTGTGCACCCATCCATCCCTGTAACTGGGACAGACCTCCTGGACTCTAAGTACTCCACTGTTGCTGCTGTTGTGTCTTCTACTTCAGCAAGGGCCACAGTAAGACTACGATGTAATGGAGAGCAAACCACACCAACAAACCCAGCAAGTTCTGTTCTTGTTGGTGTCTCTGATAAGGTATTTAAGGATCTTTTAAGTGACCACATTTAAGTGATGCTCCCATGCTCAGCTAATGTTTTAGTGGGGCATGACACTGCATGAGCCTGGGAGAGCATTAGGTCTACTCTGTCTACCGGGCAGAGTTAATTTAAGTCTATAGCCCAACCATTTTTGTGACCAAGGCATTCAGCTAACAGGGTGAAGAGGTTAACACTTCACACCTCTTCATTCCTGGAGCTTCCCCTGGAGTCTGGCTGACTGCAGTCTCCCCAGTCTCTTTTTTGAGCAGATCAGAAAAAATAAGGATGCCACGTGTCACCTACACCCTGAGCAAGTACAGAGGTCTGCCCTCTAACCTCCCCAGTCCTTAAACACTTTCACATGGGACTGCACCCATCCGCAGCAGCCCTGACCACCTCTCTTCCAATGAGATAATGACCAGCCGAAATGTCTTTGCTTTCAGTTACTGTTAGAGTTTTAGTGAAGTAAAACACGTTTTACTTGATTAAAAATAATGATGCATGGCATGAGCCTTTTGTCTTTATTTACAGTTATTAGTACTTGCCCAAGCATATCCTCTGAGGCACAGAAGAGGCCCTACTCTGGTTTTCTAATTTGTAATTACAAAGTCTAGTAGCACTTACTGCAGCAAAATGTTTACATAAAATGTATTTACACCTCAACAACATAACATGAACAAATAAAATAAACAACCTTTACTTCTGCGCACTTGGAAGTCTCTCTCTTGCTTCGAGAATGGTATGTCCTTCACTTATGTATGCCATTAGAGAAATACAGTTGTTTTCACTGAGAGGAAAATAGCTGTGGTGTATAGTTTTTGTATGGGTTCGGTAGCTTTTTAACCTTTTTTTTGTTGTTGTTGGTTTTTTTTTTACATAGTCATCCTTAAGCCTTTTGTGTCCTAACAGGTATCCGACTATTCCAGCAGACTGGCCTTGAGTTTCTGGGTCCCTGCCACCACCAGGATGGAGACTGAGAAGAAGTACAACTGACACTTTCTGCAGAAATCGCCTGTTCACTGTGGGCCAGATTGTGCCATCAATTTTTAAGCAATTCTCCACTGGTAGCAAAGTAGATTTCTGCTTAAAAATTGATGACTTGATCTAGCCTTCTGTTGCTAATCATATATTATGAAGACTACTATAACCTAGTCAGATTCTATTTTTAAAATAAAAAGAAAATATGAAGCAGCCCAACACATTATATGAATCTATATTTTGTAAAGACTAAATTGGACTTTTAAGACGAGAGGCTCTGAATCAGTAAGTCCCACTGGTAGTTTGGGTGTTAGACATCACATTAGTATCTGACAGGCAAGCTCGTTCCTTGTGGTTCCTCAAGTCCTCTCCATAAATAAGCAACCTCAGGTCACTTTACCATCTCTTCAGGGTTTTACTCATCTCCAACGCACTAAATGACAGTGACTGAGGGCCTGAGATGAAAGAGTGGGTGCACTCACAGCTCCCTTAAGTACATGGCCACCCCAGGCACCTCCTCCTCCTGATGTGAGCCAGGGGCATCTTTAGTAACCCACTCAAACCATTTCCCTCTCCTTAGTAAATGATACATTTGGCTTGTTAGGGAAAACAAACAGATTTCTGGAGGTATGAAAAGAACTTTGAACGGCAGGCCACCTTTTCCCCAAATCACTAGACCGCCATTTGATATGAGATTTTCTGGCTTATTGTTTTAAAGAATTATTAAATTCAGCCATAAAGATATTTCCAATTTTGAATCTTCTTAAAACATATAGAGAAGGCTTTAATGTCACATTAAAATACAACAACAAAGAAAGGATGTTGTTTTCTTGGCACATAACAAACCAAATTCAGGGACATGCCAGTTATTTTCTAATAGGAAGAGAAGAAACGACACACTTCCTACTGACTTGATAGTCCCCGATCCAGAATTCTTAAATTTCAGTTTTTGACCTGAAGTAACTTTACCCAGAGAATAAGGTTATCTCAGCCTATTGCAAACTACACTGGAGCAAAGCCTGCACTCTCACACAAACTGAAAGCCCTACAGAGCAGTTGAACCAATGCTAGCACTCTAACATCAATTAGATCAGGTTTTTTTCCCCAGTAACAAGAGTTTTACTTCACGTGACAAAACACAGGGAACTCCGAATGGCGAACCAGAAAGCCATGCCCAACAGGATATCCAACAGACTGTAACAATACAAGAAACACCACAGCCCATCAACATACACCTTAATTATTTAAAATACTAATTCACACAGTTTGGTCCTCATCTGTATTCCAACTGATCAGTGTTTAAAATATCTTCAGAGACAAGGTTATTTATACATCCACTGCTGTAGAAGAGAAAACTAACTAGTACTTTAAAAAAAAAATAAATTCTAACTTGTATTACATAATAAAACCCCACTGTCTTGCTCTTCCTCTCTTTTAACTCCTTATGAAAATAAATAAGCCAATTTTTACTGAGTAATGCTCCAGGGCTAAATAATACCCTTTTCCTTACTCACAAGTTGTTATAGTTACATTAACTGCAAGGCAACAGCTACAAAAGCATAATTAAAGCCATAGTTTTAAGAGATGAAACACTTCATATATTTCCCTGATGGAGATCGAGACTCAGCAATGTTTGCTATCTTTAAAGAAAGCAAAAATTACTGCACAGAACAGAGAGAGCAATGAGGTTCCATAACACGCGAGCAACCTAATTTAAGAGTGAAGCTGCCGAGTTTAAAGAAAAAGATAAATGTGCTTGTCTCTCTTCCCTCCTCTCTGCACCCAGCATAATGAGGATTCAAAGCTATATATCAATTAACAAATCAATGAAATTTCTCCTGCTGCAAATTCTTTATGAATACAGATAGGATTAAGCACGCACGGAGACCTCAAGGCAATATATTACATTTAAATCATGAAGTTTCCTCCTCTGTCAAAAGAGCCATTGACCATTTCACTTCAACTACGTATATTTCTACATGCATATATCCCCACACACAGCGTAATACTTCTGTATTTAAACATGTTTAGTTCTTTTAGAGCTCTACAAAGATTTCAAATTGCATAATCTCCATTGTCAATTCCGGGCTGAAAGCAGAAAGCCCTGACTGGCTAGGTACAAGTTAGGTGGGAATTACACCTAAATAATTATGCAGACACTGTACGTTTGGGGGAATACACAGGGAAGTTTCTTCTCTTCTGTATATGAGGTTTCTGCTGTTCTTAACTACAGCATCTTTTTATCCATTAACACAGCATTACCAGAGAAAACACAAATTATGATCATACTCTGCAGAATCAGGCTGGTGAATACACAGCCAGTAACCGCAGCCAGTTTAGGAACACATAATTCTGAGCTGAACAGAGACCCCCAAACAAATTAATCATCAGGACCCATTAGTTAGCTTACTGCTCAAAGGAGCAGGGATATCTGAAGGGATAAAGGAGAGGGAAAACAGCATCTAATACTTACCGCCCGGCACACAGTCCAGCATTTCTGCTACAGCGCTCTCCTGAAGGTTGCTAAGTGTCAGCTCTTGGAGAAAAGAAATCTGACTTGCCTTTGTCACACTAGGAGCTGTAATTTGCCTTGCAGGCATCCACACAGAAGCTTTAGACTAATGGACCATAGCTTGGAAAATACAGCTTCAGACAAAGGCTACTCCTAATGTGAGACTGTTGTCTGGGGGGG